>JAOTQR010000001.1:35670583-35699906 GCA_025774065.1 Solanum ossicruentum | reverse complement strand
TTTGTTACTCAGCTCTTCATATTGCATTACTTATGAGTAACATAATGAATGTACATTTTATCTGGCGCAGGCAATTCATGCTGAAGAGCGCGTCAGAACATATGGAGATCAGCCTTCTCAAGATGAGATTGAGAATACTGGTTCGCACAGTACAAGTCCATTTATAAAGTAGAGCATACAAGAATTGGATAGGCATATAGTTTTGTGAAAAAGATTTGCATTAGATTTGTCCAGGACTGCAACAAAAATTTGGTCACGATGAACCTGATTGCAAGTCTTATATTTTCGAAATTATAATATATGGTGTTTATCAAATAATTGCTGCAATGACTGGAAATTCTAACCAGTACGATGTAAAGAACTGTACTATGTTATTTTCTAAATATATTGTGTTGCTGCTAACAATATTCTCTTAGGATTTGCGACGAATTTCTTATCTTTTTTTTTTTTTTAATTTTGTTGTTCTCACTTTTATCATAAAAAATATCCCAAATATCATTTTGAACTTGTGTAGTCTTTTCGTCTATAAAAGCTGCAATCATAATACACTATAAGAATAAATCAATTAATAAAAATTTTTAAATCAACCATGAAACCACAATTTCCTTTTCATTGATCATAAATCAAATCTGAGAATTATCCAATCCCAACATCTATCAACTCCAAATGCTTCTCCATCTTCCATTTTCTTTTATTGGCTCTGTTCAACAATAGTTGTTTACTATTGACTTGACACAAGAAGTAGTAAATAATAGAAATAATTTTATTAAATCATCTTTTGAATATAATAAATATAATGTCTTAAAAATGAAAATGACTATAACTAATAATAAGGATAAATTAAAAATTAAGTATAAAATTATCTTTGAATTTCATAATGTGAACAAATATTATTAGATATTTATTTTTAATACAGTGAACAAGCAAAAATAGACGGAAAGAATAGCTCCTCTAAGTTTTTTTAAGAGAAAAAAGGGAGAGGAAAAGAAAGAAAATGAAAAGGCAGGCTAAATTAAAAGAATCTGCTCAACACACACAAAATTCCTTTTGACACATGCATTCACTAAATTAACCTACATTTAATTACTTAGCTGAAATTTCTAATTTTTGTAAAATGGTTACTAATTTAAAAGTCCTAGAATTTGAAAGTCAAAGTTAAGAAAATGAAAAGACGAAGAATGGTCGAAGTTAATACTCCTGTCAAAAATTTCCTAATCTAGTTTTTACTTTTACTTACCATTTTGATAAAATTTTGTTTCTATTATATAGTCAATAAATTAATGACCTTGAAAAATATAATAAAATAATAAACTTACTATATCAATAATTATTTTCTTAATACTTCTTTTGTTCATTTTTATTTGTCACTATTTCACTTATCGAGGTCAAAATATATAAACTTTGATCAATATTTTAAAATGTATTTTTTCATCGTATTAATATGAAAATGATTGCAACTTATAACATTTTTCGTTCATTGACAAGTAAAAGTGAATAGAAAAAATAAAATGCGTCTAAGTCAAAATTTGATAACTAAAAGCGAACGAACAAAATATATGTTTACTAGCATTTATGAGAATTTCTAAAATTCAAAATGCTGGTAAAGTAGTCAAAGATTGAATCCTTGTCAATTGTAATTCTTTGACATTTATTTATGTTGGAGCTCTATATAACATCATTAAAAAAAAAAGGTAAATTATCTGTAAGAGAAATTTTTATGATGAATAGAGTTAATAACCCTTTCAACAAATTGTAAGGTCAGATGCCTGCTGTTCCAAAGCTTTTATAAAGTCTATGTATACTCTTTGTTGATAATTTTAAACAGTGCTTTGTTTGTTTAAATATACTTTTGATAGTTTAAATTATTTTTTTTACTGAATTAAGATCTGATGTTATAAAGTTTACCCCAGTAACATGGCTGGATTCCCCTCTCTGCAGCCCTTCTTTATATTACTAATTATTTTCTCATAGGATCTTATAAAGATTCTTCCAATAAATTTTTTTTACTTTTTTTCTAAAATTTTATGTCAAGTTAAAATCGGACAAATAAATTTAAACGAAAAGCAAAATTTGATGGATATGATATTAGTCATTTTACTTGCATAGAACTGAACTATGTACACTTTTTGGAGTAATTAAACATTTTATGTTTCTTTTAAAAAAAAAACAAATTATGAAAGGAAATTGATTATAAGAGAAGAAAGATAAGAGTAAACATAGAAGTCCACCTGACCAAGATTCTATTTTAAGGAATATATTTCTTTGGGAAAAAACAATAGTAAAGCTGCTGTTAAAAAAAAGGATAGATCTGCTCAATCAGAACCATGGAAAATTCAAATATTTGAGAGATCAGTTTGTAGTAAACATGTATTACCTCCGTTACAATTCAACTGTCTTAGTTTGACTGGGTACGAAATTTAACAAATAAAGAAATACTTTTGAATTTTGTGATCGTAATTAAAGATGTGGATAGTTATTTGAATTTTGTCATCCTAAACTTGTCACATAAAAAGTTTGAATAAAAAAACATACTGAATATAAAAAAAATGCATTCTTTTTATAATAGATCAAAACAAAAAAAGTGAACTCTTGAATTGGGACGAAGGAAATACTAATTAATTTGTTTTTTATGGAGACAGATTTGACAAATAACGTATATGTTTACTGCAGTAATGACTAAGGGAGTACTAATTAATTTGTTTTTTTATGGAGACAAATTTGACAAATAACTTTTATGTTTACTGCAGTAGACTAAAATAGTTAGAAACGTACGAGCCAACTCTGTACTTAAGAATAACTTCGATATCCACATTATTCCCTTATGAATTCTTGATGAATTAGAGAAAATACTATCCCACTTTTTCTAAAAAAAAATGATAAGAGAGGGACCGACAAAGAGCATAGGCGAATTCAGAATTTAAAGTCAGTGGATTTGGATGTCTGTGATTATATCATACCTATACATTCCAATTGTTTTGCATATATACGTAGTTTGAGCCAAAAGATCATTGTGTATGCTACAACAGCAAGTGACATTGAAGTGTTGCAAGAGCATCAAAAAATGGAAGCAAAGTCTATGAAGTTATGCAAGAAAGTGTGGATGGCTGAATTCAAGAAAGTGTGTCAAATAGCAGGACCAACTATTATCACTTCAGTTTCTGTATTCTCTTTGGACTGTATCACTGCTGCCTTTGCTGGTCAGCTTGGAAATGTCGAGCTTGCTGCAGTCTCTGAAGTTCAAAATGTTCTACTAGGCTTTGTAACCGGAATAATGGTACGTTTATACTAAGTCCTTCAATAATGCTCGAGCTGAAAACAATGAATTCAGTTGAACTAACAGAACTAGCCGTAGATACACCTCTACTTACTCATATATGATTGTTTCAAGTTCTCTGCCTGATTGACTCGTTTCGTATTAAATTCTTGGATATTAGTTAGGATTAGGAAGTGCACTCGAGACACTTTGTGGTCAAGCAGTTGGGGCAGGGAAATTCAACATGCTTGGTGTTTACTTGCAAAGATCATGGGTTATCAGTATAATGGCAGGATTGCTATTGACACCAACTTATGTGTTCGCGTCTCAAATATTGAAGCTCCTACATCAAGATCCACAAATATCTGATTTATCAGGTAAATATGCAACTTGGATAATTCCTGAAATATTTGCAAGTGCACTGAACTATCCCACAGAGAAGTTTCTTCAAGCTCAGAGCAAGGTTTGGTTCATGGCTTTTTGTTCATTGTTGACATTGGCAAATCATGTGTTGTTGAATTGGATTCTTGTGACAAAGTTAAGTATGGGCCTTGCTGGTGCTGCAATAGCTGGGAATATATCTTTTTGGATTTTGGCTGTGGCCAAGGTTATTTATGTTACTTGTGGTTGGTTTCCTGAGGCATGGACTGGTTCTTCATGTTTGGCTTTTAAGTCATTAACCAAATTCTTGAAGCTCTCGGTTTCCTCTGCAGTAATGTTATGGTAAGTGGTGAATAACTACTATCTCCGACTCTCAAAAATGATTGTTGTACCCGTGTCAAATCCTTCAAAAATGCACTATTCAAGAGTCCGACCAACACACTCCGAGTTTAATTTTTTTTCTTTCTAATGAATGGATCTAATGATGGCAGTTTAGAGGTATGGTATTATACAGCAGTGATCTTAGTTGTGGGAGGCTTCAAGGATGCTGCAATTGCCGTTGACTCATTATCAATCTGGTAAAATACATCCCATAAATTCACTCACAAGCACCTTCATTTAATTTCCAATTGCCTTTGTTTTTGGCATTCTGAATCCTTGGTACTTTTTTTGGCTATTGCAGCATGAATTTGCAAATATGGGCACTAATGTTTACCCTTGGTTTCACTATATCAGCCAGGTAAGCAGTTTCAAACATCTTTCTTGGAGTAATTTTAGTACTTTGGCTTAATTTATGTTCCACATTTCAGTGTGAGAGTTTCAAATGAACTTGGGGCAGGAAATCCAAAAGGTGCAAAATTCACAATTGGAGTCAATGTCTTCATAACAACAATAGTTGGAGCTGTTTTTTCAGTCATCATATTGGCCACAAAAACAGAGTTTCCAAGAATGTTCTCAAATGAGCCAAAGATTATAAGTGAGACATCCAAGTTGGCCTATATTCTTGCATTAACCATCTTCATTACCAGCATCCAAACTGTTCTCCAAGGTATGTCACATTAATATTTAACTAAAAAACATATATTTACCATCTATAACAGTAAAGTGAAATACTGAATGAATGAAATATTTTGCAGGAGTAGCAATTGGTGCAGGATGGCAGAATGTATTGGCCTTTGTAAACCTAGGATGTTATTATGGTTTGGGTCTGCCATTAGGAGCAGTTCTTGGCTACAAGTTTAATCTTGGTGTACAAGGGGTATGGTACTCAATGGTTGGTGGCAGCTTGCTTCAAGCAATCATCATAATTGTCATTATTGGTCGAACCAATTGGGACAAAGAGGTAATTAAGTTTGAGTTTACTGTGACTAGCTATCTGAAAAATAAGAAACAGGTTAAACTGCATTGATAGTGTACAACTAAGAAATCAAATTATTGCAGGCTGTTCAAGCTGAGATGAGGTTAAAGACATGGGGTGGATCAACGGACAATCAGCAAGAGTTGTGATGCCGTGGCATTTTTATAAATATATACATAAAGAAAACATTAGGCTAAGTTATATATATGTCCTCTTATCGATTAGTAATCTTCTCATTTTAAGAACTGCATATTAGTATATCTGAACCGGCAAATTGGCATTGATTCTGGCAAGGTTTACATTACTATAGAGTACTGGATAGTGGCATATTTATATTATTATTAGAAAACTTAAGTTATTATACATATACAGGAACATATTTTTTAACATAGTTGAGCTAGCACCTGCAGCATATCCTACAGTTTTTTGGGGGAGATTGAACCAAATTGCAGCAGTCCTATTATCTTGGGAGTTCCAATATTGTTTTAGGCCAATTGTAAGGCTTCTTCGCGCTTGATATCAAACACCTTGATAAGGACATCTTCAACAACCTACAAAAGTCCATTTTCTCATTATGATAATGTGATGACACTAGAGCCAATGCATCAACGTGCTTCATGGATGGAAACCAAAAACATATCAGTTAGATTGGAAGAACAAGAGGGAAAAGGATAAAATTAAAAAGCACAACAACAAATGTCATATCCATCATATCTTTTCTTATTTTTTGGGGGGAACAATGAAGTAAGACCAAGCTTATGAGCTTATTATCCTACGTCAGAACAAGTTAATAGAATTTTCACGTCCTCGTTTTCCCATACACGGTAGCAAACAGGAAAAGCTTTAGTATTTTCTGAAATTGATCAAATGATAAAATTATTGAGTAAGTTGCTAGATAATGAGTATTGAACCAGCCCTTCAGTGGCAACTGGAATGGAAGAATATAAGGTCTATCAAGCACGGGTAAAGAAACAGATCAGACATTACCAACTCTGCTGATTAGCTTGAATAAGGAAGTAATATAAGCAGGAAGCGCCACAATATTAGCAGCTTCAGTAGAATTACCTTATCAGGGGTGGAAGCACCAGATGTCACCCCAACTGTAATAGGACCCTCCGGTAAGAAGTTCTCTTTCTCAACCAACTCACCATGCTGTCAACATAAGGAGGGTATGAGAACCAAAATACTCTCTTCAAATTTAGTTGCAAATCACAGGATGTTAGTCAGCTCACCATTAATTTGTAACTTATTTTGTTTCCAGGACCTATTCTCTGCTCACTGTCAATCCAGTATGAGGGAATTCCACGTTCCTCGGCAATCTCTTGTAGATGTGAAGTGTTACTTGAGTTCCAACCACCAACCACTAACATAAGATCCAGCTGTTGATCAACCAGCTTATACATTGCATCTTGACGCTCCTGTTATAAGTAGAGATAAGTTATATAGGTCAAGAAATAGTGAATAAAACAACACAAGAAAGTAAATACAGAAGGTCCTGCAATGGTTTGGTAAGAAAGAATACATATCCAATAAGAATATATGTTCAGACCTTCATGCAACAAATTCTGTTTTTCTTAATCCAAAGAAAACAAGAGATGAATTTTATCAAAGAAATGAAAAAGGGCAGCCGGGTGCACAAAGCATCCTGCACTGATGCAGGATCCGGGGAAGGGCCGCACCTTAAGGGATGTGATGTAGACAGCCTACCCTAATGCAAGCATTAGTGGCTGCTTCCACAGCTCGAACTTGTGACCTATAGGTCAGTCACATGGAAACAACTTTGCCATTGCTCCAAGGCTCCCATTCTTTTATGAAAGAAATAGATAACAATAAATGACAATAGAAGAGCAAGCCCAAAATCCACCGTTCTTGTGCCAGCAGCAAGAGAAACTTTGATATTTATTATTAGTTTCTAGTTAATCATGCCTTGCACGAACATGTCATGTTGTCTGCACCTAGTACATCCACATAGAGAAGCAATCTTAAGGATCAAAGGTACAGAGGAGAGGGAAACCATAAATTACGGGGGGAAAGTAAAGGAAACCAATGCAGGTTCATTTTCACAACTATAATTTCCATTAATTAATCCCATCTAAATGGGAAGACTACAAATTCTCCAACTTAACATTGCTAGGAGAAGGCATTATCCACCCAAACATTGTGGTCATTTGTTAGCATTAGGTGAGAAGACCAACCGGTAGCCACCTTCTAATATCTTAGAAAAAGCAAAGACCAAGACTTGTCCTAAACAGGGATCACTCATCTCCACTCCCCTAACCGTCCCCAAATCCAAGAATTATGACTGCCGATGTTAAAATGAAAGACGAAGACTTAGTAGTTTGGGCTAGGAAATAAACAAATTACACAAGAGAGTAGGCTGAATTTACCTTCTTCAATGTTTTACATAAATTACACTCCCTTTGTCCCATTTTATGCGGCATCCTTCGACTTGGCACGGTGTTTTAGGAAAAAAAGGAAGTCTTCTGAAACTTGTGGTCCAGAACAATTTTTAAATAGTTGTGTGGCTGAGAATCATTTTATCAAGTGTAAAAGGCGAATTATAAAGTTAAATTGTTTCCATTTCGAGTAAGGTAACATTTTTTTAGGACACACTAAAAGGGAAGGGTGACAAATAAAATGGGACAAAGGAAGTATAATTTTTTTGGTAAAGCACTTTTAATATATTTATATTACTAGTTAGGTATTTAGATCTGAAAATGATATATGAACAGATGTACTGCAGAAGAAATTGAGGTTGGCACTATGGGAGGAAAATAAATATCAATAATGGATGTGAATCACACAGAATGATAGATGCAGAAAATAGATTGGTAACAGACTATAACAAGATTTTATGTCAGATTGTAACAAGATTGTCTAAAGGCAAAGAGGAAGCAAGGAATAGATCATGCAAAAACAAGCACATAACACATCATCTGTATGTACAGTGAAATTTAGGGACCACAAGGATGTAAGAACTTACTTGAGTTGCATCACATATAGTGTTGAAACTTAGGAAGTGGTTGTTAATATTTTCCACCCCATATCTTTGCATCATGGTCTTCTCAAGTAACTTCCCTGTATATCAAAAGAATCTAAATCACTACATGATTGCGGTCCGGAGGAATTTTATACTAGGGAGTGATACTATGAATGTAATCTAACCAATATCTTCTGTTTCTCCCTTCAACATCGTAGTTTGGTTTGCAATACCAACTTTTACAAGATCAACATCCGGATCAAACCCTTCAGAAACTGCATATTTAAATTTCTATACAGAAAAATATTCACAGAAAATATCAGTATTAATGCAAAGTAGCAACTGTAGCCTGCAACTCAAATAGACAACTCAGGCAGCACCTGCATAAAAGCCTCTTTGGTGGAGCTAGAACCATCAAGTTTACCTCCAAGAATATAATCACAGACATAAGTTGCCTGCATCAAGTAAAAATTGCCATAGAATAAGCAAGATGAGATTCCAACTCATTAGTTCCAGCAAAGAACACTTATGGTGTAAGGTTGGAATACCTCTGCCATGTTCTTCACAATGAGGTATTTCCCAGCAAAGGATGCAGTCGCAATGGTTTCCTCATGAGCATATTTACCATGGATAATGGAGGTATATTCTCCCTTTTTGTGCTTTTCAACGGTGTTCCAAACCTGTACTAAGAATTATGAGAAACTCTTTCATAGTACAAATGACATAGCCAATTCATTTTAGTAACTATATCACAAACCTTAGTCACCCAGGGGCAGGTTGTATCAACAATTTGTACTTTTTTATCGCTCAAAACCAACATTTCATCAACAGCAGCCCCAAAAGCAGGCAAAACCACAACATCATCCTTGTCAACAACGTCGAAGTTTTTCTTCCCTTCCTCCAGAGGAATGTTCTTAACTTCCATATCCTCTAGCCTCTGATCCAGACAAAGTAATTATTAGAATTTACATGAGATAAGATGGGAACACAAATAGACAACTCACATCAACCGGAACATAGCCTGCCTAAAAAACTACAAAAAGCATAGAACGCAGAGGATGGTATCGGTGGTTATCAGAAATATACTTCAAATTAAGAACGATACTAGCTATGTATCCTATTTGAAAATTATGCACCAGAAAACTAATTACACTGTTTTAGCTCTTCAGCATCAAGAATAACTTTAATCCTTTCTTCGTACATATTCCTTCTCAATTTTCATGTCATTCAAGAACTTTTTATGTCTAGAAGAATGGAAACAGACAAAACAAACCTGTCAAAGAGGAATAGGCAACCAGAGAAAATCTATACATGATTTGAGGTAATAATTACATGTGATAAAGGACATTTTGAAAATCATCTTAGGATCCCAGCATCCAAAAAAGTAGTAGAAGCCTGTACTCCTCTACGTGTAATTAGTCTCACATAAGAATGAATGCAATGTCTTAAAGCACGAGAGCAACAGTTCATGAGACTGAATGCAATGTCTTAAAGCACGAGAGCAACAGTTCCTGTCCTTAGCTGCAACTTATTCTGAGTGAGCAACTACTATATAACAAAACACTAACAGCCTAAAAGTCGAGGCATATTGAGGTAATTCCTAAAACTGCCAAGCTATATGTACAGTAGCGAAGTAGGAGCAAAATGACGTATACAAATTCACAGTCTTCCTCCTACAACAAACAAAAACTGAAAATCTTGAACAGTGGCATGCACATCTGATGATTATAAGCATAAACCTTATTCACAGTGGGGTTGTGAATAATTTCATTGGTTATCCAAATCCTCTCTGTTGGAAACTGTTTCCTCGCTTCATAAGCAATCTGAACTGCACGCTCAACCCCCCAACAGAAACCATAGGCCTCTGCAAGTTTTACAGTAACGTTTCCCCATGTATACTCGTATCCATTCTCCTTCAGTGTCTTTATGATATCACCTGAAATTCATGGGAATAAATGAAGAAAATATGTTATTTATCATCCAATCCAATATAAGAAAGGAAATCGGAAGACTTTTTACTCAAAAAGGTTTTCTAATTTTTTTTTTATGTTTAAAAATTCTCATGTCTAAGACTTCCATATCTGTAACTCGCAAATAATTGATAATAGTAAGAGATCACAAACTCGGCATTTCAAGTAACTGAACTCGGTCCGATTCTTATTTTTGCTAAATTTATGTTGTGAATTAGATATCTAAAGAAGAAAAACAGTCAGTGAGTTCAAAAATTGAAGGAATTGAGCTATGGATATGGAGGCAACAACTTACTAGTATACTCTCGATTCATGAGCTCAAGAGTAGCTTCTTTGTGTCCAAAACCCTTACGATTATAATTAGAACTTCTAGTCAAGTTCTTCCTGAAAACCTTAGCATCGAACTCTGACTCGGCAGTAGCCGACGAGGACGGAGCCGCTTCGCCGGCGGAGCATCTGACGATGGAGAAAGGTTTCGGCAACCGGAAAGTTCTATTCTCCGGCAAGGAAAGGTCTGTGCGAGTAGATATACTAGAGAATTGGAGAGGAATAGCCATAGTAGCACCGACAGAGAAGGCGGGTGCGCACGTTAGCGAGCTGCGTTTGGTGGAGCAAAGAGGATGAAATTGGCTATTGGCGAGCGCAATTTATCCCTGGCAAGCTACTACATTTCATGACCACATGCTTTTCTCGTTTGGCTTTGTTTTTGTTTTTTAGTGACGGGTATTTTAATTAGGCTTCGTTTGGTCAGGGTTATGCGCCGTCCGGATATTAACAAAGTAAAAATTAGTTACGAGTAAATTAATAATTATTTTATGTGAATATTAGTTATATAATTATTTTATGTAAATATTAGTTATATAAATATTTTATTTATTTATATTGGTTAATTATTTAATTTTTTATATGTATGTTAAAAATTTATAAGAGGACAGTTTTCTCAACTTATTTCTTAAGAACTTCTTTAGAATTTTACAAAACAAGTGGAAACATTTTTACAAAAATTTATATTTTTTTAATTTAGTAAGATGATTAATTAATATGAAATAACTAATTTTAATATAGTTGTCGACAAAATGAGTTGAATTACTATAGAACAAAAAAGGAGTATTTATTATTGTTTTAATTTCTATTTTACATCAAATAATATATAAAATTTATCATAACTTATACATGTATTCATTATACGAATTTCTAAACTCTCAATTGAATGTTTCTATTAATTTTATACATAAATAATATATTTTTTTATTTATCTACTAAATATCATATAAAGTATATAAAAAATAATATATAAATAATTTAGATTTTATCTGATTGCTAAACAATCCCATATAAACTATTATAGAGGAGTTTTTGGGAATTTGGCCTTTCGGTCGAAGAGGATCCTAACTAAACCGTCCCTTAATACTCTCGAGCCTAATATGAAGTTGGGTAAAATATTTATATTAATAGCATGTTTGGTTAAGTTTATTTTTAACATATCAAAGAAAAAATGCATATATGTTTTATTTTAATATTATTTTTAATAATGATAGTGCAAATTTTAAATTGAACAAATAAGAAAAAACAAGGTGTAATTACTATTTTCAGAACAAGGAGTAATTAATACTACTGGCAACAACCAAAAAAATATTGACTACAGGAAGCGTCCCAAAGGCCAAAAATATTAGGCTCTCTCACTAATTCATTTTTCCGTATTTAGGGTGTGTTTTTAAACACAGAAATTATTTTTCCATTATTTCATATATTTCATTTGGTCAGATATTTTTTTAAAAAAATTAAGATTTTAAAAATAAAAAATTAAAGAAAAATAGAGACAATAAGTTCGACCTTGTTTTACATCTTTTTTCCCAACACGGATGTTTGGAACTTTGGCATTCACTGTGATCTGGAACTTTCTTTCTTTTCTTTTTAACAAAACAATTTATTTTATTTTTTGAGGCTACAAAAGAACTAGGGATATTAACGTGGAATTTACAGAAAATTCAGGAATTATTTAAGGAAAAAAATTGATGGCTGTACAAGTTACTCAAGTGAGGACAAGATCAACTGTGGTGACATCCAAACTTGTCGGAGAGATCTAAGCCATTGTTTTTAACTTTTTTAGAAAATATTTTTTTAAATTTTTAATATTAGATTGATCAGAATATTTAAAAAATTATTTAAAAAGTAAGTTTCTTATAAACGAGAAAAATAATTTTTAAAATTAAAAAACAAATTATACAAATAATATTTTAAGTTTATTGTCTCTATCATTCTCACCGAACAACAATTTTATTGATCTTCATATTATTTTTGTGAAAAATAAGTTAGAAACTCATTTATTTTAAAAGAAATGTTTTTTAAAAAAAATTATAGAAATAATTTTCTGCATATCAAATATATATTTTTCAAGTAAGTGGTGACATGTGTTTGGGTACTTTTTGTCTTAATAAGCTATCGATATTTTTTAAAAAATTATCTATTGAAATATTTTTCTGCATATCAAATATATATTTTTCAAGTAAGTGGATGGCATGTGTTTGAGTACTTTACAACAGGGGTGGGCGAACATAGGTCGATTTCAAAGCTATGTGGGGTGAGATAGATTTAAAGAAATGCGGGATGAAATAAGTATAAAGTGAGTTAAAATAGTTATTTTTAAACTAATGTGACGCGGATGGGTTGTGGTTTAAAAAACTAAATGGAAATTCAAAAATATTAAATATTTGAAATTAGTAAAAGTCAAAGTTATAAATTTTTTATATTAAACATTGAATTTAATTAATTTATTTATTTTTCTAAAATTTAAATTAGATATGTCCAGTAAATTTTTAATTGTTAACATGTTAATTAGAAATTTTTAATTAATAATTAAAAAATAATTTTTAAAATGTCAACCGAAAATAATTAATTAGTTGTTCAGACGTTAGTTAGCAGAAAAAAAAACTAAATTCAGTTAAAAATGAAAGAACTTTAAAATTTAAAGAGGGTGGATCTATGCGGGATGAGTCTATGCGATAGAGGACGGCTTGAAAATTAAAAAAATCATCATAAGAAATCAAGCGTGCTGATTTAAAAAAAAATTATGAATTAAGCTCAACCCATGCTGCACTCACTCCATTGCCATCTTTATGAGCAAATCAATAGAGTATTTTTTATTCTCATGTGAGACAATTGATTATGTCTCATCATGAAATTTGAGAAAGAGATTTTTTATTTTCATAGTGAAAAAGATATTTTGACCCATTAAATATAAATATTTTGAATAAAATTATTAATACTAAAATTATTTTTAAATCAGAATTATTAAAATATTTTTAGCCAATTTGACAGAATTCAAAATACTTTTTACCTTTTATGTCAAAACTCTATGAATCTTCAAGACTTTCACATTTTTTTTTTGGTAAATTTTTTGTTAAAAAGGAAAGGACTCTGTCCTATTTTCACTTGATTTCAAATAAATCCACTGATGGTATAAGATCACCCAATGAAGCGAAGAAAAACAAAAGAAATGAGAAATAATGAGAGGGAAGGGAATATAAATTTAGAATTTAATTTAAAACTTGAAATAAATTTTTCTAAGTTGTCCAAAAAATTAAAGAGAGAAATATTAAAAATACCCTTAAAATTTTTTCAGAATTATCGCTTTCGTTCCTAAACTATCGATTGATTTACAAATATCATCAACTTGATGAACTAAGTTTAAATTTATGCTCGAACTTAGCACAAATTATTAATTTCATCCATAAATTATTGATAAGTTTAAAAAACTCTTTTAACTTGACGAAATAAACTTAAATACACGATCGAATTTAACACAAATTATTAGTTTCGTTCCTAAATTATTGATAGATTTAAAAATAACCTACCAATAGTTTACAGATAAGTTCGAGAGTATTTTATTTTTAATACTTTCCTCAAAATTTAAAATAAAAAATTGGTGAATTAAGGTTTAGGGTTTTCATCAACGGAGAGCCCCCTATTTTCATCTTCATGGACCGGCCGGAGCCGGGAAAACCCGATGTTCTTCCTTCTACTGCTCTGGCATATCTTGATCGGAACTACTGGTGAGTGTGTAGCAGTATGTTAGTTCTTCCGACCCGTTCGCTTTTACTCTTCTTAAGGTTTTCGCATTTCAGGGATAAGAGGTTCGCTCAAGAGGAACACTACGAATGGTTCAAAGATTATTCCCACTTCCGTCACATTGTTCTTCAACACATTAAACCTCAATCCTCTGTACATTTCTTTCTCTGTCTGTCTAAATTCAATCTGTTAAGTATTGATGTTGAAACTAAGGAAGTATTTTTTGTAAAAGTGAACTTAGTTTTAGCTAAGGTGACAGGTATTGGAGCTAGGATGTGGAAATTCCCAGTTGTGTGAGGAATTATATAGAGATGGCATTACTGAATTGACCTGCATTGATTTGTCCCCCATTGCAGTGGAGAAGATGAAAGAAAGATTGATAAACAAGGGATACAAAGGTATGTGGGACCTTCTACTCGTTCAGATTTATGCTATCTGATTGATTGCTCTAGCTTATGTTAGGTTGTTTGACACACATTTTTTTTATATCCAGAGGGCCACCCCCCTTTAAGAGTTGAACATGATTCGCTATTTTTAAAGAGAGATTACCTACTAATAATGTAATTCCATCTTACTAATAGAAAGGAGAAGGAAAGGAGAGGGTTCCTACCTCCTGTTTTATTTCTTTTACTTAAATTTCCCAAGGTCTTCTTCAAATTGATATAAGTTGATCAGTGAAGTCTAATCATTTTTGGACTTTCCTTTGGTTTCATTCAATTTTGACCAATAGAACTGTAAAACTAAAACATTTTTCGTTAATTAGAGTGGTTTGTGATGGATGATCTTCATATTAAGATTAAGGTTCAAGTTGGACCTAGGATCTCATTTCGTGCCCACTATAGATAAGCTATTCTTGACGCCCAAAAGGATAAGAGAAATTTTACCAGTGAGGGGCATGCAGAAGTTAGGAGGAGTTCTCAAGTAAATTTAATAGCTTTTAAGAGAGAAAAAGGAGCAAGAACATGCTACGATCAGGCAACTTTTGAAAGTTGATGGTAACTTATATGTCCATGGCTGCATTATACATGAGCTCATCCCAGCCCTCGACGCTAAGCTGACCGACTATTCTGTCTAATAATTGCTTAGCTGGTTGAGATTGAATCTTCACAATTTTCATGCTCATGAAATGCTTGTGCGTAGTCAAAAATGGTTTTTGAGGAGGACTTTCAATGTTAGCTTAGCCAACATTTTTCTGTCAGTTAGACTATATGATAGAGATTTGTGTTTTATAAGAATATTCATTTTTGTATCATCCAATCTGGAGATTAAGGGTAATTTTGGCTACAGAAACTTAAAACTAGAGTATTCGCATATGGTGATTCCAAGTAAAAGAATTCAATTTTATTGGATAAAAAAAGGCCAACACATAACAAAATTAATATGTCTGACAAATTGAGGGTGTCGAGATGCTCCACTGTTGATGTTTTATGTTATCAATGTCGACAGAAATAAACGTGCTGGAAGCTGATATGCTAGACCTGCCTTTTGAAGATGGATGTTTTGATGTGGTTATAGAGAAAGGAACGATGGTACTATTGGATTTTTTATTTTGCATGTATTACCCAGTGCAGCAATGGCTGCCAATCAGTTTTTCTTTTCAGATGATTAGCTAATTATATGTAGGTTTTAAATTTCATTATTAAAAGTGCTTATTGCTTGAACTTGAAGGATGTGTTGTTCGTGGACAGTGGTGACCCCTGGAATCCACACCCTGCGACAGTGGAGAAGGTGACTAAAATGCTTCATGAAATTCATAGAGTTCTGAAACCTGAGGGCATATTTATATCCATCACATTTGGCCAGGTAGTAAAGAGCGTTTTTCTGGTTTATTTTTTAGTTTTTATTTGTAAATAGTAAGAGAAGCATGACTTAATCAACACCTTATCTCATTTCTATCCATTCCTTTACTTGTTTTTTTGTCAAATCCTGTTGCTTATCGCTTCTAAATTGCTTAATTTTGCTTTTATTGACCAGCCACACTTCAGGCGCCGGTTCTTTAATCATCCTGAGTTTACCTGGTCTATTGAATGGAATACTTTCGGAGAAACATTCCACTATTTTTTCTATATCTTGAAAAAGGTAAGTCACAGATCCAGAAAAGTTGTCTCACTCCACATGATGTTGGCCTAAATTCATTTTTCCTCAGACTTGTTAAGCCTAAAGAAAATACGGAAGGTATACCAAGTTAGATACTGAATGCAAGTACTGAACTAATACAGGGACAAAGATCATCAGAAAACGAAGAGTGCGGGAAAAAAACTTGTATGCCATCAATATCTCTATACCATGACGAATTAGAGGGTGAAGACTTTTTATTCAGAACCAACATTGATGAGATGGAAAGCTAGACGTGAAAAGTACACTGTAATACTTTATTTCTTTTGTTATAGGACTGAGATTTTACAGAAAAAAAAATGTCATCTTTCCATCACTTTCTTCATTAGTTAATTTCCTTCTTAAGAATTTGGCTCTACTCTCTGGAAATCATGTGGAAAGTTAGTTATTGGCATTCCTCAACAGCAGGCTGGAAGAAATTAACTATGGGAAGTTTGTATATTTCTTTTCTGAAGAAAAAATAATCCAGTTACCATATCAAAATTAATACCATCATAAAGATACTTTTTTTTAATACAAATTACAATATTTTTCATGTAGTTTTAAATGTTATAAACATAAATTAATTTTTAAGTTAAGATTGACTTCATAAATTGATCAAATTATTGAATCTTGAAAAATGGCAAGTACCGTTATTATTGAGTGGAGGAGTAGTATGATATAGAAATAAATAAAAAGACCCAATATATATTACTTATGTCCCAATTTATATATTACAAATAGAACTATGAGAGTCAATTATTTTTTTAAGAAAAAAGGTCATATTTGCTCTTGTACTCTTACAAATAGGTTAAATTTGTTGTTCATTCTATTTTTCAATGTATTTATCCTTCTCATCCAACTTTAGGATCATATTGTCCTTGCACGATAAAAAGATTCATATTTATCTCTATAACATTAAATCCTCATGTCATCAATATATTTATTCTTGTACTCTCAAAAAGGATTATATTTGATTTTATATTCTAAACTAAATGTCATATTTACCCCTATGTTATTAACAACAACAACAAGTGAAATCCCACAAGTAGGGTCTGAGGAGGATAGATTGTACGTAGTCCTTACCCCTATGTTATTAAATCATCATATTCCACTTTAATGTTATTTGTAATTTAAAGGATATACTTTTTCAATTAAATATATTAGTTCATTTATTTTTAAAAATGGAAAAAAATATATATTAGCACATTTTTATTGAATAAGTTATTATCTCCTTCATTAAATAAGTTATTATCTAATAATTTATTTATCCAAAAGATGTATTTTTCTCAATTAATTTTCCAACTTATTTAATAAATGTATGAATAACTTAACAAAATCTGCTAATACATTTTTTTCAGTAAATGGGCTAGTATGTTAATTGAAAAAATTATGTCCCATAAATTACATAAGAAAATTACGGTGGAATATGAGGATTTTATAGCGCAGGGATAAGTATGACGTTTTTTAAAAGTATAAGGACAAATATGACCCTTTCTGGAGAGTACAAAACGCAAATATACTTAAACCAAATTGCCGCTAAGGTTTTGTGAAGCCTCTGTTGACGATCTTTTCCATATCAAAACGCGTCGTTTCGTTAAATTCTTCCTGTACAAGCCTACACGACGTCGTATAATTTCCCCAAATCTAATTCCCAGCCTCAGCTCCGCAGAGAAGCTAAAAATAAAGCCTAGCCTTTTCCTTTTCAGTGTAGAAATATTAACGCTTCTATAAATTAATTTTAAAACACACGTATTTTTTCTCTACTATATCCTCTCGCCGGCCGGAGATATACCTCGCCGGAAAAACGAAAACTTTACCGAAAAACCTCCGTTTTTCTATTTCATCGTCGGTGATAAGCTGATTTGAACGCTTGAATTCTCA
This sequence comes from Solanum ossicruentum, assembly GCA_025774065.1. Classification (NCBI taxonomy): domain Eukaryota; kingdom Viridiplantae; phylum Streptophyta; class Magnoliopsida; order Solanales; family Solanaceae; genus Solanum; species Solanum ossicruentum. The sequence continues at coordinate 35,681,919 of JAOTQR010000001.1, read as the reverse complement.
CTTCGATCCATCGGTTTTTTGATTCATACGATTTTTCTTCTTCGTTTTTCTGTTTTTGGTTTTTAATCTGTGCAGCGGCGAACAGTGAATGGAGGATTACGGGAGCAGCGACGAAGATATATATTCATCTGATCAAGAGTCTCTCAACGGACTCGAGAATGAGGAGACTGATTCCCAATGGGGCTCTTCCACAGGAAATTCCTGCAAGGTGTTTTAAAATCCCTAGAATTTTTCTTTATGACTGATTTTTTAGTTTACTTTTTTTTTCTTTTTGTGTTGAACCTACAATTTTGATCATCATGTATGTGATAGGAGTAATAATTTTAATGATTTCATATTTAGGCTTTTAGGTCAGTAAGTCTTTGTTAAACTATTGAAGTTCACTGGGTTTTGTTAAATTCTTTTCAGGTTTGAAGTTTTTGTAAATTTCTTCGTCTAAATTGTGGTAAAGAATGTGTTTTTGAAATTACCACCTTCAATTTAGGTGGTTATTATGTGGATTTCAATTGAATGCTTCGCCATTATTGTTGGATCCCCTTTTTTTTTCCTGCTCTCTCTTTATAGGGTTTGTCTTAAAGTTTACTCTTTGTTTTACAGGTTATCACAAGGGAGTCTCTCTTACTGGCACAGGTAAGAAGACTTGAAAAGTTTTTCTTGACACTTGAGGTATGTATGTATTGTTCGTGTTTAGTATCTGAGATGTTTCACATTTGTGTTAGAGAGAAGATTTGCGGAGAGTGATGGAATTGCTCTCGCTAAGAGAACACCATGCAAGAACCTTGCTCATTCACTACCGTTGGGATGTTGAGAGGTTGTTTGCCATTTTTGTTGAGAAGGGAAAAACCTCCTTATTTGCTGAAGCAGGGGTAACTGTTCTTGAAGAAGTTGATGTTGACTTGTCTGTGTCTTCTTCGACTGTGATGTGTGATATATGCATGGAGGAGTTAGCAGGGAGTGAGGTCACGAAAATGGACTGTGGTCACTGCTTCTGCAATGCCTGTGAGAACTAATTCTGAGTAGAACCCGTGGTTGTTCATTGGTTCAACTAGATTTCATTCTACTACTTTTAAACTTGTTAATCCTAGTTAATTCGCCTTTTGGTTCTATTTAGCATAAAATACAATTTTGTTTCGACTGTTTGAAGATTTATGAGTGGAGGGGGTCTATGGGAAACAACCTCTCACTACCTTTGAGGTAGTGGTAAGGTCCATGAACATTCTACCCTCCTAGAACCCACTTTGTAAGACTAACTGGGTATAGTGCTGTTTTTAAGATTTATAAGGTTTTTTTCTTGTTTCTATATCAAAAGGTGTGCTCTTTTTCTTTTCAAATGGTGTCTACATTCGGTTTCTTAATAGCTGTCTAACTGAAGTAGTTTATTTCCAGTGTTCTCTTTTTTGTTACCTGCTAATCAAATTGCAAATTTTTCTGCTACTTATTTTCAATTATGTGCTGGTAATAGACTAATTCTCATTTTCTTTGTTTAGGTTGGACAGAGCATTTCATTGTGAAAATAAAGGAGGGGCAGAGTAAGAGAATAAGGTGCATGGCTCATAAATGCTTTGCTATTTGTGATGAAGCTGTTATCAGAAAGCTAGTTAGTAAAAGGCATCCTGATTTGGCAGAGAAATTTGATCGGTTTCTCCTTGAATCATACATTGAGGACAATAAAATGGTGAAGTGGTGTCCAAGCATCCCTCATTGTGGGAATGCTATACGGGTAGAAAATGATGAATTTTGTGAAGTAGAATGTTCATGTGGTTTACAGTTCTGTTTCAATTGCTTATCAGAAGCACATTCACCTTGTTCTTGCTGGATGTGGGAACTTTGGACCAAGAAGTGCCGAGACGAATCAGAGACTGTTAATTGGATTACAGTTCACACTAAGCCTTGTCCAAAGTGTCACAAACCTGTTGAGAAGAATGGGGGTTGCAACTTAGTTAGCTGCATTTGTGGGCAAGCATTTTGGTGAGTTTATTCTTGATGTCCATTCTGGCCCTAGATTTCTCGCAACTGAAATTTTGTTCTGATGTTATTGATGAACAAAACAATCTGGACACATGGCCGCACTATTGGTGCAGCAATTGCAGAGAACATGGCTTGATGGCACAACTTTTTGTTTTACCCTCGTACTTTAAAAAGCTTGAAAAACTTGAAAGATTGAGATTCCTTTTCGAATTTTAGGATCAGGGTCGGATTTGATCCTATTTATGTTGTAACTGACATCCCGAAGATTAGTGGTGCAGAGTCTGAAACTCAGTAGACAATGGGCCCACCACTCTGTTCTTCTCCCACTCAAATACCAGACTTTTATCTGCGGCAAGGTTTGAACCCATGAAGTGCGCCTAACTCACACATCACTCACTGCTGCACTCTTACCACTAGATTAAAACCTGGGGGCAATCCAAAAATTTTTAATATAGTTTGAAGTTAACATGGATCTAGTTTATCTTTAGTTGTATTGATCTTTCGTTGAAAGAATTTGGATTTCTTGGACTTACTGTCTTGTCTTTAGTTAAGATTCCTTTTTTTTTTCTTTTTTGATGAAGTAAATAGTTTTATTGATGGTGGGAGAAAAAGAACTTCAGAAACATACCAAAAAGTAGGGAGCCTAATTTTGATTCTCTATGGAAGTCAACTACTCATCTGTACAAGTAAGAATGTCATGGGTGTACCACACTGCATTAAACTAACCTTGGAGGTGGATGCACCAAAAGAAGCTGATCCTCAAGTGTACACTGCCATTCTCAACCCCTTCGAATGCTATCATATTCCTCTCTTCTCAAATCACCCACATTAGGGATGGAGGGCAACATCCCGTGACCTGTGTCTTCTCTTTTTTTTTTTCCCAAAAGCCCATGGTACAACATCCCAGTCTTTAGTTAAGGTTTCTTAAACTAGAAATTCTAGAACTCACACTTATTTCAACAATAACAATCTCTAATCACACCCAAAAGGTTAGTATCAACACATGTAAGTATACCAATAATAGCTAAACATTAATATCAATTAGTTGGTATCTCCTGAATATATACTTAGCTTACATTGTGTTCTGTGCTTTACTAAGTTTGCATGAGTGAAATTATATGCATTTTGAGACAGCTTTTCCTCCATGTAATTTTAAGTTTATTTTGTCCCATATTAATATCTCCGATGATCACAGTGTCAGTGCTACGAGCTTGTACATTTGGATGTCTATGTAGGACGTGTCTCAATCATGTCAGCGATCTTATCTCATTCATCCTTACGTTTCTCCTTGCACCATGTCATATTTTGATGATTTCTAGTGTTGTCATATTTTGATGATTTCTAGTGTTGTCTAGTCTTGAATGATTGCATGTATATCTTAGAGGGTTCACACTGCTATAGCATTTATCTTATGGTTGTGGCTGAATTTAGTGGCCAATATGTACACCTATTTACATTGTTGGTCTTACAATTGTTACTAGTATTTTCTCTACACTAGGTATTCTCTTTTCACATAATACTCCATTAGTACTCTTCATTTTAAACATATTATTTAATTGCATCATCTATCATGATATTATTCCCAAAGATTGAGTCTAGGTATCTTAATTGCATATGTTTTAGGCACTAAAATAGTGCAACCTTGTCTAATCTTATTCAACCTCATTTTTATTATATTGGCTAACTTACAATGCTTATATTGTCTGCTCTTGATCTGTGTTGAGTTATATAATTGTCTTTATATGGACCGTGTAACGGCTTCCTAAGAGGTTTATGAAAGGTTTTATTCTTCTCCACCTTAACTTCAAAGTTTTGAGTTTGATGTTTAAATTCTCTTGCAACAACAACAACAAAAACATACCCAGTGGAATCACACAAATGGGGTCTGGGCAAGGTAGAATGTACGAAGACCTTAAATTCTCTTGCCTGGTGCGCATATTCATACTCTCATAAATTTGCAATAAAGCCCGTTTATGAATCTAAAATTGGATTACTTGTGCATGAGGTTGCTAAGATATAAAATTGTCCCACATAAATTTTGCAAGTTCTAAAGCGAATTGTTAAAGGACTTGGCCTACTCTAATCATTGCCTAAAACTTTTGGTTAAGATTCTGTCACATTCTTATCTTGGTTCACTCCCTAGTTAGTTTCATCAATCATGATATGTTTGCAACTTTGAACTAAGATATACAAGTACTTTCTAAAAGATCCCTAGGCTTTTAAGACCGGATACCATAAAATATGTTAAATCATTTTTATTTTATAACCAAGGAGAGCAGGTTAATTTTTAGACTTTGGAGATAGTTGGAGGTATGACATCTCATTCTCCTTTTTGTTCTGTATTGAATAATTGATGCAAATTGAAGTCTGTTTGTTGACAAGTTAAGGTGGTCTATTGAAGCGTGAAATAAAAGAAACGAAAGAGAGTTGGTCAGAAATAGTGAAGGTATAAATAATGTTGTTGTGGTAATACTATTACCTGCACGTTCTATATGATACAACATATTTTGCGTATTGACATCTTATTTTAGAGTAAAATGTGTCGTCGGTAGAAGATGTGAGGAGTTTTTTAGTGTTAGGAAAGCCAAACTGTTGATTATTGGAATGAAATGGGTCAAAATGTAGCAACATGAATTTGAGGATTCATATGTCCAACTCCAGTTAGTTGGGATTGAGGTAGTAGTACCAGTTGTTTTTTCTTTTGATGAAGCAGTAGTAATTGGTGTTTGAACTACAAAATTTGTTTACTATTGTTTGCATTAGATGCTTTTATAAAACTTGTTTTTATGTCGTTTTGATGAATTTTCTTCTCTTGTGATGTGATAATAACATTCTACATTTGTGTTCATTTTCTTTTTTAAGTTGAAAAAAGATGTTAGAACTCATTGTCATTTAGATGAATTTCTTAAAGCCTTTTGTTCTTTAGTATTTTTGAAAGTTCTTCTTAAAGGTTCAAGAACTCTTTCTTGGGAAACATGAGACTCTTGAAACTGAATTAGCAGCAGCTAAAACATTTAACTCAAGCCATATGATATAATTACCAGCCTACTCTTTCTTTGAGTGTTGTTCAACATTACTTACGCCAGCACGAAAGGAAGTGTCCTTTCTAGTTTAGTTGGTTGATCTTGTTACATTTTTCTTTTTTCTGTAGTTGGCTATGTGGTGGAGCTACTGGTCGAGATCATACTTGGTCGAGTATTGCTGGTCACAGCTGTGGTCGTTATAAAGAAGATCAGGAGAAGAAGTCTGAGCGGGCTAAGCGCGATCTCTATCGCTACATGCATTATCACAATTGTTATAAAGCTCATACGGATTCTTTTGCACAGGAGTCTCGTCTGAGGGAGACCATAAAAGAAAAGGTAGCAAATTTGGAATCAAAGGATTCAAGATTGAGAGATTTTAGTTGGGTTACAAATGGACTTTACAGGCTTTTCAGATCAAGACGGGCTCTCTCGTTTTCATACCCATTTGCATTTTATATGTTTGGTGATGACTTATTCAAGGATGAAATGACGAATGAGGAAAAGGAAATAAAACAACATTTATTTGAGGACCAGCAGCAGCAGCTTGAGGCAAATGTTGAAAGGTTATCGAAAGTTTTTGAGGATCCATTTGATGATTATGAAGAGAGACAGATTATGGAAATGAGGATGCAAGTCTTGAATCTCTCTGCAGTAATTGATACACTCTGTAAGAAAATGTAAGCGCACATCTGGGTGTCCTAGTTATTGGTAATTTTAGTGAAGCTGATGGTAATACTGATTTGTAGGTATGAATGCATCGAGACTGATCTATTGGGAGCTCTACAGTTCAGTAGTCACAATATAGCTCCATACCAGTCAAAGGGCATTGAGAGAGCAACGGAGCTTAATGCAGTCCGGAGTGCCAAAGCAAACAACAACATTACATGTCAAAAAGCTCATGACCAGACAAATGGTGAAGTTTCCATCCTCTCTCATGCCAGAGTACCTATGTAGATCAGTCATCTCTGCCTTCTGCGGTGTGGTAGTTTATTGCGTCTACTTTTACAATTCTGATTGCTTTTACAAGTGATTCAAATTCTTTACATCATCTCATAGTTAACCTCATCAGACTTTCCCCCCCATAAATTTTTCCCCACACTATAGAATGGTATTTTAAGTGTTTTAGACATATGCTATTAGTTGTTTGGGAAGTTTTTTACTTTAAGTAGTTTAGTCATTCTAATATTCAATAATGCTTTGCATCATCATCAATCAGTTGAGCCGGTGGACCAGCAAACTGTTTATGGAGAATGGTCCTCAGCTAGTAAATCCTTAGATAGAAGTGAATAATGTATATTAGAAAAATGAATAAGGAATGTTGTTGCTGTTTAAGGTAGTGGGTGCTAGTTGGAGTGATGAGAGAGTTGGAGAATTAGAGAAAGTAGCCTTGGTCTCTATCTAATCTAGCTGAAGCTAATATGAGAAATCAGTATGTAAAAGAAATGCGATGATTGGTAAATTTTACTTGTAAAAAAAAAAAAGGAAAGAGAGAGGAGAAATGTTGTGATTGGTAGTCGCCCAAACCATTTGTTTTCTCTCGGAGAGGGAGAGAGGTAATGGTAGAAGGTCCCATCTCCAGGAACTAAACCTATGAGAGAACCTTGCTTTATAGAGATGTCCTTGATTATTTTATTTGACAAATTTGTTAATCATTAGGCAAGAAGAAGTACTGATGTTCCTGGTAGGAGGTGCAAAAGGTTGGATTTAGGGTTTACACAGAGGGATAGAGGTAGACCGAAGAAGTATTGGGAGGTGATTAGACAAGATATCGTGAAACTTCATCTTTCCGAGGACATGAGCTTAGATCGAAAAGAGCGGCGGTCGCGTATTAGGGTAGAAGACTAATAGGCTAGTAGGTGTAGGTTGATGTATGACCTTATGTTATAGAAGGTTAGTAGGAGTTGTGTCTTTATATCCTATGTTGTTATTAGTTGTCTTATATTTGTTACTTTTATCGTATTTACATACTATTATTTGCTTTTCATTATTAGTCTTTTTCCTTTTTCTTTTCTTTTCCTTTCTTTTCCATATCTAGTATCTTCTGCTTTTGGGGCTTGATTTTTGAGTCGAGGGGTTTTTGGAAACAACCTCTTTATGTCTATGACGTAGTGATAAAGTCTATGTACATTTACCTTCCCCAGACCCCACTTGTGAGATTCCACTGAGTATGTTGTTGTTGTATTAGGCAAGAGCTAGGTCCTATTTTGCAATTTTGCAAAAATATTTCACTGTTCTAGTAACTTGGTTGATATGTGATTGATCAAGCATATGCATTCAATATTATCATTCTGATCTGTCAGTGTTGAAAATGTCTATTCTTAACAGTCACAGTCACCATACATCAGTTTTTACCTTCCATAGTAGAGCTTTGCAATGGTTAATGATGGCTATTTTATTCTGTTAAATCTTAGTTCAGTATTACACTACTAATTTTGAAGATCAACTATCAATGCAATGCATGTGAAATGCCTATTTTCTTTAGACATGCTTCCGTTATTGCCTACGTTCCTCTTCTCCCTTATTGTCTTTTCCAGGATACATCCTCCCGCTTGTTCTTTTTTTTGGGTGGGGGGTGGGGGGTGGGGGGTGTTGAGAAGTTGTTTTGGGAATAGTAGATTGCTTATCCAAGTTTGTTTCCTTTATTTTCATTTTTTCTTTGTTTTGGTAATGCAGGTTGTACATTATAACCAGAAAAAAGAGTTAGTATTTGAACATTGTACTGCTTCTTGTACATCTTGCAAGAGGTTCCATAGAATTGATTCAGTCATCAGGCTGTGGGACTTCAGATGAGAGTGGATACTCCTCAAGCAAGCATATAAGAAAGGATTATGGTGGTGGCTTTTTTGATCTTAACTTGCCTGCTGAGCTCGTTGATAGGAATTAACCTTATTGAGTTGCTGATTTTTTTGAACCAAGTGTACAGCTCTGAAATAGAAAAAAAAAAAAAAGAAAAGAGACTAAGTTATTCTTAAGAGGGTTGAGATGATATTTCAACAAGTGATGTATTTCACTGCATCATCCTCTTCCATTTTTGAAATTTTTTGAGTTGACCTATTAGAGGACAAGAATTCTCGTTGTGTACTCAATGCTCCCTTGGAGCTTTTGGTGTCAAGTCCATTATGGGAAATATATTTGGCGAAATTTTTGCATATGTGGCATTTTCTGGTTTTTTTTGTGTCTCTTCTATTGTCAGTCGTTGGATTAGCTTACCGAAAAATAGGTTTAAACTCCAACAACAGTTATCTATTATGCCCTTTAGGTGTTGAATGCTAGCCTAGTGCAACGTTGTTCCTTTTATCTTGGCGTGGCACCTGAACTATGAGAAAATTTACACAGGAAGAGTTTCAAACAACTCATCGACAGTGTAACACCCCACATTTTTACGTGTACTAATGCTATGGGAATAAATAATGTTATGGTTTGGTCAACTTAGCGTCAATTCTTGAAAGTTCTTTATTCTTGTGTTAGCGGGCTATATGGGCGTCTAACGCTTAAGAGGGGCTTGTCTGTATGTGCTTTATGTTAAAATGAGGATATTGCAATCCTAAAAAAAAGTAAGAGAATTAAGGTGTTTGTATGAATTAATAATCTAGTAGGTGAGTTACCTACTTGCTTAGCTAGAATGTGCTAGCTAAACGAAGATGAGGTTCGATGTCAAGTTTGTCCAAGCCCGATTATGGATAGAATCAGTTTTAAGGGTGTAATTTTAGCTCATGTTTTAGAATCATAAGTGGACCTCATTTTTAGTCCAAAAAGAGTATAATAAAAGCCTAATTGTAACACAAATCACTTGACCATTTGGGCCAAAAATGGATTAAGAGAAAAGCTGGAAATTGGCAGCCCATGTCCATTAAAATGTGATGCCCATTTTGGCCCTATTTTGGCGGAACCAGCTGTTGATTATTTAGTACTATTATAAGAGGTATTATTAGGTCAAAATGACCAAATAATTTCGTCCAAATCATCCCTTTAAAAAGGGATTATAAGCAGCAAAACTTCACTCTCTTACACTTAGCAAAAATTTGAGCTTTCCCAAACTCTCTCTCTAAACTTTTCTTGACCTACCGAAGCAGCAGCCAAAGGAGATTTGAGAGTCTTGAGAAGTCTATAAACCTTGAATATAAAGGTAATTAATTATATTTGTGCATTTAGCATGATTCCATCATGAAAATCAAGAAGTAGATGATGGTATGTCTTGCTGGAAAATTCTGGACAGCTTTTGTCCAGAAAATTGCTGCACTTTTTCCTTTTATTTTAGTGATTTATAAATGGTTTGTGAGCTGTATTATAAAGAGAATTTGATGTTCTTAACATGGTTTAAGCTATAAATAATACCCTAAGGTTGCTGCCCAGATTTTGGTTTCATTTAATAAATGAGTTTTATTGTGCTATCTTAAGTGTAATGTTGATTGGAATTTATGGGCTATTGGATTTAAAGCTATTGGCTCATGTCCTTAATGATTTCCTGAATGTTGTTCTAAGATAGTATTAGCGCTGTTTGTATGTATAAATGTTGGTGGAATAGTTTGATTAGAGTTGGAAAAGGTTTGGAATAGTCGATGTCGAAGTATAGCGAAGGGGGGTAATGTTATACTGTCCATTTGTGGGTTGTGTAGAATTGTAGTATGTTGTTTCACGACCTTCCCCTATTTTGGGATTATTTTGGACTATAGTAAGACTGGTTTTATGTGGTAAAAAATTGGAAACAAATTCGGTAAACCTAAAACAGTTTCGGGATTGTTGACGTCGAAGTGTGGAGAAAGGATGTAACGTTGTGCCACTTGTTTGTATATTGTGAAGAATTGTTATGTGTTATGCTTTGTGGGTTGTTGTAGGACTGTTAAGGGTCTAAATATAAGATGTACATGACATGTACATAAGAATGGTTGTTAGAAAGTACGTTTATAAGAGAAAAGGTTGAAGAAATTTCCTTGCGTCACTAATTGAAAGCTTGTTGTCCGGGTGATCGTTTTTATGATATTGGGCTATCAAAAAATGTTTCTTTGCTGCTAATAATAGTATTATTGCCTAATATGATGTAGACAAATATTTGAGAAAAATGCAGCCACTCCAAGGTAGTAACGAGGTCATACGACGAGGTATGTAAGGTTACTTGATTTCGTATCATTTGGCATGAAACATAGATTCCTCAGTAAGTAAAGGCATTTATCTACTCCCACATGACAAGCAGCCATATCTTCACTCTTTCACATATTCATATGCTCCTATATATAGTTGCCTTCAATTGTACATACATACGTGGATACCAAGTACATGAGGTTGTTGCTAAACAAAGTTCATGAGTCGTTTCATTTCATACGCATTTCATTGTTTAGATAACATACTCTCTTCATTGCCATATTTTATTTACATGTCATATGTTGTCTATACAGCCTTATAAGCTCCAATATTATGTCCACCAAAAGAACCATCTCAAAAGTAATTGAAAGATAAAGTAAAGTATATAGTTTTGATGGGTGGTAGCCCGAGGGATAGAAGAATCACCTAGCCAGGGACGATCCTATCACGAGTGGTAGCCCGAGGAGTTAAGGAAGAACCCAGCTAGGGATGATCCCAATATCCCGAGGGATGGAAGAATCACCTAGCCAGGGAAAATCTTATTACGGGTGGTAGCCCGAGGGGTTAAGGAATAACCTAGCCAGGGACGATCCCGATACAGTTCACCACTGATTAGCTGATCATTTACAGTACATGATGTGCAAAGATTATATAGTAAAGGTAAATTAATATAAAGGACTTAAAGTACATGATTCCAAAGTATATCAAAAGGTGGTCTCTTATTCTACACTAGTGCATTGTTTCATTTCAGTTATTATTTCATATATATTATTTGCTGCCTTATATATTCAGTACATTATCTCATATTGAGTCCCTTGCGGGCGACCTGCAATTCATGCTACAGGTAGAGGTGCTAGTAGATCTTCCCAGTAAGGTCCAGGACATCCAGCTGCTGTTACCAAATTCTAAGTTGCTTCGGAGCTTTGTATGTGTCTAAAGCTTATATGCTTGCATTGTATAGTTATTTGAGGCGGGGGCCTGTCCCGACCCTCAGCAGATACTTTCTCTTATCTAGAGGCTTTGTAGACCGTGTAAATCAATGTGTGGTCAGGTCTCATACTTTCGACATTGTGGCCCCAACGGCCAAGTCATATGCATTTCCTTTTGGTTGTATCATTATTTACCTGCATAAATGTCACGCCCCAAAGTCTGGTTAGGGCGGACTGGCACCCGTTGCCGATAAGGCTCAGGAGAACCAACTTATATCTAAGCGTTTTGCATACCTATTATAAGTGACATATATGTTTTCAATGATTCTAAGGAGAT
>JAOTQR010000001.1:35644018-35667132 GCA_025774065.1 Solanum ossicruentum | reverse complement strand
TTGCTTTCTAACTGACTAGTCAAAGGCTCACCAACAAATAATGTTGTGGAAAAAATAGGATCCAAAAAAATTTCAAAATTTTATTTCATTAGGTGTCTTATTTGGACATTGCTATTTAATTTTTTTTCACGAAATTCATTTTGGAACAACTTCAAATGTGCGAAAATTTAATTTTTCTTGAAGTAATGTATGACTGAAGTACATAATATTAAGTTTATGTCAAAATAGTTGAACTTTAACTATATTTACATAAACTCTAGATAAAATTGACCCAAACATAGCCATATGTGTCTGAATTTCATCCTTCAAGCCTAGCTTCAATTATTACATTTCAAAAATTATTCCGAAAAGAATAGACTTATAAATTTTTACACTTTTTTTTAGTTAAAATATGATTTTCTTATTAATGAAAAAAATGCATGTAGTTATAATTTTTTACACACTATGAATATAGCTTAAATGTTGATCCCAAAATCAGGTATTGTATACTATGGTCGATGAGTCAAATTAATAAGTATCAGATATGGGATGATTAAACAAAAAAGTGAAAGAGTCAAAATTTAAGCCACACGTATAAAGAAACCATAAGTGAATGAATGCATGCGTTCATAATTGACTACTATAATACCATACTTTGGAATGAAAAATATGAAACATTCCTACAACAATAGTGATGATTAGGAATATTAATAATACATTAGACTTCTCGTCATGTTGTACCTTTCGAGAGTCAAATTGATTAACTATTTAATATTTTTGAATAAAAATTTAGATATTTAAAAACAAAATGAAAAGTACTATAAATTGTGATTTACTTGATGATGAAAAAATACATCTTAAATAATTAATCAAAATTCATATTATTTGAATCTCGAAACTATGATAAATATTATTTTAAGAAACTTGTGATGACTGGTAAGTAGTCTCTCAATATTCAGGTCGTTACCAATTTAATGTTTCTTGGAATATGTCATAACCTGTTGTTGTACATCTTTTGTTATATTAGCTACAATTAATGCTGTGTTGCAGTAAATTTTATTTTCGATTGTGTGGGGTCTTTTACGATATGCTTAATTAATTCCTCTATAATTGTAGAGGAATTTGCATAGTTGAAGTAAAGTCTCAATACCCAATCACCTAGGACATAGGTATTTCTATCATACTCCACTTTGCTTTCATGTTATTTGGAGCAAAATGAGTTTGAGTTAAGCCAATTAGAAGTTATAAAAGACTGAACTTCCACATGGACATGCAGTTTTAACTGATTCATGGAGGAAGAAAAGATTAGTGAATTCTGCAAGTATTCACACCATCTTGATTTGGTAGGACTTCATTTATTTTACCATTACATTTTTGATTTTGTTCGAAAGCAGAGTGTTTGTTCTTTCTCTCAACTTGTTTGGGACTGAGACGTAGTTGTTATTGTTGTAAATAGGATACCGGGCTAGAGAAGAACTATGTTGAGCTGAAGAAGAGACAATTACATGGCCATGATTCTTCCAAGGAAGAGGTTGGTCTAAGAAGCTGATTTTCTTCTTTTTTTACTTGTTCTGCTTCTAGTGAAGGAAAATGACTTCCGTCCAAATTGTTCTGTCTTTAAGTAATCCAGCTTTTGCTTGGTAATTATCTATACTTATTGTTAATTTTCAGCATGTTCATGAGGATCTGGTTAGAGAAATTGCTCTTCTGGAGCTGGATATTATGTGTTTGGAGAAGTATCTTCTTTCAATGTACCGGAAAACATTCGGCAAGCGGTTAGAATCACTGTCCATGAAGGATGATACTTGTATCAATGAGAAGAAGTTTGTAGGAGTGAAGGAGAAGAATGACAAGTTGAAGGAAAATCCAAGGACTAATATTATTAGTCCTATTCCAATCAAAGAATGTGATGATGACAAACAAAAACTAGTTGACTCAACCATCTTGAGATGCCATTCTTCCCTATCACATGCTGCTTGTTCATTCAGAGCTTCACCTTCAGTTGCAGTTGTTGCTGATGCTGTAGACTCGTACCATTCTATGCCTTTATCAATGTTGGAGGTAAGTCATTTCGTTCTGCAACTAGCTCTTGTAATAAAATTATGGGTTTTGAAACACACTTCAGAATACATGAACTAATAATGGAAATGTTATCATTTTGCAACCAGCATACTCAACAATCAACTTCAAACAGGGAGCATCATCTTACTAGTTGTTCTAACTCACCAAGCCGGTTGTCTGAAGAAATGATCAAGTGCATTTCAGCCATATATTGTCAGCTTGCTGATCCGCCTCTATTCAGCCATGATTTAAGTTCGTCTCCCATCTCAGTCTCGTCATCAACACTCGAATCTTTTCCTCAAGCTCAAGGACACCAATGCATAGAAAATTCATCTTCTGATACATTGAACAATCCATTTCACTTCAGTGGATTCATTGTTAAAATTGTTCAAGTACAAGGGCTATGTCGAGATAGTCAGAGCTTAGATGGTGTTGATCAGATGCTAAAACAATTTCGGTAAAGCCTTTTAACTCAACCTGTAATCATAAGTCACCAAAATCTCAATACATTATTGATGGTATTTCGTGTTGAATAGCTTCTATAAAAAGTTGTTCATCGCAAGTACAAATTAAACCTCAGGTACCTAGTCTCGAAGTTGGAAGAAGTTGCCCCTAAGGAAATGAGACATGAAGAGAAACTAGCCTTTTGGATTAATGTCCACAATGCACTAGTAATGCATGTAAGATTTCTGTAGCTAAGAGTTTTTTTACTGTGTAATAAATTATGAACGCGCATTGTTTATATTGCAGACATTTTTGGTTCATGGGATTCCAACAAGTAATCTCAAAAGAGCATCTTTACTTCTTAAGGTAAGAAAATTCTGTTAAAAATGTGACAGTTTTGCAGTGCAACTGGTTCTTTATAACTCGTTATCGTTTTTCAGTCAGCTTATAATATTGGAGGGAATACAGTGAGTGTAGACATGATTCAGAATTCTATACTACGATGCCAGTTGCCTCGTCCCGGTCAGGTAACTAATTAAATTCAAGAGCTCATCTCACTACATTTCCTCCTTGCATTCATATGTATAATTTAGATGACTAGTTTGTGAAGACTGACTGAAGTTTTCTTGCAGTGGCTTCAATCATTGTTCTTCACGAAACAAAGATTTAAGGCTGGCGATGCACCAAGGGGATATGCAATAGAGTATCCAGATCCTCGCCTACGCTTTGCTCTCTGCTCAGGAAGCCATTCTGATCCTGTGGTATCAACTGATATCTTGATTGATAACTTGATATTATGCCTATATGCTATTGACTTTGTCATTCCATTTGTGCGCATGCAGCTTCGTCTGTACACATCAAAGAGAGTATTCGAAGAACTAGAAGTGGCCAAAGATGATTACATTCAAGCAAACATAAGGGTGCACAAACAGCAAAAACTAGTCCTTCCAAAGAATGTGGAATCTTATATTAAAGAGGTGAATTTGAGTCCATCTGGTTTGTTTGAAACAATAGAGCTAGCATTGCCTTCTTATTTAAGGAAGAAATTTCAGCAGCCCGAGCAACGGAAGAAAATTGAGTGGATTCCCCACAACTTCAGTTTCCGCTACCTTATTTCAAGTGAATTGGTTGAGTGAGTCTCACAGGTTTTGAATGTCAGATGAATAATGTGAATATGTAAAAAGGGGTCATTCAGATTGACAATTTTATGAAATATTTTAGCAGCTTGTGCAACAAAGTACTATAGTTGTCATTCAACTCTCATTCCTAATGAGTGTGTCCCTCGAGTTTGTAACAATAAGGAATTTGGATGGTCCAAACATCATGTATTTTTTTCTTTTTGTAAGAGTTTCTTTGGTTACAGATCAATGGTATGCAAAAAGCATAAAGGCACTATGGTATTTTTTTTAAATAAATTATAAAGGAGTGAAACTATTATCATTTTACAAGTTTTATATGAAAATTATTGGATGTTTATGATACATTGGTTAAAATATATAAACGATTATTTAAATGAATATGTGACAAATGTAGAAAGGACTATAGTCAATAATAATCTAACCAAGGACTTGTTAGACCATATGAAAATTAATTTTTGGAGCCCCTCCTCACGTTCAGAATGAGTCCATGGTAATTCTATGAAGGATTATTCTTTTCAATACCCCTTTATGCTCAAATTTATATATTCTTTTATTGTTCGGAATAAATTATGACATTTAAGGATCAAGAATATATTCCAATTTTTTTTATATTCTTCAGAGCCCATATTGAACCTAGTAAATGACTCTAATATTATACCAAACTAAAATTTGAGCTTGACTATCACCTCAAAACCTAAGATCAAAGGGGTAAGAATTGCCAAATTATGAGCCTAAAATTCCTGTCCTCATCCAATGTGGATCATCCTCATCAGCAAGCCACCATCAATTATTCTATAAATTTCCCCACTTTCCAACAATTATAACTATCTAAAATAATATTATTATACACAACTTTACCCTTATATTTTGAGTCTATTTTGATGCATCTCACTCATCTTTAAAAAATTTTGTTATTTGATATAAGCGGGGAGAATCAATAAAAATCACTCTATATCTTTCTCAATTATCTTATTTTAATTTTACATTTGGTTATTCTTATTACATTACTTTCCATGCATCCACATTCCATACTTTCAAAAAATTACTATTCCCCTTCGTCCCATTTGATGTTATACCTTTTGATTCAGCATAATATTTGTGTAGCTGTAAATTATTTTATTAATATTAAAAATGAAATTTTAAAAATAAATTGTTTATTTTGAATAAAATGATATTTTTTAAAACGAACTATAAAAGAAATGTACTATATAAAATGAGACGAAGAAAATACTAAATGATTACATTCGTTATTATTCCTTTTAACTTGTGACTTTATAGACAAATCTTGGACTAAACAGGTGAATAAATGTAAGATACATTACTAATCAGCAAGTAACAACTAACAAGCTTCAAGTCCTAATTTCCTTTCTTTTATTTGGCATATCATAATTCATAACCCAAAAATATAGCGACAGTGATCCTGGACCACAAAATAATTTTAGAAAAATCAAATATTTGTTGGAGATTTATCAATTTCAGGTAAAGGACAAAATGGACAATTAGAAATTTGTTCTGTTCTTTGGTAAAGAGGGTTAAAGCTCTAATGTCATCTCTTTAGGTTCAAGAAATCACCACAATCACTTGTATATCACTCTTTCTTTTTTCTTTTGTCACTTTCTTGCCACTTCTTTGTCTTCATTAGACAACCCCTTTTTGCAAAATTCAAGATTTTCATTTTGCAGAACCCCAAAATCAAGATTGTTGTTTAGGTTATGGACGAAGATAGAATAGGGTTAGTACGGGCTAGAATCTCTGAGCTGAGGGTAGAGATAACGAATTGTATTCACAAAGCATCTAAGAAAGATGAAGTGGAATCTGGAAATGGAGTAGACCCAGATGGGAAGACCCATGAGGATGATGATGAAGCAGTGGATTGCTTGTTGAAGATTAAGGATGCTCTTGAATCACTTGAAGCCCAGGTGTCTTCTTTGCAGGTCTCTCCTCCTTTAATCTTACTCTTTACTTGTTAAACTTCAATTTTGAAACTTGGAATTGTGCCTCATTTGGGGTAAATGTGCGATTGTGGAAGATTCATGTGTTGCTGACTGGCTCCCATTAGTTTGAGATTGAGGGCTGGTAGTTGTGTTGTATATGCTACAGAATTTTACAAAATTTTCACCTTTCTTGAGTTGATAGGCAAGGCGGCGCCCAATCTAGGGTTCAACCTTAATGAACAGTTACTAGAAGATTTTCCTTTAACTCCCTTACAGCGGATTTCATAGTGGGGTTTCTGTAGTCTGGTTTGTCTATTGTGCTATGAACATATTTGCTTTAGGAATTTTCCTTTGTGTGATTAAGTTAAATGTATAGGTTCTGTTGTTGAGGTCCTCCTTTTCCTTGAAATTGACCTCAGTGGTCTTTTTGTTGATGGGTTTGTGTTATGGCACACTACAGAGCAATATGCTTAAAGTTTTTTTAGCTGAATTTTGTATACAAATTTGATGGTTAGCCTGATACTATTTTTTCTGAATGGAAGCCTATATTTTGGATATTCTGTATTGAATTTTCTTCGGTGAGATTAAGTAAATGTATAATGGCAAATTAGGTAAATTTAACACGGTTTAGATTTGTACCATGAATGAATAAAAGTCTTTTTGACGGAAATGGATGAAAAGTTCTATTTTGTCATAAATAAGCACGTGTGTTCTTCAGTTCCAACTAAATGTATAGCATTTCAGGACTTGACATTCAATTAGATGTCTTCTTAGTGATGTTGTTGCACATTACAATACATATTTTGTTAACCGAGAAATCCCCGAGGTTAGTGGAACACGGTTCGAAACTTGGTAAATTATGGTTTGTTGTAATGCATGGACATCAAGTCTGTGTAACATACTAGGAAAGAGAGAATTAGGAAGGTAGATATAATGGATAAGGAAGAAGTGACCTTATAAGATGGTTCGGGCAGGTGTAAAGGAGATGTACGGGAGCGCCAGTACTGAGATGGAGAGGTTGGTCATGAATAATTTTAGGAGAGGTAGAGGCAGGCTGAAGAAATATTTGGGAGAGGTGATTAGGTAGGAAATGATGCATCTTCGGCTTGTTGAGGTCATGACCTTACTTAGGAGGTTAAGAAGGACAAAAATTAGGGTAGAAGGTTATTTAGATAGTTAAGCGTTTTTTTTTTTCACTTATCTTTTCATACTATTAGACGTACTTTAGTCGTAGTATTACTCTTGATGTTTGGTTGCTATCCATTGTCTAGAAACTATTTTCTAGCCCTTAAGAATCTTTTTTTTAGTTTTATGTTTTTTTTTTTCAAAAGATCTTCATTTTAGCAGATGAGAGATCTTCATTTTTACACATAAGAGATTTGAAAAAGTTACTTTCTTCTATTCAAATTGTAAGAGGGCAAGGGCCTTTTATGAGATATCTTCATTTTCATACATTAAAGATCTGAAAATGTCATTTTTCTTGTATTCAATTTATTCTAAGTGTCCCAGAGATCTCATTTCCTGAATTTTTTCTCTTGCTACAAATTAGATGTCTTGTTTTAATAGATTTTTTTAAGAAAATTGGAAATGATCTCTTATGACCACTTAAAAATTGAATAGAGGAAAATGTCCTTTTCAGATCTCTTACATGTAAAAATGTTAAAAATCTAAAAACAAATTTGTAAACGGTTACAGTCGTGCTATGTTTAAACATAGGGATCAGGCTGCATACATCCGACCCCCCCTGTAATGTTGTTGTTGTTTATGTTCATGGATGAAACAACATACCACTAAAATTGAGGGATTAGTAACATATTTTTTTTTATAAAGAGGGATTAGTAAAATATTTGTCTTAATTAAAATATCATTTGGGCCTAATACACCCATAAGGGGTGCTAGCTAAGTGAGTTAGCCCATTAGTAAAATCTAACTAAGGAGTCGTTTAGTTGGGAACAAGTTATCACGGGATAAGTTATTCCACCATGTATATGGGATAATTTATTCCATCAAAAAGGCAAAAATGGTGGGATAAATAATCCAAGGACTATCTAATACCTCCAACCAAACATGGAATAAAATAATTATATATTTTATCTTGGGATTGTTATATCTTATACCTCATACCAAACGACTCCTAAGTTCTAATATTGTTTATTATGGGTTTATGGGTGTTGGAAGACACATTCGGAAGAGTGTAATTAGGTTGTGGAACTAGGGGTATCCATCCTTCACATGAGAGTTCCTGACGACCAGTGAGACAAAGCTTGAATATCTATGTTTTCTGTATTTCGTTTATTGTGATGATTTGTCTGGTTGTCTACACTAGAGCACTTTACCATGGCTTCCTATTATTTGTTTTTCTGTATCACTTGGACTGTTTTTTCTTGAGTTGAGGGTCTATCAGGAATAACCTCTTTATCTCCGAGCTGCGTACACTCTACCCCCTCCCAGACACTTGGTGGGACTACACTGATTATCTTGTTTGACATTGATTCAATCAGCAATGTGAATGCTGATTCATAGCAGTCTCTTTGTAGGTTAATTAGATACCTGATTTCATTGAATGTTTCGTCAAAGAGTTCATTCACTCTCTCTAACAAGAGAATTGGAAATCTCAGCTTGCTTTATTGTTGTTGACGAAAATGGAAATCTCAGTTTGTGAAACCCCATATCCATGCCCTTTGCCATAGAGCTGAAAATTGATAGGGTGTTTTGAAAATTTTACTGAATAAGTGTTCCAGCTATAATATTTCTCATGACAAATCTCTCGTATTAGTTTCTGATATTTCTCATTAAAAATTTGTTATTTTCATGTTACCTAAAATTGTTTAACTATTACTATCCAAGGTTAATAAAGTAACTTTTGGGTGTTATGTTTCACCAAAAGATTGATCAGTCAGACAGGAATTTCTTTGTCACTCTTGTGGCGGCAAATGTTGTTCAACTGATGGTATGAACATTTCTATTGTTCCAGATAGTATCTGCTTACTGAATCTCTATGGTCAATTGGACAGTGACTACGTCATGTTGTAAAGAAGTTATATTTTGCTTCCAGAATAAGAGCATCACAGTCTAAATGTGTCATCACTGGCTTTCATCAAAGGGTTTGAAGTTTGTATGAAAAGCTTCTTGTTAACTTCAGATGATTATTACACTTAAATTGCCTCTTGGGTATGTCCTGTTGGGCTTGGGGCTGTAACATGTGCTTGGTTGTGTTCTGCAGAGGGAAAAACTTTTTTTTTCTGCCATCATTAATGTGGGGTTAAACTTTTGATCCAATGATTCCAATAGTTGGTCCTGTTCCAACCATTAACGACATTTATGAGCTTTAGAACACCCACTAAAACAAGCACAATCTTTTGTGAAGAGGCTAGTACTAATTTTTAGTCAGTTTTTGTCTCTCCTTATTGCAAGGGCTTAATACATGCTACTGGTGCAATTTGTCTTCATATCTTTATTTCATGAAAAGTCAGAAGGTGCCTGTGGTAATTACAAGTGAAATCCGATTCGTCAAGTTTAGGAAAGGGCAAAAGATATATTTTCCTATTAGAGACATTCATTTGCATTTAGTAAATGACTAGTGTCACCCATTCTGTTAAGATCAAAGCCCAAAGGCTGTTCTCGTCCCTGTCAGGTGGGATGAAAACATCTCTTCTTTGTACGAGCACCTATCTGCTGAAAAATCTTTATATGAGGTTGGTAGTTGCATGTGTAAAAGTTCTTCTTCTTCCTGTTTGTTTCAAACACGACATAGTCCAATATCCCAAAGCAGCCGTATTTTCTCATCGCCTTATGGTTGGATTTCCCAGGATTCTTCCAGCAGTATTTCTGAATGATTTAGTTTCCTTCTTGTCAAGCAAGACGTAGTCCAATATCCTAAAGTTGTTTTACTTTCAAGTATTTCATCGTATCTTGTTTGAAGCTACACCTGATTGCCTTTAAATTTACATGTTCAGGCACTACAAGAGCAACAGTGGTATGAGAAAGAAGCAGCACTGGCTGAGATAGGTTATAGTCAAGAAAAATTGCTCCAGACACTGAAAGGATACCAAGGCAAGGATTACCAAGTCATACACGAGGCAATCGCTTTTGTTTCTGAAACAGTAGAAGATAACAACGATCTTCTACTTCCTCCTTATCCTAGCAGACCTTCTCGCACCCTGGTGTCAGACAAGGGTTATGGCGTACACTTGCCATCTGCACGGATACTGACTCAAAATGGGGTAACTGGTAGTCACTATCACAACTCTGGGAAAGATGTCAATGAAGCTAACCATGAAAGATCCGAGTCTAAAGGCCCATTAAGAATGGTTAAATTCTTCGCCAGTGCAACAGCCAAGACAGCACTTATAGTTGTTGGTGTAATCTCAGTCTTAAGTTTGGCTGGATTCGAGCCTCAGCTAAAGAAACGGGATAATCAGTTCAAGGTTTCGAACTTGCTTCAACAGCTGGCAAACAGAAAAGTCCCTGTGGTTGAAAATGGTGAAACTCAAGGCATTGCGAAAGAGAGAGTTGAGATCCCATTTGGATCAGTTTTGGCAACTCCAGATGTAAACTATGGATGTGGATGAAATGATGTTCATTTATCAGATTTTGTGTAAATCCCACCAAGTTTTCGACTCCATTTGAACTCTGCGTGGCTGACAATGTAATTTGTCTTAGCTAGAGAAAGTTCAATCATAAAATAAATCTCTCTCCTATTTGATATGTTTTACTTGAGTTGAAAATTAATAGGAAACAATCTCTCTACCTCCACGAGGTAAGGGGTAAGCCATTATATGACCTACCTAGCCCTTTCTTGTGGGATTGCATTAGTTGTGTTGTTGTCTCATTGTGCCCCATAACCTCTTCCATCGAAACGCTATAGGTTCATTTCTTTACAAACAAAAAAGAAACGACTGTACTGTAGATGGAATTTTTTTTAATTTTTAAAATTGATCCTATTCTCCATTGACGTTGTCCTGTAATATTTAAGAAAATAGGTGATCTGGGAGAATACATGGTAGCAGTTGTGAGTTAAGGTTTTTGTCTTTTATTTTTTTGCTTTCCACATGATGTGTGTTTTTGGTTGATAGTTGTGTTGTAGATTTGCCAACTTAGTTCATTAATATAATGTCGCACGAATGGATTGAATAAACAAGTTGGTGTTTTATTAAAAATTGAAGGGACACAACTGTTGCACGTTCATGCTTTGGCTCACCTGAAACTGGAAGACTTTTTAAAGTATAAGAGCAACTTCCTGCAGACAAAGCACATGCCATCCAATTATTGAGTTGAAACCAAGATAATAATGTGCTGTTACGTTTCCTGTTTTTCTACAAAACCAAGATAACATAATTTTGTTGGCTGTTGCACTTTCTTGGACCCTTCTTTTTGGCAATTGCCAATTCGATACTGTAGTTTATACTCTTATGGATATATGTTTTTTGTTTCTCTGGTATGCATTTAATTTTTAGATGAGGGGTTTTCAAAAATAACCTCTCTATTTTTATGAGGTAGTGGTGAGGTGTGCGTACAATTTTATTCTTTTCAGACCTCACTTATGAAATTTCACGAGATATATTATGCATTTAATTAGGCTGATGAAAAAAAAAAGTTTGTATAATTGGGTTCAAGTCTTCAAGGGAACAAAAGGCAGGACTTTAAGAAAAAAGTAATATTTTTTCCACATCTAATGAATTAGCCTTTTTCATTTTGCTTTTTAATTCTTTTGATCCCTAAGTGTGTTACTCTCTTTATCTTAGTTTATATGATTCGTTTTTTTTTTAGTCAGTCTCAAAAAGTATGATACATTTCTTTATTCAGTAATTATTTACTTTAAGAATGCTCATTTCACCCTTTATGAATTTATCATTAATTTTAGATTACAAATTTCAAAAAATTTCTATCTTTCTTATGCTTTTACAAGTCGTACTATTTTATTTGAAATTTTGTGAAATCAATCTTTTAAAAAAAATAAGGAACATAAAAGAGCAGAAGGATAATAGAAATCAAATGTTAGAAAATTAAACCAACACTGTGGAGGAGGAATAGTTCTCAAGAAGGAAACTTAAGAAGACTAGTAAACTAAAATCATAAACTCCTGTAAATGTTCCTAGTCAAATTGAAGATTAAAATCTCCGTCTAAGTCATTAGCTTACTCCAAGTCAAAATTCAAACAAAGACAATAACACAAATATTAGCAATGTCCGAAAGTCATAAATGACTTGATATCACTATAGAAAAGCACTAAAAACTGAAAAAATCGAGAAGAGGAGGAGTAGAGCATCAACTGGTAGGAGAGGAGGCAAGGGAGTCACCGAGGATGTTGTTGCGACTCACCCGGGGAAGAGGTTAGGCTCACCAATTGACTTTTTAAAAGAATAAAGTATAGTGATTTGATCTAAAGACTTTTCATTAATTAAATTTGTCGAGTCATACAATGTTACTGTACTTGACTTGCTATCACTCAAAGCTGGAAGCTACTACTCCATAAGCTAAGTAAAAGCAAATAATATAAATTATTAATCGAACAATTATTGCACTTCAATCCCCAAATTAGTTAAATTGGTCTATCATAATTGACACTTGGTAGTACTTGTCCTAAGTGATTATTATAATGTCCCAAACTTCCAACTATATGACAGACTTATTTGGACCAACAAATCAAATCACGAGTATATAAACTAAATTTGGTGTTAAATTAGGATGTGTACAAAGTTTCATTCAAAATTCTACTAGTGGAGTAACATTTTAAAAGTATTCTTGAATATTAAAGACAAAATCAACATGCATACATGTGTTACAATAAATTATACATGTAGGACATGTGGAAATGCCAATATTTCACCATATACAGATCTACATGCTACTTTTACACAAGACCTTTTCACATTCATTATAAAATATGAGATTTCTCCATTTTTCTAACTAGATGGTTCAATGAAAAATCCATAGTAATCAACAAATATATTACATATAATTTTCGATCATATGACAAGAAACGTTGTGGATTGATACATTTTGAATCTCCCGAAAAGTTTTTAGTATTGTAGAGGCAAAGGTGACTCAAAAACTTGAGCTTTCTAGTTCGAATTCTTAGTATGAAAACTGTGCATTTTCCTGAATCTCCTTGTTAGAATTCCTGACGAACCGGACACTACAGTGGACAAGTTACTATAATCATTAAGAGCTGTGTTTGCTTTTACAGCAAGTACACACATATCTTGAAGTGAAAGTGGAGTTTGTAATTTAGAAACTGGCAAAAGAAAATAAAGCTGACCAAGCTGCAAGATTTCATCTTTGGCTAATTGAGGAACTAATGAGTTGACATTCATGGCTTCTGAGCTACAAAGGAAAAAATCAGGATTTTGGACGAGGATCTCGCCGGCGGTGATGGGTTGCCGGAATTCTTGAAGTTTGCCGTTGATATGAATCACCATGGCTACTTTTGTAGCTGGCAAATTCATTATGCTTCCGTTTTGTTTTGTCATCAATGGTGAAGATGGACAGATACCCATTTTACTTTTCTTTTAAGAAGAAAAGTAAAACAGGGGAAAACAGAGTTTTTTTTTTTTTTTTAATTTTTGAATTTAGTTGAGTGGATAGAGTTGAGGAATTGGGAGTGAAGGGGTTGTGGTTTATATAGAAGTGGACGGCACTTTAGGCATATTCAGTGACTCGGTTTTGACCGCTAATCAAGCTCAATTAATATGGTGTGAATACAATAATAAGCCCCCGCACGTTTCTTTTTAGTTATCATAATTTCGAAGATACTCACTCCCTTCTATTTTAATTTAATATATGGTACAAAATATATATAGAAATAAAATATAAACTATATTTTTTATTATTATCCTTTGTGAAGTCATATTTTTAAAAAATATATATATATAAAACTTTAATGAATGAAAGGGAAAATATAAAGGAAGTCTCAAATATTTATCTTAAACTTTGAATAATTCAACTTGTTGAACATTGAAAAAAACATCAAAAATTAAGTTAATTTGGAGCAGAGGTATAGATTTTAACTAATATTAAGACATTATATTTTTTATCATATTGATATTAAAAGTTTTCCAATTTCTATCTTTCTTTTTATAGTTTTTACATAGTTAAAATCTTTAAAAAGGCCGAAAACTAAAGAAAAAAACAAAAAGGAGTAAAACGTAGTGAAGGACTCTTGTCTATATTATATGATGATGTATTTAGTAAGCTACATTAACTAACTATTCTTTCCATTTGATATTGGTTCTCATTTTTCCTTTTCAAAAATTATGTAAATTTTAATTAATATTTTAAAAATATATTTTTATTAAATTAATATGAAAAAAATTACAACTTATATTGAGAGGCTCTAATCTAATTAGTTTAAAAAATGAGTCAAACTGATTTTAAAAAAATATAACAACTAATATGAGACGGACGAAATAGTGATACCTATCTATATAATTTATTTTATTATGTGAAAATTATCTTATTTATCTAAATAATAATAGCAATTTTTTTGGCGGGTGTGGGGGTGGGGGAAGACATTTAATACTTTTATGTTTATATAAAGAAAAAAATTGTTTTGAATTAAATATAAAAGCTCAGATCAGTACATAATATGAATCCATGAGAGTATTAAAAGATTGAAATAGGAATGGAAAGAATAATTCGTACGTTAAGCGGTTTAATTAAACTAATTAAGTCCCACTAATTTGAAACAAGAACTTTTAACGTGTTTTCTAAGAAGGCAGGCAAAAACAAAATACATAAACATAAACACATAAGATGTGAAAAAATAAAACAAAAAAATATATAATTAGTATAGATCCACCGGCCACATTTTTTAATGACTTCTTTGTAGAAATGATTAATTAATGTACTTGTTTTGGAAGTGGAATGATAAAATTATAGAGGAACGTAAAGCTATAATTCTAAACAATTATTTAATGACTGAAAAGGCAAGGAAATAATAATATTTTAATTGACTATCGAACTTTTTAGGTAGAAGAAATCTCAAGCATGTAAATGTGCAGCTATTATGATCTTATGATTTCTAATTATCCATTATCTAGAAAGATATTAATTAATTAATTAATTAAAGACTATTTTAATAAATGAGCATTAATTAAACGATAGTAAGGTCTAATTAAATATGGACTTAACTTTGAAAAGTTGATCGTCGGTGATTATCAAGCAGAAAACTGTATCCAACACCAATGAGGGGGGGGGGTGATAAAATTGTAAGGATTTTTTAATTTTTAATTAAAAATTTTAGGCATAAAATTGACTGTAATAGAAAATACTTTAATTATTTTTTCATGTAAGACTTTTTAAAATGAGTTCAAATTTAATCAACTTTAACATATGTATTTAGGGTAGACATGATATGATATGATACGGTATTTGAAAGTTTGGTACAATAATTTTGATATTTGATTTATAGAACTATTATATCATTATCATACCAATTTAATTTGATATGATTTTGTATTTTGAAGTTCAATTTCGATGTGTTGCAGTATACATGGTAAATCAAAAATCATAGTTTGTTCAACTTTGACTAATATATACTACTATCTAATATGACATTATTACTTCGAAAATTCAAAAAAATGTCTCAATTATATCATATTGGCACATTACAGATGTAAAATATATATTCAAAAGAAAATACAAACGACTCCTTTTGTTAATTAATTACATTTCTATCAAATTAGAGTAGTTAAAGTTTTAACTTTTAAACATTTAAATTATATAAATACTAGATTTCATATTTATAAATAATTTAATAATAATAATATGAATATGTACACACACTTCGCCCTTCAGTATGGTATTCAATATTCCAATATATTATTTTTAAATATCAAATATCATATCAAGTATTAAAAAAATTTAAAATGTACATTATATCACATAAAATATAATAATAATAAAATAACGATATAAAAAATTTCTATATGATATGATATTTCCAAAATCATTCCTACCCCTACATGTATCAGCATCAATAGGAAAATCCAAATAAATAAAAAGTTGCATCCTACCACTTCAATAATGATAACTGGGTTTACACTCGAATAAATGTTCGGACAACCTTTCAAGAAAAAATATTTGGAGAATTTTTTTTAGTTATTTATTAGAAAACCTGATTTTGGTCAATAAATTAAACTAAAGGAAGAAAAAGAGCGAGACTTCACATTATGAAGATTAAAAAGACGAACTTTTCCATACATAGTGGCCATCAATGTCAAGAAATTGTTGTATTCCTTTATGTACGTGTTACAAACAAGGCATACTTAACTTGGTTCACATGAGGCCAATAGTGAATATCTTGTATTTTTTGATTCAGACGTAATATGTGTTGATAGATAATTTTTCCTTGTATACTTTTTCATAATGAGATTTGCACGCATTTTAAAAATTAATAACAAATAAGATGTATATTCTATCATGATATTCATATTAATTAGTATGTAGTCTTTAATGAACTAAAAAAGATTCTATTAATTTGATATAAACATTTAGAAAGAAGGGCTTCTATTTAGATTAGTTTGTTAGTAAAAGATAAGACAAGAAGCTATGCGAATGCCTAAATCTTAGTACATTTCTTTTCTTGCTCGTTAGCGATATATATTGTGCAACCATATTTTTATTTATTTGGTAAGAAAAAATTATAGGAGTACTATCATTTTTTGGTTAGTGTGTGGGGTAGTTAGTATGCGCTTTTCTTTTGTTTTCTTTTATCCAACCAACCATATTATGCTACGAGTATAATAATAAAGAATATGGGCCTCTTTTGTTTACACTTTCCACTATCGTCGTTGCTTCCATTTCCACAAAAATCCATATCGACAATTTTCTTGTCCTTTCCCTTTTCAATTATATACATCTTGAGGGGGATGTGGTGTGCATTTGTTTAGTTCACAACCATTTACTTTGTTACTCTTTCATTCTATGTCGTGTTTTTTCTTTTTTAATCAATTTTAAAATAATATCATCTTATTATAAATAAAAATAATTTAATTTTAAATTTTTTATCTTTAATAAAATAATTTATAATCAGATAAATATCTAGACTCATTTTGAGCTACAAGTTTCATTTTTTTTTAATATCGTATCAAGTCAAATGGTATCACGTAAAATAGAACGGAGGGAGTACTATTGATGTGTTGCTTCTCCTTTTTGACTTTATTTTTTATTCCTTTTAACTTTGTTGGTCTTTCTTAATTTGCATTTAGCTTTTATTGGTCGAGAATCATATCTCGTTGAAAAAACTATGTATGTTCAGATAGGATCATGATGTGTGTGATTCTGTCTACGTTTCTTAAAGAAGGCCTGATTATTTGGAATATGATCTATTAATTTATTAGTCCAAAATAAAAATTGACTTGAATAGAGAAAATATATGCAACTAATAATTCATTTAATTTAGGATTTAGCTTATAGTTAATTGATTGATTGGTTTACTACTAAGTATTGACTTGCATATTTAAATTAATTCGAATTTGCAAGATAAATTGTGTGTGTGTGTATATATTGTTAGTTAGTTGTCATTTTCTTATTTGCTTACATGAATCTGATGACTTTTACTTTGATTTATTTACATTGCCATACAACAGGGAACTTTCCTGGAATAATGAAAAAAGGACAAACAAACCTCAATACGATGGAAATAAAAAGTTTAAACTTAAAGCAGCTTGGAAATTCATTCATCCTATATCTCACACTTAACTTTTTGACTTCATCAGTTGACTGACAAAAGTTTTTATTTTTTATTTCCCTAATTATTTGGAATATGCTTTATCAATTTATTAGTGTTAGAATGAAATTGACTTGAATAAAGAGAATATATATAACTAACTATTCATGAATCCAACTAATTTACGATTTAGCTTAGTTAATTGATTGATTAGCTTACCACCGAGTATTGGCTTGCATATTAATTAATTTGAATTTGGATTGTAAATTAAGAATATATATATTATCGACATTGTCGGGACTCATTGTTGAGACAAAAAGTCCCACATTGGTGGTTAATGAGATAGGTGAACTCCTTATAAGGTTTAGGCAATTGTTGAGACACAAAGTCCCACATTGGTGGTTAATGGGATGGGTGGTCTCCTTATAAGGCTTAGGCAATCCTCCTCCCTTTGAACCTCCTTTTAGGGGTGTGAGTTAGGCTTAAAAACTCAATTTCATTAGCAATTCTCCTCTCTTTGAGTTAACTTTTGCAATATGAGTTACGTCTAAAAACCTAATTCATCACTCATGTATCTATTCCTTATGTTAACTTCATCACTCATGTATCTATTCCTTATGTTAACTAGGATTAGACTCTTCAGATTAAGAATGGCAATTGAATTTAGTGTAATTACTAGTATATTAAGTATTAGTTTAGAAATTACACAACATACAAATTATAATGTTTTATTTGTTTGTCATAATATAATTATCGTATATTTTTATTTGCTTACAGAAATCTGGTTGGTTTGATTTATTCAGCATGCCGTGCAACATGGAACTTTCCTTGAATCAGAAACAAAGATTCATGGAAGGGAAATAAAAGTTTGAGCAGTTTAGAAATTCATTCATTTGTATGTCACACTCACACTCAACTTTTTTTTTTTTCCTTTCACCTTTTGACAAAAAAGCTTTCTACTAGTATAACATAGAGCCAATTTATGAATTTTCTCTTAGTCTGGAGGTTGTCAATCACAATCTATTGAAAAAAAATACATAAAAAAGGTTCAAGTAAATTAAATATCCGCAAAATCAAAACATCAAGTTAAAAAAAAAAAGTAATATCTGAATACAGTTACAAGGCTAAAAAAATAAAAGTCTTCGTAACGATTTATATTTAGCTACTGAAACGAAGGATCAAAAGTATAATCTTCATTTTGATTGATCAAGTCAATCTGAGCTTGTACTTTTGCCAATTCGCATTCTACATGGGAAATTTCTTCATGTAAAACAGTAATAATTCCAACACAACCATAAATTGGATCCTTAATTCTGCAATATGCCTCGTAATACAATGAGTCTGCTACATCAGCTCGATGATGCTCACCTACTTGCTACAATTTCAAATAACTTAGATAAAATGATTATTGGTATATATAGTTAAATAATTTAAATATTTGGAGCAATTAGAAATAAATTAGATTATTGTAGGAGTAATATAATATTTATACCTGGAGCATCTTTCCAACATTGCTTGCACCATAGATTTTGTGAACATAAGAAAATCTTTGAGGATTATTTGGAGGAAAATATGGTAAAAATATACAATTTGAAGGACATTTTCTTCTTAATTGTTTGCAAGCAGCACAACGGGTGGAAGTCATTATGTTCTTTTTTCTTACAAAGATTTTGTGAATCTTTTGTTTGTGAAGAAGACAATTTAAGCAAAGATCCTATAATTGCATTATATATTTAAATAAAGATTTGTATTCAAATGAAATGGAATTAAAATTATTAACGTCTATTTCTTTTTAAAACTGTGTGTTTTATGGAAAGTTACCGGTGTACAACAAATCAGTCATTAAGTTATTGAGCTAAACTTGGTAGGAATGGAATTTATAATTTTTTTTCTAATTTTATAAGCTTATACTTATAATATAGTATTTTTTTGAATAATTGAATTACTCTCATTCTATTTAATTCTCGTGAAGTAAAATATGACAAGAATGAACAGAAAGAGTAATACTTTTATTTCACAATAAGTAATATTTTTAGCTTGGATATACTCCTTAAGAAGCTTCTCATTCTTACAAAATAAGAATTGTTTTTCCTAATTTACCCCGAATCAAACTTTATCTCTTTGGTTAAATGTCTTGAAAACGAAAAAGCTAATTATTGATTTCTTAGTTATGTAAACGAGAATAATTTATAAGAATAAGATAATTTTTGTTTGAAATCTTAAGATATTACTTATTTTACAAAATAAAAATTTTAAAACACCACTTATTATGAAACAGATGAATTAACATTTTCAGGATAGAGACAAATTATTAATAAATAAATTTTTGTATGACTTTTACTCGTCAATAAATAAATTTTATAGGAGTAAATATATTTGAGAAAAAGGAGAAAAGAAATTTCTTAAGTTAAGTTGGGTATTTTCAATCATCAAATTGGACCCAACAACACACTCACAACACAGAGTTTTGGGCTCCAATTTCGAGAAGAGTTGGACCTGGACCATTCATGTTGGAAAATTGCGCCCATAGCGAATATTACTAGTTAATTAATTAATATAACTTGATTTAATTATGACTCGTGATAAATATTTAGCTGTAATTACGATTTAAATTTTCTATAATTCGCCCAATTTATACAATAAAATACGCAATTATATAAAAGTTGTGTGAAGCAAATTGTATAGTGAAATATACAAACGTTATGAATTGTATAGTGAATTATACAAATATTATATATAAATTATATAGCTAATCATACAAACATAGATAAATATTTCCATTGAAATATATGCTTAGAAAACTAGCATAAGAAATAAGGTTAGAACATATGCATGTATTAAAAATAATAATCTACATTAGTGGTTCAACATCCACCATTTTCTATTACGAATAATCTTGAGCAGAAATTAAAACTTATGAATTATTTAGACATTAATGAAGCAACCACCCCAGCAATAAGGGTTGTAGGGTCTCCAAGAACTGCAGATATAATGAACTGCAGGGCTAACCCAGCCATTTCACAACATTTTTGGGCTTTGCCTTTGCTTTTTTTGTGATGAGTTTGCAGTGTACCTTTCAGAGTTGGGATCCTATTGTCCAATTTTCTATGACCAAAGTAGATTTCATGCCAACTATCGACAAGCATCTCTTTTACACATGCCACGTGTAAATTGTATTTGTTGCATTTAGATCTATAACTCCAGCTTCTGTTTCTCCCTTTCCTCCCGCACCGGTGGCATGTTGCACTTATCTGTCAATTCAGACAACAAAGAGTTTGAAGGTCCCAATATATTCTGCACCATCACATCTTTAACCTCCAACAAAACTGCCTACATAGTATCTACTTGATAAAAAATTGATCTTTGTTGAAATAGCTGACCTAACTCTCACCTCAAAAGCTAACTCAAAGGGAGGAACGAAGATTGCCTAAGCCTTATAAGGAGACTACCCATCCTATTAACCATCCTGCTCTAATACTATGATGAAATTAAGTTTTAGGCGTAGCTCATACCCCAAAGTTAGCTCAAAGGGAGGATGATTGCCTAAGCCTTACACAAGAAGACCACCCATCCCATTAACACCAATGTGAGACTTTGTGTCTCAACAATCCTTATTATCAATCACAGAATTATTTTTCAAAAAAATTGATTTGGACTAGCACGTGAAATTGACCATAGTTTTGCGATCCACTTATGAATGATTGAATTCTCAGTGAAAAGCAAATGAGCAAGGCTAAAATGCAAAAATATCTTTTTATTGGGAAACAGAGCATTCTATTTCTCCTAAATATGAACATGAAACAAATTAAAGTATCATCTTGTCATTTTTATACAAGTAAAAATGCATGAAACTCGATATAGTTTTTGTGTATTAGTTCGATCCAACTCTGAAAAAATTCAAGTTCTCTAGAAAAAGGAAAAAATATAAAATAAATTGAAACAGGAACTCTGTTAGAGCAAAATAATGTAAAGAAATAGCATCAATGTACTGAAATTTCAACTTCTATACAATTGAACCTCGACAATATTTTAAAATTTTTGTTGAAACTTCACGATGATGATTATTTTCTAAGGTTAGTTAAATAATGTTGGGTGAAGGTAATAATTACCAAATCTCATGTTACTAAATGGACCACTAACAATATTTACATACCTTTCTATACAAGTAAAGCTTTACTTCCCCGTCATCAAGCACCATAGGAAGCTTAGCACAACATGGATGAAGATCAAATCCACAAGACCTACAATGGTATATAAATCCAGTAATATCCTTCTCACAAGCGTTGCAATAGCGCGGTACGTTCCCCGGGGGACGAGAGAGGAATTGGAAAGAACATTTTTTGTAAAATGGATGTGTAATTGAAGATGAAGGAATTGCACAATGCATATGTAAATCATAGTCACAAATTGTGCATTTGTAACGTGACCCTATGCCTATTTCCTTGCAACCATCACATTTGAATGGAAATTCTGAGTACTCATATCTTAGCTTGTGTTGAGGGTGGCTAAAATGAGATATCTCATTGTACTTCATGTTTTTTTGCTAGCTAAACTAAAGAATTCTAAGTGGTCATTAAATAAAGATGATTCTTGGACTCATACTACTAAGTTTTTTAAAAAGATATCTTTTGATGTTTTTATAGAAACGATATATGTTACTTGAACACTTCAAGTTTATGTAATGGAGTTGAGGGTGGCTTGTACTTGAAGCAAATAGCAAGAAGGAATTATGCTTATTGGGGATAATGACGGTTGCAAAATTATGAGTGTAGTAGAAGAATCTTTTAAACATCCACAACAAGTGAAGAAGAGGGACACAAGGCATATTTTAGTTCCATACCCCACCCAAAAAAGGATTTATGCTTTAAATGATTAAATATTCTAATATTCATAAAAATCAAGATATGTGTGCTTGTGTATATTGTAATCAACTTATTTTAGAACACTCCCAATATTAAGGAAAATCAAATACCTTAATTGCAAGCAAGGTTTTCGATATTGGGGCCACTAGAAAGTCAAAAAATATTACAAATGTCAATTTATTATCAAGAGGATGTGACTAATGTCTCTTGGTTCCTTTAAGAGAAATGAGGAATACAATTTAGTACAATTTCCTTAGTCATATATTTATTTTTTAAGGGAAACTATGCGGTTAAGAAAATATATACGAGTTATTCATTTAACATAGTTATAGTTTAAAATTATTGTGACGATTAATATTTTTGTATAATTACAGTTTGAGTTAGTACAACGAATTATATAGCGAATTGTATCAAATATACCAACACTACAAATTGTATAACGAATTATACAAATGATTCACAAATTATATAGCGAAATATACAAATGTTATACGAAAATTGTGAATTGTATAAAGAATTATACAAACATCGCTTGAATTGTATAATGAAATATACAAATACTTCAAATTATATAGAAAATTATATAAACGATGCATGTGAATTGTATAGCAAAATATACAAGAATTATATAGTGAAATATACAAATGATATACCAAAACTTGTGAATTATACAATGAATTATACAAACAATATCAGATGACATCAAATCTCAAATTACCACTTCAAAATCTGAAGTGTTGAACACTCACAAACTTAAAATTTTAAACGTCGTTACTTTATTTATCGATTTTCAAAACAATATAAGAAAATATATTGTTTTGAACATATGATATGATGAGATAAAGATTGATAATTTTAATTTTTTTTTTTGGTCTTTATGAGATTAAAGAACCTTTTATGATTGAATTGAAAATTGAAAGACAAAAAATACTTCCAAACATATCTACTGAGGCATTATAGATTACTCAGAAATTACCAGATAATTTTATGGGAGAATCATGAAAATTTAAGGAATATCTAGTCT
>JAOTQR010000001.1:35628215-35643918 GCA_025774065.1 Solanum ossicruentum | reverse complement strand
TGAGGCATTATAGATTACTCAGAAATTACCAGATAATTTTATGGGAGAATCATGAAAATTTAAGGAATATCTAGTCTAGAAGAATAAGAATTTGGCACATTGAAACTGGATATGGCTAAGAAACTTTATGCTAAATTCTTGAATTTAGGAACATTAGAAAAAATTTTATATAGTTGGAGACATATAAACGATGCTGAAAAAATTGTTTCCATATAAAATCTGATATGAAATAATTCACAAGAAATTTAATTAGCTAAATAAAATAGTGGATATGGATCCAACTATAGACCACGATAAAAATTCAAGGTTCTAAAATTGAACCTTAAAGTTTTATATGAAAAAGAATTACAAATTAAATATGTCTAAATTCTGAATGTGTATTAATAATGCAAAAAGGTTTATCTACCAAATCATTCATATCATATGTATAAATAATATTTTTTTCTTGAACTAGAAAAGGATATATGACATAGTCAGCACAAATAAATGGGTAATAACAGAGGAATAACATCTGGTTCTATTTAATTGATGACAAGGAGGAACAAATTCCTAGCTTGGTATTATTCTTCGTAATCCGATTATTAATATATTTTTTGTTAAATTGACTAAGTAAAAATATATAGAATTAGAACAGTAAAAAGATAAAATGATTCTTGGTATTGCTTACCTTTGAAAATGTGTTGAAAGTAGTTAAGCTTACACGGAATATTAACTTCGTTTTTCTTCTTCAAGACGCTAAACTAGAGTACCATAAAGCATCACCATTTCCTT
Organism: Solanum ossicruentum; assembly: GCA_025774065.1. Lineage (NCBI taxonomy): Eukaryota > Viridiplantae > Streptophyta > Magnoliopsida > Solanales > Solanaceae > Solanum > Solanum ossicruentum. Next base: position 35,643,147 of record JAOTQR010000001.1, on the reverse strand, counting down.
TAAGCAACTTTTTTTTTCCAACTTAACTTTGACGTGTCATCTTCTTTTACTCCCTTTGAAAAGAAAAGATGAAAAAAACTAATATATATATTTTTCCTTCTCGTTTTAGTAGTGCACCTTTAGATAAATAAATTTCTCACCTCTAAATTAAAAATCTCATGTTTGAATTTTAAAAAAAGAGAAACTTCTAGAATTTTATAGATCAGCGCCAAAATTAATATTGGGCCTACCTTTGCTGTTCTTTAGGAGCCTTGCTAATAGCCCAAATTCTGATGAAATATTTCTAATTCAGCCCATACTAATTTATTGAAGCAACCCAAAATGTAGAAGCAGTTTTCTTCTTTTTTGGATATTGGAATGACAAGTTGGCTTCAATAACACAAATCGACTAGTAATATTCCCAACATATAACCTATATAAACGTATTGTTCTACGTAAAAACAGATTTTTGAATATTTTCTTTGGTGTTTCTGTGTCTTTATCTTTTAAAAAAAATTGTATCACGAAGTAGGAAAGGGAGAAATAGGCGAGAGGATTGGTGAATGATCGAATTCTAATCAATAAAGTGAAAGTTCAAATAGCTAACCTGGTATAATGTTTCCTCGCAAGATACTAATTAATGAGGGGTTTACTCCATCCATTGAGTCATCTTGTGAGATAAGAGAGAAACCAAAGATTGGAAAGAGATGAAGCCATAGAGAGAAACCATGACAAAAGGGCTAATCCAGCAGGACAGAATATTTCATCTGCCCTGTACAAACCATCAACAATTCCTCTAGAGTCAGGAATGATAATGCCTGTAAAAAATGTTACTGTCAGTTTTCACTCAAAAAGAAAAGGATTTTCAAGAAGAGGAAGACATACCCAATCTCCTGGTACCATTTACTGTTTCACTTCTACTCTGCCCAAATTCATCATGATCTTCACGTGTAATTCCAAATCTTTGCTTCCCCGACAGATAATAGCACTTGAAGCTATTTGCTTGATTATCAGCACGAAATTGCAAGACTCATGGATACTTGTTTTTTTGTAATCTTCCTTTTGGTAATTTTTTTTCTTCTACTTGTAATTTCCTGGTGGGCGGTGGCCAAACGAGTTTGAACTTTAAAGTAGGGGGTTTTGTGCATGATATCCAAAAAGTAATAATATGTTAAGAAAGGATTTGACAATTGTAATTGCATATCACCTCTCCTTTTTCCTTTTTTAGCTTTGAGGAGACGGCTATAAATTACTTGGAGTTTGTTAACATGAACCGAACTCAAAATGAGTGGACAAACGCAAGTGCAAAGCAAAATTAGTGCAAAAGTAGGTACAGAGACCAAAGATAAAGACACTTGGCTCTAATAAAATAGTGACAAAAGTAGGGGCAAGAATCTCCAATTTGATCAGAGTAATCCATAGTTACCTTGTGTGTAATATTTAGAGCCAACTCTGCTATTATGCAAAAGCATGTTATGCATTTAAACATCTGCATCGACTTTTCGAACATGACAATTTGGAAATTTCTGATAATTACTGCTACCTGAAAATTCTATAAACACATTACCAACCATTAAAAATTTTGCTGCAGATTTCTTGATGGGTTACTAGACCTTTGCACCAGTGCACTCGCTCCGTGTACAAAAATCTAACAAATGAACACATTAGAAGACATAATGAGGATGAAAATAGCTAATATGGTTTTTCCACATTTTGTTCTTCTACTCTCCCATCACAGAGAGTAGCACATTCAAGCATTTAAAGAAGTCACAACACGGCTACATAAACAAAACAAAATGGTAAAATGAATCACTTGAACTGTAAGTTATCCCAAACAACTAGGATCATTCTCCAATACATGTCAACGAATTTCAAAATAGGGACATTTATGGTAATGAAAGGCTAAAAAACAAATATTTGCTCGTTTCTTCTGATCTTCCATTCCTCCGCATAAACTGCACAAGGAAAACACAAAAGCATAAATGACGAGTTTATATAATAACACCACTATCTTTATGCAATAAGTGCCAAGTAGCGCAATATGTAGTTTGATAAATCATTTAAGAAGCAATGGAGTGTGAAGGGATCCAGAGACTGAGGCATGAATAAATTCACTATTGTTAAACAAGCATTGCATGTATATTCTTCAAGGGATACAAACAAGTTTCTTCATGATTCCTCAAAGCCAAAATGTTGCAGCAAAATCTTCACAGTTTCACGGTAATATAATTTATAGAAGCAGCAGACTATTCTGAAAAGGTTTCGTTTATCAGAACAAGTGTTTGCTTCTGTTAACTTAAATAAAAATTCAAAATCAAAGTTTCAAATAAATTAAACCTATAACAGAAAAATAAACACAAAGTAAAAGTAATTCTATTTGAAGGTCTTACCTGGCCCGCATCCTAGTCCAAGTGGAGTAATATATATTTACCAATACAAGGACATTTCATGGACTCGCACATTCAAGGACACATATAAAGGACCAAAGTACTTGAACCTTCTCCCTTCTTTTCCCATCGATGTGGGAAAGTTCCCTACATGTACAAAATATTCCAACAATTCCCCGAATAGTATATATTGTTTCACATAATATCAGTATCTAAATAGATTTGAACTTTCTATTAGTGTAAATATTTTAAAGTTTGACAAGGTTTATGGCAACCACAGTTCATTATGTCAAAACGAAAGTATCACGTATGATATTATAATAACGACTAAACCAACCATAACTTACTTTAAAGCTTTGACAGTCATGTGCTACTAATCTTGACTTCAAGAATATTTACAAGACCAACCCTCTAGATCTTATTTAATGCGGCATCACTTCTACACTCATATAGGTGAAACTAGACATTGTGTTACTGTACACTTGCTAATTCTAGTAAGAATTAAATCAAACTATCCTTGTAACAATTTGCACTATAGTTCGTCATGATACCCTTGTTACAATAGGTATTTAGCAGCAGCTCTTTAACTCCTAACACTAGAATCATGCTTCTAAAGGAAATCAGTGTTTTAACAACACAAAGTACCTAGTTATTGTCCTTTGAACTTGTAGTGCTAGAGTGTATACTAACTCAAACTTGAGTACCAATTACTTGTGTTTATTTTTAAGGATTTTATTCTCGTTCCTTCATGATATATTTGCACTAGTCTCTATTTAATGCTTTTGTAGGTGGTTCTAACATATTATTGCTAGATCTCACACACTCTAGAAATAATTCCATTAGTGCTAATTCTCTTCTATAAGAATATCTTAAGCTTATATGTCTTGATTTTCCATTATAAATCTTATTGTGAGCTACACATATCTTAATCACACTAACGCAAAATATGGAAATGGTTGGCATAAGTTGTGGCCACAACTTTATGACCAATAACATGTTCTTTAGCAATTTCATTTCCTTTGTAGGAGCTGCTAATGCAATATCTTTTCTTCTGGTGTGTAAGAGAACTTTTATAATGTATTATACCACACTCTTCACAAAAATAATCAAATTCAGAGGAAAAATATTCACCTCCTCTATCACTGTGGAGTATCTTAATTTTTGTAACTTCTTTATTTTGCACAATGGATTTATACTCTTTAAATTTCCAAACAGCTTCATCTTTTGTCCTAAATAAATAAATTAAAGTGAATATGGAAAAATCATCTATAAAAATAATAAAATATCTTTTACCACCTCAAATTAGTTCTCCATTTAATTCACATATATCAAATGTACTAAATCCAGTAAATTCGATAACTCTTTCAATTTTTTCATAAAGGCTTCTTGGTCATTTTTACTTGTATACATATTTTACATATCTCTACATGTTTATTATTTGCAAGCAATATAACCATTTTTAGACATACAACTTAGTGAACCAAAATTCATACGTCCTAATCAGGCATATCATAAAAGAGTATCAGACTCAACAAAACAAAATAGAAGCATTACATGGTACACAATTAGCAACGTCAACTTTCTTAGAAAGCAAACTAGTAGACATTAAATTCTTCTTCATTTCAAGAACGTGGTACACATTTAGCAACGTCAACTTATGCCTCAACGTAAAATTTATTTCAACCATTCCCTTGTCAGAAAAATGTGCATTGCCATGGGTGCCTATCAAAACCTTCTCAGGTTCCTTCACTTCTACACAGATCTTGAGTTGATTCTTGTCTTAAGAGACTTGAATGGTTGAGCCAGAATCCAACCACCAGTATTGACTGTTAGTGGATGCAACAACCATGTTCAACTCTGACACCATTCCGCTCAGTAACGCAGAAATCATAGCAACAAGTTCTTGGACAGAATTCTCAACCATGGTTGCTTTCTCGGAATTACCATTATTGAAATATATTCTTGCTTTCTAATACCTACAATCTCGAATTTAATGGCCTTTCTTCGCATTGCTTCCTTTATGCCTCGACTTCATGTGAGTCTTGTGTAACGAGGTGTTTATGTCGATATTCTGTACCAAATCAGTATACAAAGGATTCATCATAATTTCACCATTTTTATCCTACGTAACCCCTCTTCCTATATCTGATCCGGAACTAGCTACGCTTGAGGAAGCTCCCATACACACATAAGCGTAAATAAATTACAATAATATGTGGCACTTGATCCAAGCAAAATTCCATGTATCATGAAAAATATTTAAGCAAGGACTTAATTGTATAATCAAGGAAAAGTTTACCTGAGCAGATAGAGGAGCAAAGCGAATCAGTAATCTAGAATTCCAGCTTGAGTTCTTCTTTCTGATCGGAGAAATAGTGGAGGATGTATGGGGCGACCCGAATCACGGCGACCCAAGTACCGAACAGGGCGACGTGGGTCTTCAACTGCTTCAAAGCAGCTGCCTTATCAGGTTTACGCATGAACATTCCCGGAAACATTTTGAGATTTGAGATTGAACGATCTAAAACCCTAGCTTCCAAACGGAGTCGATAGTATCGGTGAGGGTTTTACTCTTTTGTACCGAAGATCAAACTTGGGGATTGTTTTAGAGGTTGTCGTCTCCTGGGCCTCAGGCCCATTAGCCTTTTTGGGAATGTTGGGCCGGGTCTAAGAAGACTATAGTTGATCTAACGAAGGTACTTTTAGAAAAAATATACAAAATGACAAACATTTAATGATTATGATTATTACGTAAGTGAAATGAATTCAATTATATCTAATACTTTAAGCTGAAATTAGTGGTGAAGAAAGAATACTATCAACATTGAAGATGGCTTTTCATTTATTCAGACAAATCCTCATACGTTTTAATTAATTAATTGAATCAAATAAGACAATTTGAATAAGTTTTATATATGTATATGGGTGGTAAAATTAATGCACAAGGACTACTCATTTAAGCGTAGGTGGATTAATAATCCCGCATCCAGTAACTCGATCTTTTTTATCCGTTAAATTTGAATCAATTTTTGGGTAAATACGTAAATCTAAATTGATTTGTGTGAAATTATCTTTATATATTTTTTGATATATTATATATAATTATAATTTTAAAAATTTATTAATTTTGCTTTATGCTAAATAAGTTATAAGAAAATAAACCAAAAATTTGAAATTTGACAAGAGTTAAGACTCATTTAGCCATCTTGATGATTTTCAATCGAATATCAAAAATATTTTCAACCCACGTGCACTTGTCGATTTTAATTTTTAGATGTGGATCTAATTTTTATTACTTCTTCTTTCTCTAAAAATAAAACAATAAAACAAAACAGAGAATCCGTAACATATCAATTTTTTACCTGAGGTCAAATGTTAGTCTAAATGGATTGTGTTTTTACTAGACTAGAAGCATTGCTTTAAGGGATTGTATAAAACATTTTTTTTTAATTAAATTAAGATAATAAAAAATAAATTAAAAAATCAAGAACTTATGACTTCATCTCAACTTCCATTCACATCATTCATATTGTTTTATTCTCATTTTTCTTCATTTCACGTCATAACTTAAATTGCATACATCTAAATTTATATATAATATTCTCCGTCCGATTATTTTATTTGTCCCCTATCTTTATCTTTTGAATATAATAAATGCAATATCTTGAAAAATATAACAGAAAAATTACTATAATTAATAATAAAGATAAATTAAGAACTAAATGTAAAATTATCTTTTAACAAATATTGTTGGATATTTCAAAATAATATAAAAGACAAATAAAGGGAGTATATGATCTCAATATATTCCGTATTGATTTCACCACATTATATTTATAAATTTAATTGATCAGTAAAATTTGATTTGGCATTTTCACCAAAACATTTATTTGATTAAAATGTTATTATCGTTACCGTATCTTTTAAAATGACGAGAAAGATTATGATGCCCCATTAACCATAAATAAACAGCTAAGCATACTTCACTCTTCCAGTCTTCTTTCTGTTTGTGATGTGCTCACTTCAAAAAGAGAAAAAGAAAAACTCTGTTTCTTGTGGACTAATATTAATTAGCACAAAATATCCAATTACATAGTGACAGATCAACAGAGTGTGGGACCAATCCACACATTAATTTCAGTAATGGTGATGTGTCGTTCCTCCACAAACTTATTGTAATTTTGTAGTAATAGTGACGCGACGCACCACAAAGAAAAATGACCGTCCCTTTGCTCCCTCTCTCTTTCGCTAGTCAAAATCCACAAACACTAAAAAAGGGCACAAACATTTACACCCAACACATTCCCCATTAACCAAACACCCTTCTCATAAAGGAAGCAGGAAAATAAAAGCACAAATCCCACCTCATTCATCATGATCCACCACCATCACCGTATGCCTCCTGCTTCCTCACCGGCTCCGGCACCGGTGCCGCTACACCTTAATGATTCTGGGAAAGCTCCCTCACCTTCGTTGACGCGTCCGTTTCATCATTCGTCGACATTGCCAACTAGCACCAATTCATCAACGTCCACGTCAGCGTCAGATTCATCAACTACTCCACCTCCGTCTAAGTTACCGGTTGATTTCAGCCCTCCTTTGATTGCGATGGTCGTTATTATTGCTACTGCTTTCGTAATCATAACTTACTCGCGGCTACTCTCCCGCCATATACTCCGTTTACACGGCCGTTACAGACTCTGGCGCCGTCGTCGCCGACGTTATGTCCCGTCATCATCTGCCGGTGATATTGAGTCGCCTCCTTATCCATTTGATCCTACTGATGCTTTCCATGTGCTGTCCCCTTATGGATTGGACGATTCAGTGATCAAAACGATTCCTCTTTCGGTCTACACTCGAAAGAGCGGCGTTCACGATTGTGCAGTTTGCTTGCTGGAGTTCGAAGAGAACGACTATATGCGCACGCTACCAGTTTGTTCGCATGCCTTTCACGTGGACTGTATTGATATATGGCTCAAATCGCACGCGAATTGCCCTTTGTGTCGCGCCAGAATATTCCGCCCAGAGTCACCGTTCACTCCGTTGATGGCAGCAAGGATTCGCCCGAGCTTCGATGACATGATGTTGGAGAGCACAATTCTAGAGCCTTTGGATGAAATTCAGCCAGAATCCGATACAATAACGGTGTCAGAGATCACGCAAGAACCGTCGCCAAGGAGGAATATCCAATCAGAGGAGAGATTTAACGGACGTGATATTTTGCTAAAACGTTCGTACTCCTTCGGATTTGAAAGGAATTTGGGATCAGAGAGGCTAGTGCTCGAACCAGCAACAGCCTCACCATGGCGGTACCGCAGAGCAATAGGATCAGGAAGCTTCTGGAGCAAAAGGCCTTCACCGTTCAGCTCTTTAACAAAGCCAAGAGTATTCTCCTTCCGATACTACAGAGGAATGAAATCACCGTTCTTCCGGCGGAGTAGAGGTGGATTTTTCCCTTTATCGGAGTCAAGCGCGAGATACAGCAGCGGCGGAGGTGGAGGTTCGTCTAGAAGAAGCAAATCATTCGCAAGTCCAATGTTCATGAGAACATCGGGGGGTGGCGGTGGTGTATTCTCATCTAGCCGGCTAAGGAGCGGTGATCCAGAAGCCTTACTGTCACCGGACAGGTATCACCGAAGGTGAAGAGCACACGGGGGAGAGATCATTAATGAGGCTTTCGGGAAACGACAACCGTCCGATCGTCACAGTTATGGCGAACGGTGACCGAGGAGGGCGCGCGGGTGATGGGGTCAGGTGACATTAATGGTGGGGGTATTGAGAGAGAGAGAGAGAAAGAGTTACATTGGGAAGAAGAGGAGGAAATTAATGCGATGCCTGCTGTCCTGTGGCGGTCATTTAATACAGAGAGAGAGGCTATTGGCTAAGTGTTGGAATGCTAAAAAGAAGAAAAAAGCTATGTATGCATTTATTGGGAAATTTTGACTATTTTTGAAGAGTTACTGAAAGAAAGAGTTAGAGCTTTATCCAAAAAAGGGGTTACTCATGCAATGGACCCTAATAGGTTGATGATGATTATAACTTTTTGCATTGGATGGCAGTGTAAGAGCTCCCAGTACTTGTCTTTGATTTCATGCATGATCAATCGAGTTCAAGATTAAGTGGTAGTACGAAAATAGAATTTTGGTGTATTCGTTGTTTGCTTGCTAAACCCCTTTTTCCATCCGTGTCTGGAAATGTCAGAACTAGGAGTTAAATAATATGTTTTGTCAATAGATAAATGAGATCCCTGTCGTCTCGATCGGAAATCAGAAAACTAAATAACATGATCAAAATGTTTTCTCTTTTAATGAATTTTATGGGTAGCGTGGATTTGAACTAATAATTAGAGGTTCAAATCAATATTGAGTGGGAAGTAAAAAAAGGAAGTCGATCAAGTTATTTTAGATGATTTTACCAACATATGTAAATTTATTGATGAGCCTTTTAGATACTCTGATTAATATAGTTGGTATATGTATTGGTCAACATAAGAATTAGATAGATGGATAAATTAGGAGATCTCACGTGACAGGTGAAGTCTAGTAAAAAAACCAAAAGATCACAGGTGAAGTCTAATAAGACCAAGCTCTGCTGGGAGTATGCCGAGTCTAATAAGAGAATCTAGAGATGACAAGTGATGGGCAAAATCCAGTAAGACCCAATTCAGTAGGAATAGATGTTTTTTTCTTAATTAGAAATTTCAGATATAAATCTTTACGAATCCCAAATATGAAGGGGACGAAAATGAGAAATTTATTGTGGACATATTTTGCAGACACATGCGTAGCACTTTGGCCTACCTAGTTCCCATTTTTAATGTTTGGCACTCTATTTCAACAAGTCATCAATGAGACCATCCTCACCTTTGTGATATGTTGCTCGCATAATATATAGTAACAAATAAATCAAGAACAGATATTTATAATATTTGTTTAAAAACAAAAAAAACATTTAGCTCGTACTACAATAAGAAATGACTATTGTAATTTTTTGAGTTATGCATGTGAAAATTTAGCCGATAAAATGTCACATTTAATGCTAACATTTACTTCCAGCAAAATGAAATTTATTGGTCGAACAACCCTTCTGGTTAGGCCTTTAACATGTCCAATCCCAGCCACAAAAATAATGGAGTAATAATTTAAAACATATACTCCGTCATACAGGTTTTAGGACTTTTTTCTAGTGAGAATTAATGCATCAGATTGCTCTATAAAAATCATATAAATTTTAAAGGAAGGAGCGTATACTAATCAGTTTGAAAATAAATTAATTTTTAATTTATTTTTAATAATCATTGACGAGCGAAAAATATTTTCTTTAAAATTATCTTCTCTCAACAGTTTGGGTTCCACAAATCTATATACTGACAGTACCAAACTCCAAGCTAAATTGGAGATAATAAAAAGTACCATAAGATAGTTTACGAGAAAAATGTTGCTACGAAAACAATCGACAAAGATTCAACGACTCCTCCAAGTATGAGGTGGTACTGGGGACATATGAAACGGTAAATATTTGTCTGCACTCTGCTTAGATTTCTTTTTATTGTATTTGTCATTTTCGTCACAAATTTGTGCATTAAAAAAAAAACATGTTACATGTCCAAATGTCAACTCTTTTTTTCCCACCGCCCCCTTGAAGTTACTAACGACACAACAAAACTAATTTGATTCATTCTTTGATTGAATCAAGCAAGTAAATATTTGATATAGGTTACATTTGAATTATTAAAAGAACAAAAAGGTGAATTTCCTAAGGAAAAAAAGGGATAGAGGCAAATTTAGATTCTCATCAACTGGAGCAAAACTCTTCTTCATTTTTCAACATGGCTAAGAAATCATAATAAAAAGCTTCATTAAATTGATTTATAATTTATGAACAAATTACAAACATTGAATATCACTTCTCTTTCGGATTCTACCTATTTTAATCGACTGATGATAACTAAAAGCTATATTCTTCGAATTCACAGTAAAAAGAATAAAATAAAGAATAATTTATGAGTTGGATTGATCGAGTTTTGACTCTTCATTTAATCCAAATCAGCCCGTTCAAATAAATGCCTCTATTCATATTCTTCTACCTTTCTACCACAAATATTTTTACCTCCGTTCAATAATAATTATTTTCTATAAGAATATAAATATTTAATAATACTTATTTGAGTTATAAGTCTAAGAGATAATTTATATTTAAAGTTTTTAATTTATTATTATCATTATTAATTACAATTATTTTTTATTATATTTTTAAAATATTATATTTATTATATTCAAAGGATTATACGGTAAAATTATTCTTCTATTTATAATTTTGTAAGAAGCGTGCATAGTAAATACAGAACAAATATTGTTGGAAGGAGGGAGTATCTTTTAAAAAAAACTACTGTTTTCTTTATTTCATATTAACTGACTTTGTGAGAAAATTCACTTAAATTAAAAAAAAAAATTCAGAAACATAACTTAAACCATACACTTTTTATTATTGGCCTTTGTAATATCATAACTATAACTTTGCACGCCAAGTAATTTATTTATTAAAAAATATAAAATTAGAAAAAATTCAAACATTTGAATAATGAAAAAAAGCCTAAAAAATATGCCTTTACTGTGGACTAGAGGTAGTAGATGATTACAAGTGAGTAATCAATTCTCACCTATCAAAGATAAGGATTCTAGTTGTTTCAAAACATCAACATAAATTTCTTGTACCACAGTGTACGCATTTCCCTTTTAGTACTAATTTCTTTTTGGCACGAAACGTCTTACGTATTCTCTTATACAAAACCTCTGATCTGTTTAATTATGTATACTGATTATAACTAAAACTCCTATGTTTTGCCCTGTAATCAACGAAGAAACTTAATTACGTAATCTAATTGAGGAAATAGCTTTAAATTCAGCGTCAATAATTGCCATCCATCTTCAACTAATTTCTTCGCAACACATTTAATACAAATGTCCTTTTTCATCTACAAAGTCCACAGCCTAAAAACTGACCTTATTACTAGTATTAAATGCGTGTGTCGAAATGGATAGTCTTTTTATAATTGTAGCATCCCCGATCAGTTATTTCATCAAGACATTATATGAGATAATTTCACCTACACCGATACCAGATAATTCTCTCCGTTCTCTCTGAGCTAAGATAGTTGATAAAAAGAAATTGTCCTAAGTTCCCTGAATTAATCGACAGCAGCAAAAGTAGGTACCAGTTACTGAAACCAATTAAAGCATCCATAATTAGTTTGCCAGTGTGTCATGAATTTTGCTGCATTTACATCTGCTCAACTAACAACTTTTTCCACAACTCATTTCCTTTTTTCTCATAGACTAAATTTTAGCTAAATTTGATTCATTCACTTATGCTAGTATTTATATACTAACATATTACTTTAGTGAGATTTTATAGAAATTAGCTTTCAATCTCAGTTGTAGATTCCATATATCTCAGGGAAGAATGTCAAGTTATAGAGTGAAAGTTGAAGAAAGCCGGCCAGCTGCTGACGGAAAGCCGTCAGCAGGGCCAGTTTATAGGAACATTTATGCTAAAGATGGTCTCATGGAAATGCCTATTCGTTTTGAGTCACCTTGGGACTTCTTTAGGTAATGAAACTTGAATTTCCCCTGTTTTTCTTTTTGTATGAATCTTTCAATTGCCTAGAACAGTTGTTTGAATTGATTAAAATGGTTCATATAGCAAGCGCTTGCAACAAAATTTAAAACGATAAAAATTAACTATAATCACAAATAAAATATGATTGGACTCGAATTTTGGGGATCCCACAAGATTTCAGTGTCTACAATAGAATTGAAGCTTAGTTTATTGACTGATTGATGTGAGTCTTTGAGTGGTTCTCTTATAGTGTAAATTTTGTCTTTCTTAAATGATTTTTGACAATCCTCACCTCGTGATATAGCTTGGGAATTGAAACTATGTTGATTGATTAACATGGTTTTTTCGATATTTGTGTTATGGAGGCACATAATGCCAATTGTTTTCTTATATGGTATGGAGCAATCCACACCTCACGAATTAGCTTTTGGGATTCAGCTAGACTCGATGTCCATTTTCTTTAACATAGGTTTAGAGCAAGACCTCTTTCTGTTATTGTGTTTCCCAATGTTAGTGATCCATGTTATATTATTCACGCTCCAGTTGTCTTGATTAGTTTGGTTAGATATTAATTTTATTACCTGTTTTCTCATTTTATGCACATTGTAAAAGATCAACTTTATATGCTCACAGTGAATCGGTTAAGAAGAATCCCAAAAATCAAATGCTGGGACGTCGTCAGGTTGTTGACAAGAAGGTACATTTTCTTGAGAACAGTCTTACGAAATGTGTTACTGATCTTTATAAGCTTGTCATAGATTCCAACACAAAATACAAAATGCTTACAGGCAGGTCCCTACAATTGGCTGACATATGAAGAGGTTTATGAAACCACAGTTAAGATTGGTTCAGCCATCCGAAATCGTGGTGTTAATCCAGTGAGTTCTAGCCCTTGTTATCAAATTTAACTCAAAAGAAAATACACTTTACGAGTTTTGAGGATAATTCATATATTTAGGCTGAGTTGCTTCGTAATGTTAAAATATGCTTCTGTTTACTTAGGGAGACCGGTGTGGCATCTATGGTGTGAACTGTCCTGAGTGGATAATGGCAATGGAGGTATGCAGTTGCTGTCTGAATTATCTATTTCCTCACGAAATGAAAAAATATGTTCGAGTTGCTTCCATATTAAGGAGGATAATAGCAAAAACTTGTTTTACCTTCAGTTTACTGTTATATTGGATCAATAGTTTCATTTTGTTGATTTGATCACAGGCTTGTAACAGCCAAGCAATTTCATATGTACCACTCTATGATTCCCTTGGTATCTTCTTGCTCTTAATCTTTTCTGTCCTTGTATAACTTCTTGCTTTTGATACAAAGAAAAGTTATAATTGTAGAATTCTTCTGCGAATATGTCTGAATTGCAGGTGCAAATGCAGTGGAATTTATTATAAACCATGCCGAAGTTTCAATAGTTGTTGTTCAAGAAAGCAAGATCCCCGCAGTAAATTCTATTTTCCTTATCCTCAACGTCATATTTTTTGCTTTCCTATACGTGAATTGCAAATTACATTGCACACTTGTACTGAGAAAATGAGGACTGAAGTGATGGTTCAGAAAGTTCTATGTGGATTTTCATTGAACTGTTCATCATGTTCTTCCGAAATTTTGCAGACAATTAGCTTTAGGTGACATACTCCAAATCATCTAATCATTCAATTGTTTTGCAGATCTTATCATGCTTGTCTAAGTGCAATTCTTACCTAAAAAGTAGGTGAAATTATTGCCTTCCCAAAAAACAACCTGGTATTTGCACGTTCAGTAAGAGTAACTTGTACTTCTTTTCTTAAGCTATTGTTAGCTTCGGAAACATTTCCAGCACGCAGAAAACTGAAGCCGAGGAGCAAGGAGTAGCTTGCTTCTCATGGGAAGAGTTTGTTCAAATGGTAAAGGCAATATGTTAATGATGCGGATGGCATATACAGTGAACTGCATTTCTATAACTAGTTATTTCTTCCTTCACTTAAGCGCTGTGTCACTGTATGTAGGGAAGTTTGGATCATGAACTTCCTCAGAAAAGGAAGACAGATATTTGCTCAATTATGTACACTAGCGGAACCACTGGAGAACCAAAAGGTGTCATTCTGACTAATGGTGCTTTCATGGGAGAAGTTCTGTCAATGGATCAACTTCTCGTTGAAACAGACAAAGAGGTAAACTTCGAGTTATGATTTGCAAGTTAACTAGTATCATCAATTTTGTGTTAGGAGGTTAGTGTCTATTCTTGATCCATCAAGAGCAATTAGTCTGATCTAACTTGTACTTAAGACATCATATAGAAATCATTAAGCTACCAGGAAATCCTGTTTGGCTCAATCAGACAAGAAAATCTGTTGTTGGTTTATGTCGTTAACTTATTCTCATTAGTGCACCAAGAGCGAAGTGTGATCTCGTTCCTATCAATTTGTGTCAATTTCAGGGAACGGAGGAGGACGTGTACTTTTCATTCCTTCCACTGGCTCATATATTTGATCAAATAATTGAGACATATTGCATATACAGGGGTGCTTCAATAGGATTTTGGCAAGGCGTAAGATATCTTCTTTATGCTGAAAATTACTTATAGCTTTTCTTTTACTATAAACTTTCTGTCTGCCAATTGATTCAAATATGTATATGTATATATTTGCATCTGAATAACAGGACATTAGATACTTGATTGAGGATCTATTGGTTTTGAAACCAACTATATTCTGTGGAGTTCCAAGAGTTTATGACCGAATATACACAGGTTTCTAATCTACTATTCAGTAAACAAAGTTCAGGCCTCATCAATAAGTTTTTTCTTGAAGCATTGTCTCATGTTGCTTCCTATTTCTCGATTAACTTTTGTCTTTTCCGGTGTGAGCAACTCAGGGGTGATGGATAAAATTGAAGCTGGAGGTACATTAAAGAAGCTGCTTTTCCAGTATGCATACAACTAGTACGTCCTCTTATAACCTTTT
>JAOTQR010000001.1:35590501-35605166 GCA_025774065.1 Solanum ossicruentum | reverse complement strand
AAAGGAAATTGCATTTTTGTTTAAAGGAGAAAAAAATAAGATGGTCGAAATTAGTAATTTTAGATATGCCATAAGTTTAGAAGGGGAGTTTAAAATTTAACTAATAATTAAAATTATTGTCATGCGATAAAA
Source organism: Solanum ossicruentum (assembly GCA_025774065.1). Lineage (NCBI taxonomy): Eukaryota > Viridiplantae > Streptophyta > Magnoliopsida > Solanales > Solanaceae > Solanum > Solanum ossicruentum. Next base: position 35,605,034 of record JAOTQR010000001.1, on the reverse strand, counting down.
AAAATAATCTCTCACATAAAACTGCATGCAATAAGAGTGCATACACTTGTTGTTCAACACTATGGTCAATATGTGTGTAAGATGAAAAGAGTTGTTTGTGTGGTGTGCCGTGAATGATTGCACCACTGTCAATTACCCAACTCGTCTCTTGGGTTAACTGACTAACAATCTCTTCGTCAAGGCTGATGTTGAACTCATCGACAAGATGTCCTTGTTCATCATCACTATTTGCTTTTCCCTTCTTGTCTCTATTATTTTGACGGTTACTCTTGAATTTTCGACAAAATTGCTTGATATGATCTTTTTCTTTTTACAGTAATGGTACTCGATATTGGCATATTTGTTTGATTTTCCCCTATTCTTGTCTCTGGAGCTTGAACACTTCACTTGGCTTCTCCACCTCTTTTCAGTAACCAAAACTTCTGATTCTGACAAAGAGGTTGAACCTTGAGACCTACGTCTCATTTCTTCATTTAATATATTGTTCATAACAGTTTCCATGCTTACTACACCATTTGGTGTAGTATTTGTTAAAGAAACTTTCAGAGTTTCCCATGATTTTATTAAAGAAGCTAGAATCATAAGAGCAATTATCTCATTATCAAACTTTATGCCCATTGTCGACAACCGATCCACCATTCCTTCTATGTTATTTAGGTGATCAGCTATAGAAGTGTCTTCTTGATACTTTACTTCCATCAACTGGGTTAACTAAAATAATTTGTTGTTGTCGGTCTTTGAAGCATATAACTGCTCCAGCTTGTTCCACAGTGTTCTAGCATGAGTTTCGTTACAAATATGATTGTAAACATTGTTATCGATGAAGTGTCGAATATATCCACAAACTCATTCATGCTCAACCATCCATCTTCGAATATCCCTTCCGATTTGATGGTAGAAAATACCGACAAGTGCATCTTCGTAATCATGAGAAGATCCTTCATTTTGCTTTTCCAAACACAGAAGCTTAAACCTTTCAGGTTGATCATTTTGTTTGTCTTTATCTTCATTACCATGAACCTAGATCAGAGTGAACAATAAAATTTAGGAAGAATAAATAAAGCAAAATAGACACCAGAAAATTTAACGTGGTTCACCCAGAACTTTTGGGCTATGTCCACGAATCAACACTTCTATTATATTTCTTCTACTATTACAAATAGTAGGTACAATGTATAATTTTCTCTACTATTACAAAAAGTAGGCTCTCAGAGAAAAAATACCAAAAATAGTGAACACACTATTTCTTTTAGGAAATAAATTTTTCCTATGTACACACTCTAATTTTTCTTCACAGACTATTTTATTTTATAGTCTATGACTCTCTCTGTGTTTTTATTTTATAGATTTCCTAAGCACACACTTTCTCTCTATGACTCTTTTTGTATTTTTTCTCTTTTTATGAATGGTATATTCATCTTAGGAACAAATTGCCACTCTAGATAGAAAAGTTTACTGCCTATTTTTCTTTGGCATGTGAGCAACTTTCTTTAATTGTTAAAAGTTATTAATTGTTTGTGCAATTATCAAAATTGTTGAATTCTAGTATGCATGTGAGCTAAGCAACTTTTCCTTTTTCTTTTTGACAAAAAAAGATTTCCACGTGGACCCTTTATTTGAAGGGACTCACTCAATAATATATTCCCAATTGAAATAAAAATGTCAGATAATTTGAAGTTTAAATCGACTACTTGTGATTTTATTTTGTTTTTGTACTGAAGACTCTAGTAGATGTGTTTGGTTAGATTATTTCCCGTAAAATAATATGGAAGCGAGGCTGGTGTGTATAAACAGACTTATAATATGGAATTTTTCAACAACTATAATTAGTCTTATATTGCAGCTTTATAAAGATATACAAGATGTAGATAATACAAAAAAATAATTAATTAAATTAGAGATATATTTTATTTTGAAAATTCATCTATTTATGTATTGTAACAATATCATATTAAATATAATTTTATAAGTAGAGATTTGAGTAAATGTAGATCTAGAGTTTAGCGACTGGGGTTATCCTAACTCTCTTAGCAATAAATTGCATTGAATATATAAGGTGTTTTTATAGATTATGAATCTCCTAAACATAAAATAGATGACTTAGTGATCGAGGAAATTCAAAAATCACCTTGAGGTTCTAATATTATTTGTTGGAAATATATATAATAGTCAGTAGGAGAATAATATTTCAAGTTTTGTTGATCACAAGTCTAATTTTTATTGGTTGCAAATAAATATAGTCCCAAATCGGAATATAAATCAATCAATTGGTACGTAACTAAATGTAACCTAGGACCCATTTTTGCTTGGAATATATGTTTTTTGTCTTACTACCAAAAATTAAAAAATAAGTCTGTCAAAGACATGCTAATAATAATAATGATAATAACAATTATTAAAATTCCCCTAAAATTTTGTAAGTGGGAATATTTTCAAAATATGTGTTCTAAATAAATTTTAGATATTTATCTAATAAAATTAAAAGAGTATTTTTTAAAGTTTATTTATTTCTAATCATGAAAACATGGTATTCTCTTTTGAGAATACTAAAAAAAGGAAGACGAAAATATACATATCTATTGTAATGTTTAATTCTTTGACTCGGTCTATGATCAACATTTATTCATTTAAATTATAAAGAATTACAACAAATAGGAATTAAATACAATCAATACAATAAAATAAATACAATACAAATTAGTAAAATTGAACAACTATACGAGAAGATTCAATGTACCCACACCCTTCGATCACATAAAAAGTAAAAATAAATCAACTTGCTTTAGTCAATGACTTGATGGCAACATTTGGTGCACGAAATAGAGGGGTAATTTCCACGGTAAATGTATCGTATCTCATGAAAAACTCCACCAAAATTAACCTACCCAATATTTGCACCAAATCTTTCCCTGGACATTGCTTGTTGTCTGGTGCTGGAGTCTCTGTTTCCCTTCCATTAGACCATAGAACATGTTTCAGCATCTTTTCACCATCACCCATGAACCTATCAGGGACAAACTCGTCCGCGTTCGCGAAAATCTTGGGGTCCCTAGTAGCCATGGGCTGATATCCAACAACGAATTGTCCTTTATTGATCTTGTAAGACGCATCGTGGCTTTGGACCATGAAGTCTTTCTTCGCCTTACCGTACTGTAATGGTACGGGCGGGCGAAGCCTCAATGTTTCGTAGACTACGGATTTGACCAACTCCATTTTGTTGATAGCTGATAATGTGATTGCCCCACCTTCTTCCTTAACAGCAGTCCTGATTTCGTTAGCTAGTCGAGTGTGTAGACTAACCCCTGCTTCGCCCACAAACCTAATCACATGAGAGAAGTAAACATTAGTGACTGCTTCTGGCATATTGCCTTAATGAAAGTTGGGACGAATGAATGACTATATATATATTTTTCCGGGGATCGCGATACTAACCTTAAGAGATGAGGGAAGAAAGCATTCAAGCCCGCGAACATATTGATTCCTACGAGAAAAATAATGTTATGTACAGCTTCTTCTCTTTTGATTCCAAGTTTTTCGGCTTCATCCAACATGGACACTGCAGACTTGCTAAATGCATCAACAAGCTTTTCGTGGTCACTTTTTACGAACAAATATGGTATTAGGAAATTATGGAAGAGCAAATCCTCTATGATGCTTGGAAGTCTCTTGGCGCTCAAGGACGGAATTAGCTGAGGGAAAAGCCACTTGCGAAGATGTTCAGGTCCTTGAGTGCCAAGAACTGTATCAGACGGATCAGTCTGATCACAAAGCAAACGAAAAATGAAACCGAACGTCATATTGGGGAGAAGGGCGTTGAAATCCGATTTCCCTTGTTCAGTGACCTGTTTTTCGAGATTATTGAACAGGTGATCAGATAAAGAGTTCCTGAACAGGGGAATGAACAAGTTATGTCGCTTTGCAAATGCAGAAATAATGTAGCCTTTTAGTGCTGCATGATTCGGATCTTTCGTATCGATGAAAGCAACGGGACGATAACCCCCGTAGTATTCTTTACCGGGCTTGAAGGTACCACCAAGAGTGTCTGTTTTATCGACGAGGGAGTTATCAAACATGTAAACAAAACTGGAGGCATCTAGAAATGCCACCAATTTGTAGTCATTAGAAGTGAATGGACCTGGTGCCATGTTGATTTTGACAACAGTGGATTTGTATTTTTCAGCTTTGCTATGGAACCAAGCATCTTCACCTTGGTTATAAAAATAATCGTATCGATCTTTAATCGCGCTAATTATAGGGAAACCATAGTCCCCTGGAATTTCCCGAATCGGAAGAGTTGATGACGCTGGAACGGAAGACATTTCTTTTCTTTTTTTGGAACTTTGGTTTAGTGAGTTTATTAACATGCAGGGTGATGTATTTATAGGAATTTTGAAGAAATATTAATGTCAAAGGCTAATTTAGTCATTCAATAGGGAATTCTATTTTTCTAATCTGTACAACAGTAATTTACAGGCGGCTTTGAAAATATTCAATTCTAAAGTTTGATCATTCAGAGCAACCAGAACAGAACCAAACATCAAGTTGCTTTTATTACAATAATATTTTTTTGGCTTCTTCAGATCTAATTACGAATTTAGCATTTTTATCAATTTTTTTCTCCAAAAATTAATCTATTGCTTCAAGCTATTTGTGTTAGGTAGTGGAGCCTGATAATATATTTAGCAGCTATTTATTCTCCGTGTATACTTGTATTCATTGTAAATATTCGGATATCATTAATATATATACCCTGTTGCCGTGCAGATTACCCAAATAATTTTGGGGTTTACCACGAAAAAAAATATTCTCTCTCTAAAAATTATTCTCTCTCCCTTCTCTCTAACTTCTTTCTAAAGAAGAACTCTTATTCTTCAATCTTCATCTTCTTCTTGCTGCAGATTACAGATTTATATTGCCCAACAGTCTGTCCTAACTTACGTGAAAATGTTTAAATTGATACAAAAAGTGATAACCTTAGAATTTTCATTAATGAGATTTAAAAATATAACAAGTAAACACACTAAGAGGATTTAACATCAACTATATATATATAAAAATAATAAATAACTTTAACCTTATATATACAATTTAACTTTAAGAGAGTTCAAATGAAACTTCTCTCTTATTTTGCTCTGGAGATACAGAGCTTAAAAAAAGAATGATTTTAAAACTTATAAATTTAGTCATGTCATTATAAATTATTTTATTAGTTAAGTGTAAGATGAGAAGTTTGAGTTAAATTAGTCTTGGAGGGAGAACATTGGATTTTGATATAGGGAAATGAAAGTTTTTTAATAATGAAGGGGTAGTACGTATAACATTTTATTAATTACTGGATCATAGTTGAAAAAATTGTTACGTTAACGTTTTTCTTTTGAGTTTTGTATAAGTTATAATGGATTATGTTTGAATTTTTTTTTTTTGATCTGACATATGTATGCATTTGTTTTTACCAATTTCATAGATGAAACGTGCCTCAGACGACTCTAATGCATTGAGATTTTCGTAACTAACCATGATTCCAGAATTTTATCTTAATTTGACGGATAATATATACAAAATCATCTAGTAAAAATCTACTATATTAATTATCCTAGTAGTATCGATTATTTATTCAAATCTACTATCTCTATTAGTTATCCTATTAAATTATTTTGCACATGAACTTGATGACCCTTACTTATATACAACAACAACATTACCCCAATGCTTCAAATGCTTCCGTCCATTGCGGGGGTAAGGGAGGGTCGGATGTACGCAGTCTGACCCTTATGTTTAATAACATAGCGTGATTGTTTCCGAATGACCCATGATGAGCGTCGAAAGTTGCATTGATTAACTGTTACTTCATAATTAAAAGAAGCACAGACAGTTTAAAGAGTCATTTTGCTTTATTCTATCGTACATCAAAGCCAAAAAATAATATATCTTTGATTTCATCCGAGATTGATGGAAAGGACCCTTACTTAAATACACTCCTACAAACGAAGCTTCCAACCGGATCAAAAATGTTACTTTGACCGGGTATAGTGCTATTCATGTTTATGAATTTTAAATTTGTGCCTATAATTCGTAAATATCCATATCATTATTGTAGGCTCATCACAGTTTTATATTTATTTAATAGTAAATCTTTTTTAATATTAATACATAACAAAAGTTGATGACTAGTCTATTCTAACATGCAACTAGTTATTATTTTTACAATGCATATAGGTTCCCTTTGGTTGTAAATTACGTGTTTGTTTGATATATAAATCAAGTTGGATACCATGTTGTCCTCATTTAATAGTAATTGTCCTTTTAATTGGTTAAAAAATATATCTTCAAAGTCATTAATTATCAAAGGCAAAATAGAAAGAATAGTGTAATTTATACAATGATATTGTGAAATGACATATATTAAGAAACATATATTTATAGTAAGGACGACATATAAAAGGAAACAGATGGAGTACTAGTTAATTAGGTAATATAGCTATAATTTGAGTTAATTATGGCTCACGGCAAATATCTAATTATAATTATAGTTTGAGTTTTGTCTAATTAACGTTGACCAGGTTATACAAAAGTTGTGCACGAATCATAGGACGAATATACAAACACTGCAAATTGTATAACGCTATTCACGAATTGATAGCGAAATATATAAACGTTATACCAAAACTGCAAATTATATATCGAATTACACAAATGTATACAAATGTCGCGCGAATTATACAAACACTGCTATAATTATAGTTATGATTTATGAAATATAATTACTCAAAATATAGCTATGAAACATAATTAAGATATTTTTGAGTGACTATATACAAAAATTGAGTGAAAGGTTGAACCCACTTTGCAAGGCATGTTGATCTTGCAAAGTTTATCATGACGTCAATTATTTTTCACAACTGAACCTCTAGATGAGGTTGGAATTTGTAGAAAACTTTTTACATGGTATTGAAAAAAATAATTATTGGAAATTTTAGAAGGAAAAGTCCACTTTATTGACCAAATTTTGGGCAAAATAAGATGATGAAAGTAAGAAATGAGGATAAAAGAGCTAGGATGAATTATTTATAAACAATTTTGTGTGTGACAGGAGATGAATTTTTTGTTATAAACAATTTTTTTTCCTTTTTGAAGTCGTTATAATTGACATATTTTGTGACATGACATGATTTTTTTTAAATAAAAAATAATATAAACAATACTTCGTTGGTTCATGTATATCATCAGAATATTTTTTTTTAAAGAGCCAAAAGTATCTTTGGACTATTGAAAATAATTAAATTTATTTAGAGTTGTGTTTTTTGTTTAAAATGTTCTAGTCAATAGTCATTATTGTTTAGTTTTCACAAATGTTCTCCAACTATTCAACTAGCTCAAAAATATTCTTCAGTCCGACGAGTGACAATTGCTCCAAAACAAGAAAGAAGTAAGTCTATTGTCTTTAAATTATTCGAAATATGATAATTTTGATCTTATTTTTATATATGTTTTAAGATATAATTTCTCTTCATTAAATATTATTCTAATAAGATATTTGTATCCTTCAATAAAATGATTACTAAAGATAAAATAGAAAAAAGATAATTAATCTTATCTTAAAATTTTAAAATAATATACAATTTAAAACAACTATTTTTAAAACAAACTTGAAAATATTATTTGTAATGTGCTTATAGTTGTTGTTCATGATGCCATAAATTATTCTTGGGATAGAAGACAAAATGGACGATAAGGTTTTCTAGGCACGACATCCCACATGAATTTTGATGTTTTTGTTCGATCCGTACAATTCATTTTTATTAGCAATATTTTATTCTTAATTTGATCAATTTTTAATTCCGACATCCCACATGAATTTTTCTGTTTTTATTTGATCTGCATAATTCATTTTTATTAGCAACATTTTATTTTACGAGAGTTAATTTAATCAATCTTTAATTCACGGCACAACATCCAACATAAATTTTGTTGTTTTTGTTCGATCTGTACAGTTCACTTTTATTAGTAACGTTTCATTTTACGAGAGTTAATTTAATCAATTTTTAAAGTTAAATTAAACATCGATTTTAAATATCTAAAAATTATATGAAAAATATTATAAATTATAACTTTTTTTATTTTATGTGATAAAAAAATAAGATTAAAATTTATATAATTTGACTATTAAGAAGTGAAACGTGATACTCCTATTAGCTTCTTCGTGGCAACTGGCAAATAGTTGCATTGTTTGCATGAGCATTCCTGCGTAAAATACTAATAAATGTGATTATTTGAATTTTTTTTAAACCTTAAATTATTTGAGATATTAATATCTTATTAGGACGTTCCACTTTTGTTTAAAAGGAGAAGCCCAAAATCGATAAATCAGAATAATCAAATGGATTAATTTGACAACAAACTTAAAACAAATAGATCCGCTCAGACTATAGCTGATTTGAACGGAGATCTAAATTTTGTTTTCGTTATGAATGAAATACAGACGTTGAATTTTATATTGCTCACTTTGTCCTAATCTGAAGGCTGAAGCAATTATTTAATGTTATTGGGCAGGGATGTCCGGAATCGATTCGTGTTGATTAATGATCAAAATTAAAATTCAATCAACTTAATTAATTTTAAAATTCTTACAATCAAATTAAATCGATTATAATATACATTTATCGACTTGATTGTTATTGATTTCGATTTGATTTGATTTTGTTTGATTACTAAGCATACACAAAAATAAAAGTAATGATACATTCAAAATGAAGAAAAGTGATAAACAATTCATTCAAAATGAAAAATAGCTAGAAAGTCTATACTATAAATTTCAATCACTATAGTTATTGTGAATAAAGTTTCAACATTCACAATTTTGACCTAGAAGAAAGAGATAGTGACATTTCTAGTCTCACAAAAAATTATCATAGACATTCATATACATAAAATCAGTAAGATAAATGTTCTCGTCTTAAGCATTTATGCTTTCTAAACAGATTAAAAAAATAAAATTCAATAAAAATGTATACAAAACCTTTAAAGCTGTTTTTTAAAAATAATATATTATGTATGTATAATTATAAAATATATATATATATAATTTGTTAGTTCCATTTGGTTATTTCTTGGAACAAAATCAAACCCCAAACAAACATTATCAATTTTTAAAACACTAAAACCAAATCAATCCAAATAAAATTGATTTATTTAATCAATTTGATTCAATTTTTCGATTAAGATCAATTTTTATCCAAATCGTGAATACTCTTACATGGACGACTACTTTTTTTATTCTTTTTGGTTTTCCATCAGAAATTTTTTGTAGTTTTTCATCCCATGTCCAGTACCGCATTATGACATCATAATCATCCATAAATGTACGTGAACAAATTAGGTTAGAATTTGCCCAACTGAGGTGTATTTGTGATTTATTGTAATTTGTTTAGAGCATCCAAATATAATGAAAGAATTTCAATAAGAGGGGTTGCTCGTAAACTCAAGTCACTAAGGGAGCAAAAAGACGGAGCTCATGGAAAAGACTACGTTGCAAATTGACTCCGAGTTCAAATTACTTATCTACCCGTTCAGTTAGAACTGTAAGGGGCAAAAACTTTCAACTTACAGATTAACGTAATATGTGATCACAGCCAAAATGCCGAGAAACATTTATCAGCAGATTTGAACTGATTCAAAGTAAGCCTAGAAAAGAGACATATCTGGTGGAGGACCATACACACTCTTCCACGACAACGGCACAGTCCAGCTTCCATCTTCATTACCTGAACAACTCCAGTTAAAGAGCTCACATAGTGCCTCCAAAAATTAGGTTATAAAACAGTGCAGATAAGGATGGTAAACAGGGCAGGGGGTGGATTACAGCAAAAACTTTAACCAGCACCACATAGACGTGAACAAGAAATATGCACTCATGATCCTTCTCTGGCCTTTAAAATAGCTCGAATATCTACAAGTTTTTGCATCAATCTTGTAAAAGTTAGAAACAAGAGACCCACCTGTTCTATATTGACATTCATGATTCAATTAACTAGTGTTGGCTTGCCATATTTTTAGTTTAGGTCCAACAGTTAGTTAATCTACTTTTAAATTAAATAAAATTAAACAATTTGGATGTTTAAATATCTACAGCTCTTAATCCACAACACGCCCACGCCCCCCCCCCCCCCCCCCCCCCCCCCCCCCCCACACCCACCCCCCAAACATCTGAAGATAACAATTAAAGAGAATCCAATTATGCTCAATATCTCAGTCACGAATCATGTTCTCTAAACTATATCAAGAAGACACTAAACAACAATTAGTTTTGTCAGCCAGATTCAGACTGGGCCAATAGACTAGGTTAATATGGCTCAAGTGAATTTAGGAACTTATAGGAGCACAAGGCTAAAGCACCATTATTTTTTAATCCGAGCATCAGATAATTGGACAATATTCGAGATCTTGAAAAAAGAAATCAGAGTCTTCATACCATGAAACAACCACTAACCTTCAGAACCGTTAGGTCTGAGCCCCAGAGCTTTTGATACTGCAGAAGCCAAATGGAAAGCATCGGGAATGTTGTCTCCTTCCGAGCAATAACACAGTATACAAGTAACTTTCAGACCTTTGGCCTGCTCCAATAAAATAATAGATTAATACACAAACTCAAACAGGGAAGAAATGTATACTCGACATAAAATCTCAATGAATATGCGAGGTCACATTTCATATTATGCACAGTATTGAGATACTGATATAAGAAATTACAAACCAAATCAAATAGTAGTTCTGTATTGCTCTCATTTCATCTGAAACATATCTACAAAATTCTTTCAAATTCTTTCTTTGTGCAGTAAGTTTGAAGTGGGACATGTCTACTGATACTTTGCCTCATGAAAGATTACAAGCTGTTCTGACATTAGCTGGAGAAATAGTTTGATGAAAATTTCCACACCATACTCAGATGACACATCAAAAAGATGCAAAAGGAAAATTATCATATATAATACATGACACTTCTGCAGCATTCAACTTAACGCAAAGGAACATAATTCCAAAACAATACCAGAAACCTGGTTATTAAGAAATTCAAGCTCATGTGCAATGTTCATGGAGCAAGAATAACACAGCGGGGTCTACAAACATTAGCAAAGACTATCAGGAAGCAACTATAAAGTAAACAAAATAGAATCTTTTATAATATGATAGTCAAATTTGAAAATTAAATCCTTTTTCGAGAAAGATATTTGCACATTAAGTTATCCATGGAGAACAAGTGAAAAAAACATATAACAACCTTAAAACAAGAGAACAAGGCAGCATAAGGCAAACTGGCATAGTAATCATCATCTCTCAGATCTTCAAAAGGCAGTTCCTCAATCTCCGAGGCAGTATTTTTGGCTAAATCATCTAAATGCTTCCACATTCTCTGTGTAGGATTATACTCGGGTAATCTCTTCCAGCCCTGTCTTTCACAGTGATCATCAGTTCCAACTGAGTTGGAGCTAGAAAGGTAATGAATCTGGGAGCCACTGGGACAGAATCTCCATAAGATCAGTTTCACCATAGAATCAAGTAACATTTTCAAGTAAAAGAACTCTATACAAGTTGAGTTTAACAAACAATAGACTTGATAGCTTCAAAAGACGACAGTTTAGTAATGTTTGTCCTGAAGAATAGAACTCTTCACATCCATACAATCTTGCAGTAATATCTCTAGCAAAGAAGCATCTTATTTAGTATTTACTTACAAAGTCCTTATTTTCATAGTCAAGAGATGTTATTTATGTCAGCAAAGTATAGAGACTAACAGACATCTTTTACTACACTGCACAGTGTCAGCTGACATTTGGAACATGTTCATCTCTCTTTTTGGACTTAGTTGGGTGATGCCAGGGAGTATCAAGGATGCATATGTGAGCTGAAGCACTGGGAAAGTTGGGAACACCATAAAAGAATGTCTGGAGAACGACTCCCATTTGTATCTTTTGGTGTATTCGAGTAAAAGGAACAAAAGATGTTTTGATGGTTTATCAACTCCAAGCCACTCCCACAAAGCTAAATCTCTATTGAAGTTGTATAGTTGGAGCATCTTATCCCCAGCAGATTCATCTGAGACATTTCTGGATTTTGATAACTCCCTTTCTTTAGCATAGCCCTCAGTATATGAAGTTGTAAAATCTTTTATATTACATATCTTCTGTAATAACTTGTCCCAACATCTTCTTGATTGCCACTAATGAATTATTGAAAAAAATTAAGTCCTATTATCAGTATTATTAAAAATGTTAGAAGCTAAAATTCCCCTAAAAGGAACAGTCTGCAATTCATGGGAGGAGTAAAACGTTGAATCATAGAGTTTCTATCATTGAAGCGCATAATGACAACAGAAAGATATGCTCAAATAGGAAGCTCTTATGTAGATACCTTGACATATCGATACTCTGCCAACGCCCAAACTCCAAGCTAGAGAGCACAATAACATGCTTCTTCCCATTGGCAGCAGCAAAATTTGCCAAGTTCCTAGCAAATTCAACCATCATGCCCTGTTGAGTAAGCGATTAGAATTAAACAGCCACATACAAGCAAAAAGCTTCATGTGATACATTGGAATAAAAAGTTAGGTTTAAGTTACATAGACTTTCAATGTAAAGAATTTTCACATTATAGTTGTAGTTTATCCAGTATAGTAGTTTGCATACCATTATTCTGATTATTCACCGTTACAATTAACAGCTAGCCATAGTTGCTTTTAAACACCCGATGGTATAAACAGATATTATACCAGCACCTTATATAACAAATCAAGCAACATTGATACCCATTAAAAAAAATAATGATTACCTTAACAACCGGAGACCTCTGTTGTACAAGAGCCAACGCATCAGGAGATGATTCATATACTGCCAAGAACCAAAATTTTAGAAAAGTCATTTGCCTTTCTAAAATGTTACTAGTAACAATTATCCTCCTTCTAATTCAACTTATACAACACTCCTTGTGAAGTTCTAAATATCCCACCATTCCGTTAAAATTGCTATTCTATAAGATTTCCAGTTAACTTTAAATGAACATCTACAACTTTAAATTGTAACAAGTAACAACTAATCTAATATTCTCTTCACTTGTCCTCAATAGAATGCACTAACTAATATCTAGATATAAAACGAAACAAATTAAGAACTCCCTCTGTTTCAATTTGTTTGTCTATTTTTGACTTGCAACAAAGCTTAAGAGGGTAGAGAAGAGTTTTGAATCTTACTATTTTAAACATACAACGTGGAAAGTTGTAATTAAAGAATAGCCAAGAAAGAAAGATTAATTCTTTTGTCCAAAACGACTAAAATGAAATTAGTAATCAGTAATTCAATGATACCTTCGAGAGGAAGAGCGAGTTGACCAGGTGGAGAAGGCCAATAAGCATCATTCCCAACGCATGGAATGACATTTGGATCGTCCAGGTATCCAATCCTCTCCGCTCTCAACGTAGCTACTAGAAGATCCACCGCTAATTGCCCTACATTCCCTACGGACAGCGCCGGCTACAATTGAAAAAGAAATTACAGCACCAAAAAAGTAGAACAAAACAGTAAAGAAGATGAAAGCAAAACCCTAGAAACAAACCAGAACCAACGTCGAGTTATCCGAGCTCAAATTCTTTCCTTCCTCAGTACAAAACTCCATGAATTGAAAACTGTAAAACTACTGAAAAATTCGGAGTTTGGCCAAGTTCTTGTAGCACAAGAATGCAAGCTTCTTTTGAATCTTCTTCCTTCTTGTTCCTCTGTACTGGTTGGGAGTTGGGCTGGGCTCGTGTTAGGCCCATTTTAATTCGATAGGCTACTGTATTACGGGCCCCAAGCGCCTGGGAGGATTGGACCAAAGTTTCGTCGTTCCAATAGTTACTCTCATTTATGAGCCTCATTACTTTTTCATAAACTAATTTAGCTTACCTGTTGTGCGCGTACTTCATGTCAAATCATTAATCATTATAATATATATATTAAGAGTTTAACTATAATAATAAGAGACATCAAACACATTCACCATAAAATTTTATGTTTCTATTTAAATAAAAAAATAATGTGTTAGTAGAAAATTTTATCTATAATTTTGCACAAAAATTTTAAGATTCTATTAAATAAAAATTAGTGTTTTATTAGAAAATTTTTTATCTATATTTTTGAACCTCTTTTGACTAATTTTTTTTAATAAAAGGTAAAGTTAGGGATTCAAAAGTGTATAATAAATTTAGTAATTTAAATGTTTGTAGAAAAGTTTTTCCTAATCTTTTGACTATATTTTTTTTTGAACGCTTTATGCCTATTTTTTGGACTTTTTCAAAACTTTTTTTTTCAGTTATTCTAAATTTTTTCAATAATTCTTTTATCAAGTCTATTTTAGTTGAAAAAAGATTATCTGGATAGGATTTTAACCACAATACCACAACAAGAAAATCTTCTTCATTTAATTTTTGCTATGTTTGTTATAAACTTATAATCAATATGTAATTTCATTATAATAATATAATAATAATTGAAGAAAAATAGTAAAG
>JAOTQR010000001.1:35575943-35590401 GCA_025774065.1 Solanum ossicruentum | reverse complement strand
CAAAAGACTTTAAGAAAGCTGAAACTTTATTTCCTAGTAGAATGAATTAGTGCTGCACTTGATCCATTTTTAAAGATTAATTTTGCCAACTTTTTCCTCTACTTTAGATCTGATAATGACACCCATTAATATCCAATTAATTCAGCATCTTATCCTCCAAAATTGGACTTAATTGGGTCTCAAATATGATGGACCTTTGATGCCAATTTCCATCTTTGTTCTTAGTTGGTTTTGGGTCCAAATAGCCAAGTGGTTTGTCGTACTTAGGACATTTTTAAAATTCTTATTGGACTAAAAATAAGGTCCATTTATGATACTAAATCATGGGCCAAGGTTACACCCTTAACACAGAATTTATTCGTAATCGAACTTGAACAAATTTGATGTCAAGCCTCGTCTCTGTTTAGCTATCAATTTTAAGCCAAGAAAGTAGGTGACTCACCTACTAAATTATTAAGTCATACAATGACATCAATTCTTTACTTAGTTTAGGGTTGATATATCCTCAATTTAGCACCAATACATATATACCCTCGACCCTCTTAAGCATTTAGACTCACATATCGCCCATTAACACAAGATTCAAGCACTTTCAAGAATTGACGCTAATTTGACCAAACCATAACATGATTAATTTACATTGAATTAGTACATGTAAAATATGGGGTGATACAGAGAACCTCCACCTCACCATCGTTTACCAATGCCTTCAATTCTAACTAAACATGGTCAAGATCTTGTTTAGCTTTCACCCCCTCAGCCAATGAAGATTTAGAGCCATCAACTACCACAAAATCCCCATTATCCACCTCTTCCAACCTAACTCCCAATCTAGCCAACCGATGGGCCTCCCTAGCCAACCCTTTGGCACCATCATCAACATATACTAGACTAACTAAGGACACCCTACACAAAGTATCGGCCTCCGCATTATCCTTACCGGGATAATAATGCACACTCATGTCATAGTCCTTAAGAAGTTCTATCCATCTTCTTTGTCTCAAGTTGAGATATTTTTGATTGAATATATTGGAGACTCTTATGATCGCTGAACACATCAACATGCACCCCATACAAATAGTGATGCCAAATCTTTAAAGAAAAAACCATGGAGCTAATTCAGGATCATGTGTAAGATAATTCTTCTCATGTACTTTGAGTTGTCTAGAAGCAGAGGCTATCACCTTACCATTTTGCATCTACACACTGCCCAAACCTACCCTTGAAGTTTCACAATACACAACAAACCCTTCCAGCCCTTCCGGTAGTGACAATATAGGAGTCGACATAATCTTATCTTTCAATGTTTGGAAACTCTTTTCACACTTATCGGTCCATACAAATTTGGCTTTATTTTCAATCAACTTGGTCATAGAAGAAGCAATAGAAGAGAACACATTCACAAACCTCCGGTAATAACCTGCTAAGCCCAAGAAGCTCCTAATATCTAATGGGTCAAAGGTTTAGGCCAGTTTCTAATCACATCCATCTTTTTAGGATCAACATTAATACGATCCCCCAACATCACATGACCTAGAAAGGCAACCTCTTTTAAGCAAAACTCATATTTCTCATACTTGGCATACAATTTCTCTTCCCTCAATCTTTGTAGCACCACCCTTAAATGATCCATATGCTCCTCCTTACTATGTGAATAGATCAAAATATCATCAATGAAGACCACAACAAATGAATCAAGGTAGGGTTTGAAGACCCTAATCATAAGATCTATGAAGATAGTTGATGCATTGGTCAACCCAAAAGACATCACAACAAACTCATGATTCCCATACCTAGTCCGAAATGTTGTATTAGGAACATCACACTCCCTCACCTTCATTTGATGGTACCCGGACCGAAGATCAATCTTAGAGAAGTGACTAGTCCCTTGCAATTGGTCAAACAAATCATCAATCCTTGGAAGAGGATACTTATTCTTTATGGTGACCCTATTAAGTTGCCAGTAGTCAATACACATTCTAAGGGACCCATCCTTATTCTTCACATACAACATGGTGCACCCCATGGTGATTGGCTGGCCTAATGAAACCCTTCTCCAATAAATCAATCAATTGCTCCTTCACCTCCTTTAACTCCGTCGGGGCCATATAGTAAGGGGGAATAGAAATATCTTAAGTATATAGAAGGAGGTGATATACAAAAATCTATTTCCCTTTCGGAAGGAATACTGAGGAGGTCATTTGGAAAGACATCAAGGAAATCATTAACAATCGAAACTGACTCTATAGGAAAGTCCTTGGACCCACATCCCTTACTATCACAAGATGATAGAAATTCCCCTTAGAAATCAACTTATGGGCTTTAATGTAAGAGATGAACCTATTCTTGACCACCACATCAAGAGTCTCCCACTCAAAGATGGGTTCATTTAGGAATCAAAATTTGATGCCATGGGTTCTACAATCAATAGAGGCATAATATGCATGCAACCAATCTATCCCAAGGATGACATCAAAATCCACCATTTCCAACTCAACAAGATCACAAGGCCATATCTTATGCAAAATGAAAATGGGACAATTTCTATAAACCTTTGTAGCAACAATAGATGCACCAATAGGAGTAGACACCTCATAATACTCACACAATAATTTGGGCTCAACATGAAACTTTTTGGCAACAAATGGGGCAACAAAAGAAGGAGTGAAACCAGGATCAATGCATACACATCAAAATCAATGACTTTTAACATACTGGTGAAGACATTGGGAACCTCCTCAACCCCTTGCCTCCCTTGGAGTGCATAGACCCGATTGTGTCTTAGGGAACCTTATTGACCATCTCTCCCCAAAGGAACTACTTTTGCACCTTGTGAACATACCTCCTTACCCTTATTGCGATTGCGAGGATAATAATCTTTTTGTGTCCCACTTCCCCACATCCATAACATTCATTAGTGTCCTTCAAACATGGGCCCCATAAGCCCTACCACATCTTGCACACACATTATAAGGAGCCACACTACTAACACCTTGGGCCATTGGGAAATCATTGGCAAACCCCCTATTAGAAGCAATGAGAAGACCCTTGGCCTTGATGGAACCGGCCACCTTTTCGACTTTGGAACTTTCCCTCAAAATGGAGCCTCTTGGCGTCATTACTCCTCCTTTTCCTCAAACTTTTGCTTCTCCATTTGTTTAACATAGGTTATCAAATAGGAAAAATCCATGTCACTAATCAATATAGCGAACCAGTATTTCTCACTCACCAAATCGCATACACTCATCACAAACGTGTTAATTCTAGACCTTGGGTCGGCAACCAACTGGGGAGCATGTTTAGAGAGTTGATTGAAATTAAGGGTATACACCCTCACGCTCATAGACCTTTGTCTCATATTCATAAACTACACCATCTTGGCCTTTCTAAGCCCAAGAGGGAAGAACCGATTAAGAAAAGCCACCTTGAACTCCTCCTGTAGCACCACTGATTCCCTTCTCCTCCTTCCATTAACTAAACCATAATTGTTCTACCCCTTTGATTTGGTAGGCCGCCAACTCTACTTTCTCTTCAGATCTAACACCCATGATAGCCAATACCTTGTAGAACTCATAAATGAACTCTTAAGGGTCCTCATCTACCTTAGACCTATAGCATTATGGCGTGTTCATCCTTGTGACGTCTCTCACTCTAGATCTTGGGGTAGAAGCATGAGAGGCTTGGGACCATTGATTGACTTTATTAGCCATAATTTGTGCTAGCAAAGTAAGAGCATTCTGGAACTCACCATGAGTCAGTTGTTAGTGCGAGCTCTCCTTCCTCTTGTGTTAAGCATGATCTAGCATACAAAGAACAATCACTAGGGGGTAAAAACTTACTTCAACTTTATAGTAGGACTTAGAATATGAAGAAGGGAAACATTTCTTAAAATGAATCATATCCTCTTACTTATAGTTGTGGTGCACAAGATAACTATGAACAAGACTCTAATCGATGCGATGTGTTGGATGTCGAGGACCATTAATAACCTAGTGCTCTAATACTAAGTTTATCACAACCCAAGCCTAGGGCCTAGACCTGACACGATGAATGAGGAACCCGAAGGGACTCAAAACATGCCTCTTAACATATCATTACTTATCATTGGTCGTGGAAGCAATTAAACAATAAAAAATGAGTAGACATAAGGGAAAAAGATCTAAGGCAAAACCTTTCATAACATAACACATCATTACAACAAGAGAGTCAAGGCTCATAACATAGCATGTCCAATAACATCTCTACTTCAATGATAAAAGTGGGGGCCAAGACAAACATCCAGGCTCACCCTCATAGTCAATACATACATAAAAGAAAGATAGTCTTAATACATAGCATGAGATCATAGACATTGTCCCCAGAATGGAGCAATCACCAACTAGCTTAGGAGAGATCATACTAGCCACGTAGAGGAAGATGCTCAAGTGGGGCTATGGTTCGTACATGGTGACATCATGAAGGCATAAAGTATGCGTTAGTACATTTTAATGTACTAAGTATGTAGGATGCAATGCAACAAGAGATAGGCAACATGATCAAAATGCATAATGATAAGTAACAGATAGCATAATAGTAATATAGTATGTATGATCAATCCTTAAGTAAATCATGCTTACATAGAACATAATACTTGTATAAGAAGAGACCATCTTTAGAGAATTCATAGTCTATTGAGGTACCAACCCTTCAACTGGTTAGTGGATTATCTCACCCTACCACCCATGGTGATTGAGGTACCAACCCCTCAACCTGGTTATCAAGGTACAAACCTCTTGATTGGTTGGTGGATTATCACACCCTATCACCCATGATAATTGAGGTACCAATCCCTCAATATGGTTATCAAGGTACAAACCCCTCGACATGGTTACCCGAGTCACTACCCCCCGAATAGGGTATGGTCAATTTCCAACACAATATGTGAGAATATCATATACATACATACTTTTCATTAGTATAAATTCATTCATCTCATAAGACATACATTGGACCTTAAATTTCTCAAGAAATCATAACTGGACTTTTTATCAAACACTTGGCGGGTGTGTAGTACTAGTGTAAAATCATGCAATTTAGGGATGAAATCATTCAGGAAAATTAATGTAAAACCATCCATCAATATTTGGTAACACCCTCAAGTAATATACATCAAAATACTTTATCAAATCCCTTAATATATCTTAGATTCATAGCTCAAAATGTGCTAAAACAATCATAATTTCATGAAACCCCAACATAGTTCATAGTCTAATTCATAATAAGTAAAAGCAATAAGTAAATCAACTTGAAATCATGCAATTTAGGTAAAAAAAAAAACTTGGGCTTCATGGGTGAAAGGAATGCATAAATGAAACCCACTTAACTTAGCTTTGGAGAATTGCTTGAGATTGGTTACATGCCTACTATGCTTCTATTGATTATAGAACTCGTATAATCAAGTTTCAATTTCCTAATGAATCCGTCCTTGAATTGAAAAGTCAAGATGTGGTGGTCAAGGGTAGATTCATTTCATGCATTAAAGCTCATCAGTTGATCTCTAAAGGGTGTCTTTACCATCTTGTGAGGGTCAAAATATGTGGAGTCCAAAGTCCCTTCTCTATAGTCAGTTCCAATTGTAAATGATTTTCTTGATGTCTTCCCAAATGACCATCCCGATGTCCCTCTTAAAAGAGAGATAGATTTTGTATACACCTCCTACTCGATACTCAACTTATTTCCATTCCCCCTTACCATATGACACCAGTGAAGTTGAAGGAGTTAAAAGAGCAATTGAAAGAATTGTTGGAAAAGGGATTTATTAGGCCTATTCAATCACCTTAGGGTATCCAAGCGTTGTTTGTGAAAAAAAAAAGGATGAGTCACTTAGAATGTGTATTGACTACCGGCAACTCAATAGGGTCACTATAAAGAATAGATATCCTGTTCTAAGAATTGATGACTTTTTTGACCAATTGCAAGAGGCTAGCTTTTTCTCTAAGATTGATCTTCGGTTCGGATATCATCAAGTGAGGGTGAGGGAATGTAATATTCCCAAGATAGCCTTCGGAACTAGATATGGGCATTATGAGTTTGTTGTGATGTTGTTTGGGTTGACTAATGCACCATCCATATTCATGGACCTAATGAATAGGGTCTTCAAACCCTACCTTGTTCCTTTGTTGTGGTCTTCGTTGATGATATTTTGATCTATTTAGATAGTAGGGAGGAGCATAAGGGTCATTTTTTGGGTTGTGTTGCAAAGATTAAGGGAGGAGAGTCTGTATGCTAAATATGAAAAGTGTGAATTTTGGTTGAAGGAGGTTTCATTCTTGTGTCATGTGGTGTCGGGGGATGGTATTAAGGTGGATCCTAAGAAGCACGATGTGATTAGAAATTGTCCTAGACCATTCAGCCCGTCGAAATTTAGGAGTTTCTTAGGCCTTGCAGGTTACTATAGAAGGTTTGTGGATGGGTTCTCCTCCATTGCTTCCCCTATGACAAAATTGACTCAAAAGAAGGTTAAGTTTGTGTGGACCGATGAATGTGAGAGAAGCTTCGAAACATTGAAAGACAAGTTTGTATCCGCTCCTATATTATCACTATTGGATGGGCTTGAGGGATTTGTGGTGTATTGTGATGCTTCCGGGTTGGTTTGGGTTATGTGTAGACGCAAAATAGTAAGGTCATAGTTTATACTTCTAGACAACTCAAGGTACATGAATGGAACTACCCTACTCATGATCTAGAGTTAGTCATTGTTGTGTTTGCATTAAAGATTTGGTGTCATTATTTGTATGAGGTGCATGTTGATGCCTTCACCGATCATAAGAGCCTCCAATATGTCTTTAATCAAAAAGATCTCAACTTGAAACAAAGAAGGTGGCTAGAACTTCTCAAAGACTATGACATGAGTGTGAGTTATCATCTAGGTAAGGCAAATATGGTAAATGCCTTGAGTAGGGTGTCTGTGGGTAGCTTAGCCCATGCTGATGGTGGTAAGAAGATGGCTAGGGAGGTACATCGATTAGCTAGTTTGGGGGTTAGGTTGGAGGAGGTTATTGATGGTGTGGTTGTTGTTGATGGGTCTTAGTCTTCATTGGTTGATGAGGTGATAGTAAAATAAGATCTTGACTCCTCCTTGCTTGAATTGAAAGCCTTGGTGAAAGAGCGCAAAATAGAGGTTTTCTCCCAAGGGAGAGATGGTGCCTTTAGGTACCAAGGTAGGTTGTGTGTGCCTTGTGTTGATGGTTTGAGGGCGAAGATCCTTGATGAGGCCCATAATTCTTCTTATTCTATCTACCTCAGTTCCATCCAAATGTATAGAGACTTGAGTGATGTGTATTGGTTGGGAGGCATGACGAGGGACATTTCCAAGTTCATTTCTGGTTGCCATAGTTGTTAACAAGACAAAGCCGAACATCAAAGGCCGGGTAGCCTAACCCAAGACATAGAGATTTCTACTTGGAAGCGAGAGGTGATTAATATGGATCTTGTGGTTGGATTGCCTAAGACTAGAAAAGGTTTTGATTCCATTTGGGTGGTGGTTGATAGGATGATGAAATCGGCTCACTTTCTACCAGTTAATACCCCATATTAGGCTGAAGAGTATGCAAGGTTATATATCCATAAGATAGTGAGGTTGCATTGTCTTCCTTTGTTCATCATATCGGATCGTGGTTCAATATTCACATCACACTTTTGGAGGTCCTTTCAAAGGGATCTTGGCACAAAAGTTCACCTTAGTACGGCCTTTCATCCCCAAATGGATGGCCAAGCCAAAAGAACCATTCAAACACTTGCAGATATACTAAGGGCTTCTATACTGAAGTTAAGGGGTAGTAGGGATGACCATCTTACTTTGATTGAGTTTGCCTACAACAATAGCTATCACTCTAATATCAGTATGGCTCCCTTTGAGGCTCTTTATGGGAGACGTTGTAGATCACCGATTGGTTGGTTTGAGGTTTGAGAGGTGACTTTATTAGGACCAGATCTAGTTATAAAGGCTCTTGAGAAAGTGAGGATGATTAGGGAAAGGTTAAAAGCAGGCCAAAGTTGTCGAAAAGCTTATGCAATGTGAGAAGAAGAGACCTTGAATTCAAAGTGGGTGATTGGGTTTATTTGAAAGTTTCTCCAATAGAAGCTGTGGTCCGTTTTGGTAAAAAGGGGAAGTTGGGTCCAAGATATATTGTCCTTATGAGTTCTTGAAGAGGGTTGGGAAGGTAGCTTATGAGTTGAAGTTGCCTAGTGAAATGAATTTGGTTCATCTGGTATTCCATGTCTCTATATTGAGGAAATATGTTGGTGATCCTAATACTATTGTTCCTCTTGATGTTGTGGGTGTTGTTGAGGATAGCTTGACCTATGAGGAGATTCCAGTTCAGATTTTGGATAAGCAAGTAAAAACATTGAGGAACAAGGTGATGGCATCCGTTAAGGTCCTTTGGAGGAACCAACAAATCGAAAGTGCTACTTGGGAGGCCGAAGCAGACATGCAAAAGCGATATCCTTATCTTTTCCACTCCACTCAAGCCTAAGGTACTAATTTTAAGTCTCTATGTGACTTCAAGTCTTATGTTTTAGTCTCCATGTCATTCATATGCATTCATGTTTAAGTTGGTAAGTTTATGATGATTTTACACTTATATTGAGGCTTTGAAAATGGTGTTTTAAGTGTAATGTGGCATTTTAGTTGGGGCTTGTTTGTTTATGACCATTCTTATATTGTAAATCTCTTTTATATTCGAGGACAAATGTTCCCAAGGGCGAGATATTGAAACGATCCTAAAAAGTGTCCGAAAACGTGCCTCAGAATGCCTAGAATTTTAAATTCCATATATCTCAAAATCCATTTGTTATTTCAAAAATCTAACTTTATATTCTTGTTTAGGGAGCCAAAATTAGGTGAAAAGAGGTCTAACCCCAATTTAAGAGCAAAAGATCAGCAATTATGAAATTCCAAAGTGCGATTTCCAGTGGGGTTTTCGCATCACCTCCGTGATGCGCCCTTGCACATTTTGGGAACTGTTTTTTTTTTAGTTCGATCCAAGACTTTTAAGTCTTGGACCTAAGTGTTCCCAAACATATTTTTATATATTCTTAGCCAAATTTCACTCTCATTTCATCCTAAACATTTCTCAATACTCACTCAAACACTTGGTCATATTTTCACTCTCCAAACTCAAGTCCCAAACCCTCATCCCAAGCTAAGGTTTTCCTTCAAGGGTCTTCTTCAAGCTTCAAGTCTACATCTCCAATCTTTAACAAGTTCATCTCTAAGCTCAGGTATGTGGGTTCCTTTCAACCATGATACCCAAGCCTCTTTTTACTCAAATTGCATCGTTTAAAGTTGATTTACAAATGAGTCTTGTATATTATGAAATTCACTAAACACTATGTTAAAGCTATGTGCAGTCGTAACTGTTTTGCCATGTTTTGAGATATAAATCTTTGATTTGTTGTAACATTTGAGAAGGGGTTTTGATGTATATATTTTGAGGGTGTTACAAGGTGTTGATTGATGGTTTTACAATGGATTTTCTTACATGATTTCATCTCTATATTTCATAATTTTATACTAGCATTACACACCCTTAAAGTGTTTGACAAAATATCCAAATGTGGTTTCTTGAGGATTTGAAGGTTCAAAGCATGAGATATGATATGAATGACTATATGATGATTAAATGAGCTTATGTACATGATAAAGTCTATATAAAGTATTGAATTAGATCATGCCCAATTCGGGGGGACTAAGAACCCGGATAACCTAGATGGGGGTTTGTGCTCATCAACCTAGAGAAGGGTTTGTACTTCTCCACCAGGTGATGGGGTGGCATCATCACTAGCCTAGATTGGGGTTTGTACTCATCAACCCAGGGAAGGGATTTTACTTCTCCACCATGGCGATGGGTCGGTATTATCACCAACCTAGGTGGGGGTTTGTACTCATCCACTAAAGTGATGGGGCAGCACCATCACTAACCTTCCAAAGGGTTGTACATTTGGAAATCTTGCCTGGTCTCTTCTACACATATGATATCCTATATGAGCATGAGTTACTTAAGCATGTTTTACTTATGCATTTATCATACATGCCATATTATTATATTATGCTTATTGCCTATTGTTATGCATTTTGATTATGATGATTAATTCTTGTTTGCATTGCATTATACATACTTAGTACATTCAAACATACTAATGCATACTCTATTCCTACATGATATCACCATGTAGGAACCGGAGTCCAAGTTGATCATCCTCCTCCACGTGGCTAGTTCGATGCTATTCAAACTAGTTGGTGAGTTCTACTTCGAAGACCTTAGCCTATGTTTCTCTTATTATGTATTGAGACATTCTTCTTTATTATTTATTTTGACTATGAAGGTGATCCCTATTACCTTGTCTTGGCCCCCGCTCTTATCTATGTATTAGAGATGTTTGTTCAACATGTTATGTATCTATGATATGCGCTTGACTATTGTCTCTTGATTATGATGATATGGATGTGTTTTCGCTTAGCCCTAGTTTCCCCACTTTTATCTCTGTGTGCTTGATTTGTTGCTTCTTCGACCAAAGATGTGTAATGATGCTCTAAGAGGCTTGTTTGGGGTCACTTCAGGTTCCCTTTATGCCGTATCATGTCTAGGCCCTAGTCTTGGGTCGTGACAGTTGAAAGCAAGATTGCATCAGTGTAGTGGTAAGCTTTATGTTTCATTGTATCGATGCTTGCTTAAGACCATACAAAGATTTCTTTAGTTTGCATACCTTTGATGTCACGCCCTTACTGTCAAAACCTTAAGGCAGTACCATAAAAACATCCTCATGTAGATCACCTTGAAGAAAGACATTTTAAATATCCATTTGGAAAACAAACCAATCAGTCATAGCAGCAAATGATAAAGCACATCTACCGGTCACCATTTTTGTTATAGGGGAAAAAGTATCATGAAAATCTACACCTTCTTGTTGAGTGTACCCTTTGGCTACCAAACGAGCTTTAAACCTTTCAATAGAACCATCAGCATTGTACTTGATTTTAGACACTCATTTGCATCCTATAGGTAACTTTCTAGCTGGTAAGTCTACTATCTCCCATGTATTGTTATCAACTAGTGCATCTATTTCTTGTTTCATGGATAGAACCCATCTATCATCTAGTATAGCCTCTGAGTAAGAATGAGGTTCAGAATTAGTAGAAAAGTTAGACAGAAAAGCTTGATACTTAGAATTTAGATGAGAATAACTGTGACTTGATTGATGGAATGAGGATAAGATCTAGGAGGTGGCTGAGAATGAATATAATCAGATAACCAGATAGGAGGCTTGGTAGACTTGGTAAGTCTTTTGTGGGGGACTAAGAAGAAGAGTGAATATGGAGTGGTAAAGGTTGTTAAATAGGAGGTGATGATGGAATAGGAAGTGATGAAGTCTATTGAATAGGAGAACTAGTGTCAGGCACTGTGAGGGAACTTGGCCAAGGACTAGTATCATTCAGTGTGAGAGAACTTGGTGAAAGGGGTGAAATAGGAGACATAGAATAGGTTGGGGAAGTATGTGAATCAAAAAGATAAGAATGAGAAAGTAGTGGTGAGGAGTGTGAAGTATCAGTAGATGAATTTTTGAATGGGAAAATCTATTCTCTAAAATGAACATCTCTGCTAACAAAAAAGGTGTATGACTGGAGGCTGTAGAGTCTATAACCCTTTTTTACAGGAGAATAACCCATGAACACAGCAAGAATGGCCCTGAGAGAGAACTTGTCTGTAGGATTAGGATCTGTGCCATAGCACAAACACCCTAAGGTTCTCATATGGCTTAAAGAGGGGGATGTTTTGTGAAATTTTTCATAGGGTGAAATGCCATATAAGACTTTAGAAGGCAATCTATTAATGATATATGTTGCTATGAGTATACAATCTCCCCAAAACATAATAGGAATGTGACCTTGAAATCTTATTGCTCTTGCAACTTTTAAGACATGCCTGTATTTCGTTTCAGTCACTCCATTTTGATGTGGGGTGTAAACGCATGTCCTTTGGTGAACAAAACCAAGGGATTGAAAAATAGAAGTGCATTGTGCATTTAGGAATTCAAGACTATTATCTGATCTTATGATCTTGATGGAGGCATCAAATTTGTTCTTGACAAACTGTATGAAATTTCTTAAATTATGCAGTCATTCTTGAATTTCAATAAAAAGACTCAAATCATTCGACTGAAATCATCCACAATAGTAAGAAAAAATCTATTGCCATTATATGTATCATGTTTGTAAGGACCCCATACATCCATATGCACTAATTGAAAGCTTTGAGTTGACATGGTCTTCTGAATAGGAAAAGGCAATCTTATTTGCTTAGCTAATGGACAAATAGGACAGTTACAGATCAAAAAAGCATCTAAAGTATGCTTAATAGTGTGTATCTGATTTAAGATGGAGACTGATACATGATTAAGCCTCTGATGCCAAACAGAACTTTTGATAGGAGTATTATGAGAAGAGAAACATACAGAAAGATCTTGCAAACTGGAAGAAGTGGCAGGTGATGGTGATTTGGTGGAGACAATGTAGAGTTCATCCTTGACTTTACCAATCCCCTTCATCTTGTCAGTGTAAAGATCCTAGAAAAGAAAAAATCAGCATAGAGAAAAGCAAAACATTGTAAGTCTCTGGTGAGTTTGTTTACAGAAAGTAGGTTATACTTGAACATAGGTATATATAGCACATCTATCGGGAGTTGGTCTTTATCTAACTGACAAGTTCCTTTATGAGTAATTTGTGCTATTCTACCATTAGGCAAATGAACAAGATTTTGGGAAGAAGGTGAAAGAGGAATATTAGATGACATTAGATCCTTAAATGAAACAATATGATTTGAGGTACCTGTATCAATAATCCAGGAATCAGTCTTAAAATCATCTAGAAAATAATTTATTTTACCTTCCATATTAGCTATGTTCTTAGGGGATTCCTACTTATCAATAAGATTAAGAAGCTTTTGGAACTCTTCTGCGGTGAAATTCTGCATATTGGCCTACTAGTTGTTATTGTTTTGCCCTGTATCATCACTGCCAAAGTTCAAATTCTGTATATTGTAACCACCTGAGCCATATCTACCTGCACCTTTATATCCAGATTATTATAATGTCCTCTTCTGGAATTGCTTTGATCTCTTTCCTTGTTTTTGGTAAACTTGAAATCAGATGGATATCCAATCAATTTGTAATATGTTCTCTAGCGTGCCCTTTTATATATGACAAAAATCACATTAAAGGTTGAAATTCTATTTCACTCTCACATTGTTGTTGTTCCTTTATTTCCTATATCAGTCGATCTTGAGCTTTCTCCTTCTTCGAAATTATTGAGTAAAACTGATTTCTGCTTCACATTGTTACCACGTCTCATCATAGTAGCAGCTACTTCCATAGCTGATGATTCTCCTTCCTCATAATGTAGTATAGAATGTGAAGTTAATGTAGCCATATTCAGGTGTGTTCTTTGTCCTTCTTCATGAATCAGCAGCAAATAGGCTTGATTTGCGGAAGGTATAACTGGCAGCATTAAAATTTGACTCCTCGATTGATTGTATGTCTCATTCAATCCTCCTAAGAACTGTATCATCTTTTATTGCTCCAAATTGGCAATGAAATCGCGTGACTTGTCACAAGATCATGAAAGAGGAGGTACCAAGGATTCATTCTCATCCCAAAGTTCACTTAATTTGAGAAATAGGCTGAAACAGTCAACATACCTTGAGTGAGGGTTGCAATACCTCTATACACATGATAGATCTTCGTAACATTCACTTTTTATCAAAATGTTCCTTGAGATATGCCTGCACCTTGTAAGCATTAGAAGAATACACTATTCCATTGACCAAATCCTTCGAGACAGAGCTCATTATCCACAACAACACAATGGCATTCACTCGTTCCCATTGATGTGCCATTTGACCTTTATACATATCTTTTATGCATGTATCATCTACGAATTCAATTTTGTTCTTTCCTAACAGAGCAATTAGCATCGACTTACTCCAAAGCGTGTAGTTTTCCATTCTAGTGAGAATACAGTGAGCTGGGTTAACTCCTGGAATATCTGAATTCTGCAGGAAAAGTGGATCGAGTGAATCAAAATTCAACATTGTGCTTCGATTGCTGGGATTTCCAGATTTGTTGCCTTCAGCTCCATTCATTTCCATCAACTCACTTCCAATCGCCATTGACAAAGAAAAAGAAGATCTAGAACAGAGGTAAAAAAGAGGATCGATAGCTGGATGAAGAAGTTACTGGAAATTGATAGATGGATGAAGAAATTTCTGAAGATTGCATATCAAATTTCGATCACCATTGTTGGCTTTGATACCATGTTGCAACTAAATCACAGAGAGCAATGGAACAGTGGAGAGAAGATTAAGAGAGAAGGGATTATGTATTCATCATTTATCAAAAAATTGTACATACTATCATGCAC
>JAOTQR010000001.1:35522974-35549386 GCA_025774065.1 Solanum ossicruentum | reverse complement strand
GAAGGATAACAATGAAAATTATGATTTAAATTATGGCCTTAAATATTTTTCTTAATATGTATACACTGTCTCACAAGTTAAATTAATATGAAACGAATTAATGGACGATTTATCATTTACTTAAGAAATAATAATAATAATAATAAAAAATCTTTCCAAGTATTTGTTTGGATAAATTACAAAAGCCAATTCCAGTTGGTGATATTCAGATATATGCTGGCATGATTCCTAAATAGTAGTGTTAGGTCTTATCCAAAACTCTTCCAATAATGTATCTGCAATTATTGATTTCCACAAAGGCTTCTAGAATATAAACTATTGAAGCGACTTTCTAGACTTGATTAATTAGGGCGATATCAAAGCTTAAGATAAAATTAAAATATATGTTCGATTAATTAAATTTAATAAAAATTAAAGTTTAAATTTTCGATCAAACTCAATAGAATCAAGGTATGAATTCGATCAAACCTAATAATCATGATTCATATATTATATTTATAATAAAAAATTTATTTAATCTGAAATTCTGATTTTGCCAACATGGACTCGATTGCATGAATCAAAGTTACGATTCTTTTATTCAAGTACAACTCTTGTTAAGTTGGGATCATAAGCAATAAACAAGAAGCTAAATGATAGAAATATTGACATAAAAAGGAAGCAGCAAAGATACATATACAAGAACATTTATACAATATATATTAGTATTTAGTATAAAATTACAAGGTAAGAAATTATATTAGAATTGGGTATCAACAAGGTGCAAAACGATCCATTAGCAAGAAGACAGTTGATTCACACATTATGTTGTCATTTTTGCTCTCTGCCATTTCTGAAGAAGAATTCTGCCTTTTTTCACTTTCTTCCAATTTTTCCTCTGTTTTTTTCTTCTTCATCAATAAAAGGCTTTTGGCTCTAACCTTTTCACTCAGCTTTGTAATCTCACAAACACAAGCATCAACTACTGCTGCCATTTCCTTTCTAAATATGTAAAACTCAGATATGAAATGAACATGTTCCAAAAGGTTCTCCTTATATAGTATGAAAAATCACAAGGTTGGGGCGTGGGGTGCTCCATGCTGGAATTGAGTGATTTTACAACGAAATGGAAAATAAAAAATCTGTAGACGCTACACGGAAAATAAATCAACAACAACATATCTAGTAAAATTTCACAAGATGGGGTCTGAGGAGGATAGACTGTACGCAAACTTTATCGCTACTTCATAGAAGTAGAGAGACTGTTTCCTAAAACCCTCAGCTTAAAACCCACACGAAAAATAAGAATAATTTGATAAAATATTTTATTACTTATTATTTTTTAATTTTAATTTAATCGTGGACCAATTTTGAATACTAATTGACAAAACACTGTTCAATTTCTACAGGCGGTGCTGCTGGTAATGACCTTTCAACCATGTGATTGCCTTTAATTCTATCTTGTTTTTATTCACCTATTTATTTAAATCTTGAAAAATAAAAAAAAAACCTAACAAAAATCTCTGTTACATTATTACAATGAAATATACACTGTGCGAAAGTCATTCTTTCACCCGTCAATTAGTTTAGTAGCGGCAGATGAAAACGCGGTTTGATTACAGCGGTCGATGAATTATTAATCTCGATATAAAGTTCCAACTAAAGAACTGATTATTCTTTTAACGTAAAAGTATTTGATACATAAAATATTTTGCTTAGCATAGTCTATAGACAATTTAGCGTAATTTTATTAGTGATTTATTATTTATCAATAAAAAGAACATTACTAATTTAGTGTAAATTATTAGTTTCACTCATGAACTATTGATAATCTTAAAAATATTCTTTTACCTGATTAACTATATTAAAATATACCTCCGATCTATTATAAGTATTAAAAACACTCGTTAACTTGACAAAAATTTAAGGATATATTTAACTTATATTGCAAGATCTGGAGTGTATTTAAGTTCAGTTAACCAAATAGAAAATTATTTTTAACACTGTCAATAATTCAGAAACGAAACTAATAATTCGTACTAAATTTAAACATATTTGTTATACTTTTCTATTGGTAAAAAGGAAGCGACGCAAGACAACGAACATAAGATGCTTAGCTTGACGATCAATTTCCAAGAATTGTCTTCATTATTGTTCTGGTATTTTAAGAAATCAAATTCCCTTTTAATGTTGGTGATGCTTAAAAATAGTTTTTATTTTAAAATTAAGAATAGGAGTGAGTAAGAAGTCAATTCTGAAATTTTTGACCATATAAAATTGCTGAGATGAAAAGTATTATTTATTTTAATTTTAATATTGTGAATTCGAGTAATGAAGAATATACAGTTAAAAGGAAGAGAAGCCAATCCTAATTGGACGTGTACGCATGACTCATAAATAATTGTGTATGATCTTATCCAAAGCTTATTCCAATAATTATTGCATTCCAAGTCATATTGATAAAGGTCACTTGCCAGACTTGATTATTTCCCCAACTTTTTATTTTGCTTCTTAATTTAATTTTATCTATTTGCCTAACATTTGCTGAGTTGTGATGATAAGAAACTTCCATTATTTATAGTAATAAAGCAACTAATATTTGGGGCACTTTGTTTTATTGATTTAGATAGCAACTTTAGTTTACTTTTCCCTTTACGTTTTTTTATTTTAACATGATATGGAATTTTAAAAAATAAATAATTATTTTTTAATTTTATAATACTAAATATGTATGTAGAATGTGTCATAATAATTTAACATTTCATGTTAGAGTAATTAATTTGTTGGAAGGACAATTTCCTTCACTGAAAGGATTTTGAAGGAAACATACTTATATTATATTACAAGGTGAGAGGAGAAGAAACAACGGGGGGTGTAGCTCATATGGTAGAGCGCTCGCTTCGCATGCGAGAGGCACGGGGTTCGATTCCCCGCACCTCCACTAATTTATTTTTAGCAACATAAACCCCACTGACAACTGTTTTATGTGTTTTGGTAAAGTAGGACTGCACCGGGCAATGGCTCATTAATATACCAAAAAGCTAAATGATGTACTTAAACATTATTTTTTTCTAAAAATCTTAAATTCGCATCAGAAATCCCGTATAGTACTAAGCTCATTTCAGTGGGTTTGATTTGGATCCATGGGTTTGGCATCTACAATTTGAGCCTTATTACGTGACTAACTTGGCATACTCATAAATATCACATTCTTCTTCTTGTCGTCATTTTCCTATATAAGCCTTTTCAACCTCACATCAGAAGCAGAAAAGATCTAAGTCCAGAGATATTTTGTTTCTTTTACTCGAATATGTCATGTAAAACTGAAAGTGAATCTCTTCTTTCTCAAGTTTACCAATAAGTATCTTACAGATCCACAAATATCAGTGTTTCCTAGTTATATCAGTTTAACATCTGCTGTAGGTAAATTCATTTTAGAGGAAACAATTTTCGACTCATAGCACATATTTACAAACTCAACATGTAATTTGCTACTATTATCTTTCTTGACAACAAAGTATGAACATGATTTATACCACTCAACTTCCAATTTGTTCCCTTCATCCTATTCCTTTGTATGTATTGCCCCCCAAAAGCAACTTTCTCCCACAGACTTGAAAGTGCATTTATATCTTTCCTATCTCGTCCCTTTTAGCATCCAATGACAGTATGGTCGACACGTGGATGACGGAGGCAGGCATAGATCAGGTTCGGTCCAGTCCAGGCACTTGCTCCAACATGGCTGTGTAGGAATATCATTTAACTTGTCAACATTTACAATCATTACATACATTTACAAAACACCAAGTGCTCCATGGTAAATCCAGCACCAACAGCAGAGCTAGTAAGGTTACCCCACACCGGATCCCTCGCTGCCTTGGTCAAAAGTCAAATTTCTCATGACAAGCCAACCCTCATCGAAGTCTATAAGAAGCTGTTTAAGTGCACATTGCTTCGTCAGTATCAAATAGGAAGCGACCAATAGACCTATCAAACAAATAAACAAGAGGCAGGCTCAGCATGAAAACTTGACACAAAATTTGAAGAGCAACGTAATTAAGCCCGTCTTAAAGAGCGTGTCGTACATATCCATGCATAAATACATCTAAAATGAAGCTAAAACCTACATGTTGAGAGGTAATTCCACAGAGTTCACAAGCGATTCGAATATTTACTCATTGATATATACTATGCAATTATGCAAAGGAATCCTTAAGAGAATCCCCACCAGCTCAACATCCAGATTTTCATCTTACCAGATGATGCTTTGAGAAGGCCATTATTCCCAATTAGGATGGACCATGCTACCCTTCGAAGCTCATTATATTGTCTTCCAACTGTATTTGAACCATGATCAAAAGGCTGTGAAGTATAGATTTGAAGTCCCAGTATAGCATATGCAGATTCGATAGGAACATGCAGCGGTTTCTCGAAAAGGCATCATAAAGGAAGAACGGGCAGATGGAGAAGATGAGAAACTCTACCTACAGCCTTCAAAAGTTGGATCCTCAAATTTGCTTGCGCAGACTGCATCAGGAAACTACCAATCCTCCTAGTTACAAGGTGAACCAGGATGTAACAAGATCATCTAGTTATGCCTAGAAAAAACATTAAACAAGATTACTAGAACATTTCTCACCTATATTTGCTTGCCAACTGCCATGTCTCTTGAAATGAGGAAGTCAGAGTTCCAACATGCATCTTGTGGTTCAGGAGACTAAGCTCCAACTTACCTCGGAACTTCTTGAATGTATCACAGAGTATCGTGAAAAGAGCTCTCATGTTGAAAAAAAATAATGTTCACCAGCTCAAATCCAAGGTGTCCAACCCTCATACATGTTGCAAAGATTATCTACACTAGTTGCTTGTTTGAGTAGATAATCCACTTGTTCTGCAACATTGATTTCCCTGAGGAGAAATAAATATAACAATGGTCATTCACATTTAACAAAGATATTTATCTAAAATTTTCATGGGAAGGATATACCTGTTATCAGCTACATCTCGACCATCTAACTTCATCTCCACTCTCCTTAAAATTGATAATGCATATGTATTTTTACCTAGGAGAACAAAACCATATATTTATTATTTGCAGTGCAACCATTCATGAAATGTTATGAATACTCAAAATCTTATATTGACAATAAAGAGCCATATATAAGAACCACGAATTACTAAGACTGACTTAGCAGACTGTTGGCTATCCTTCAGTATTTTGATACGGCTAAGGAGGGGGAAATTTTATCAGTAAGATAGCACCATTAAGTACCTCATGGCAGGAGTTTATCAACACTTTCGTTGTTTAAGATTAAAAACAACAACATACCCAATGTAACCTACAAGTGGGATCTAGGAGGGTAGAGTGTAGGTAGACTTACTCCTATCTCATAATGATAGAGTGTCTGGTTTTGATAGACTCTCGGCTCAAGTAAGCATCTGAGCATTTTGAGAAAGAGAATAAAGAAATGAAAGCAGTAACAACAATGAAAAGACGTAAACCAGTAATAAAGAAATTGCAATCAGGTGTTCGAACTAGTATGAAACAAGTATATTAAAGACTTCCCCAGGCTGGCAACTACTCATTCAAATGTGTAAGTCTATTTGATCATGAGAGGACAATGGTGTTGATTGATTGTGCCACAGAAGTAGGTTCTAATTATCAGGACTTATCGTAAGAACCTAAAAGGTTAAGTTTACATTGCATTATGTTCATTCAATAAGAATTGAAAAGTGAGGGTTGATAAATCCTCACCTCTGGTTGTTCGGTTGGCAGCATCTACATTGATAAATGAAGTTTCATGAGCAGCCTCCTCAACCTTGTCTTTGCTTGACAAGGTTTTTTCATTTCCAAGCAAAAGTTTCATCTCCAACGTCTCCTACACCAATCAATAACAGTATCAATAATGGGAAAACTCGGACTGTCATATTGCACAACTAAAGAAACAAACCTGTGTCTTTTCAGATTCCGGCCGTGGCAATCCTGGAAGCGCACTTCCAACTGAGGAAAAATTATTAGAGTATTCTCTTCTTTCTGTGTCATCAGAACAATATGGAGTAATTGGATCAGTTAAGTCTGGGCCATTGGAACTATTTGCAAGACTAACTTGAGATGATGTAGCTGCAGACTCTGAACTGCCACTGGTCATGCTATCAGGCACGGATATCCATCCCTTATCTTGCAAAGACAGCCCATTCACATCAAGAACATCCATACTGCTTTCTCTGTCTGATTGGGAGAAGATCTCATTCTTGCCATCATATTGATCGGCAAGATCTGGCCTATAGGAGTTGAGATCCTCTGATCTTGTTTCCTGGCTTTCTCCTAACCCCTCAAGAGCCTACATCAAATAACAATTTGATTAGAACCTTAGAAAAAGCACCCTGAAATGTGTGTTTATTCTCTTTACAACCTTATGCAGATTCCCTGCATGCAGACTTGCAGATTGGGCTAGTCTGGTCAACATCGAATAAAGTCCCTCGACAGAGATTGTGAGAGATTGAACCAAGGGCTTAAAGACTTCATAAGTTTTTTCAACTTTAACATTATAAGACTGGAATATAGCTTGTCCATGAACAGGAGATATTTCCATCATTGCCTCTCTTTCCTTTGTCATAGCGTCAGTCATGGTAGCGACATCCTTGCATAATAAAGATTCAAGTGGAAGTAGGATGCCATTTGCCTGTCCATCAAGAAAATAAAATAAGTGGTATTCTTAAATGAGAAGGTTCCTTGGAAAAAAAAAATTCCACTCAAATGAGACCCTGAAATCATCTCTCTAGTATCTACACCTGCCTAGACGCACCATTCCCCCAATAAGTAAGTAATCCTTTTATGGAAATTAGTGTTAAGCTACATTGCCCACCTTCTAAATATGATGGAAATTATATGGTCGGAAACTGTAGGAAAGATGGGAGTAAATTCAGAAAGAAAATTAACATGAATAGGAAAAGGAAACAGATACAGGAAACATCATCTCTTTCTATTACTGTCACTTCACGATTATATTTCAACTCTTTTTTTTTTTGTGACGATTAAAAATTGACACCTAAAACTGTCAGAACATGCAGTATCAGAATTCAGAACTAGAGTGTGACTGCTCAGAAATAAGGACAAATTACAAATCGAAACAGTGCAACTACACTCTGTTGGGAGCTTTTCTTGAACCTTTGTGGTGTCGTACGGGCTAGCCTTCAAAGATTAGGAGCCTACTGGATAGTTGGCTAGCAGAAAAGACAGAAAAGATCCAGAAGTAACATTGGAGAACCATCTCTTTGTGCATTTTCTGGACCATGTGGAGAGAAAGGAATAGTGCTTGTTTTGAGAATAAAAAGAATCACATTTCAAGAGTCAAAAAACTTGTCAGCACAATCTGTTATTTTGGTGCAAGAGGTGTCAGTTAGAGATTATAGATCCGCATGTGGAATTTTTGAATTTGCTAGGAAAAATGTAACTGGATGCTCTTGTAGGTGCTATCTGTTTTTGTTGTAATTATGTGTACATTCTTGGTAATTCTATTAATAAAACTTTACCTTATTTAAAAAAAAATCTGCCTCCTGCTCCCCACCTCTCCACCCCAATCCTTATAAAGATGAAAGGAAGGAAGACAAACAAATGAGAATAAAGGAAAACCTTTGATAGATCCTCCATAAGAGATGAGTGCAAAGCAGTAGCCTCTTTTGCTATACTGTGAACATCATGTACACCTTCTGTTACAGCCAGAACCTTTAGGAAAGGACAAATTATCAGTAAAAAGAAGAAGAGCTAAGAATAGATGACACAAAGCATAAATAACGTAATGTGAGTTCATCTGGATACTGCAGACACAAAAACCTGCTAATCATATAACATGTGCCTTTATTTTCATTTTGAAAGCGAATAAAATGCCTCTTCTTATGTATGGTTCCCAATATATTATTCATACAAGTGATCAATAACACTCAAAGGTCAACCTAGAGAAAGTTTGACCATGATTCACATCAAGAATGACGATCCAGGACGCTGCTATAACAAAACAACAACTCTATGGCAAGGTAAGAGAATCTAGGAATATTATTATATGGCCAAACATACATTTAAAAGGAGAAATCTTGCAATAGCCACGTTCATTGTTGGTAAAGGTGAGACAACTTGCTTAGTTTGACAGTACTTGTATAAAGTTATTCTGTGATTTTATAGATTTAATCTTCAATTTTCTGGAATTACTTACTGAAATCTTCCATAAAGATGCAAAACCCGGTCCATCGCATTTCTACCTATTCCTTTTCTTAGGTGGATCGAAATCTACCTCTTGCTGCTTTATTAGGAGAATAAGCCATGCAGATGGAACTAAGTATGCAGTTTCTGTTTCAAAAAGTAGACATGTAGCTTAGGAGAATAGGCTTAGCAGATGAAGTCAAATATTCCTTTAACTGAACAAGCCAATTTGGACACAATATGATTGAGAACACCGACATAAGTTCATTAAATCAGCTGTGAACATCCTACCTCTTCAAGCATCGAACCACATTCAGATGTCAAAGCAGTACGCCCCCTTGCAATAGCCCCAAATGCAGACAGCACCACACTTAATTCATAGGAACAATCCCTCATCGCAAGCAGAGTGTTTTGCAGATCCCCTTGGAGAAGAGAAAAGTTAACGGCATTGAGAAAATAGGGGAAAGACAACTCTAAAAACATATTGCACCAGTTAGTGATAAATTAAGAAAATACTAAAGAAAATCGTGTCATATAAGAGAATCACTTGCTTCCACATTTTTTACATTCAGCACTATAAGCCAATTTTTTCTAGAGTTTCCATCTTCAAAATGGGATCAACTCACAAATTTTAAACTCGCTAAAAGTAAAATACAATAGAATTCTAAAACACGTAGCTCCAAGAAGGATGGGATTTGTATCTAGTTATAGGCTGATAACTGAAAATCACATGACTGCAGACTAGTAATGTTTGCATTCCATGTTGTAGATTAAGATGAATGAAATTGAGTGGTTTTATTAAACACATATATACTGTGGAAATTAATATATAAAATCATACAACAATTGTTTCAGCTTATGGTAGGCCGAAACTCCATCTCTTGCTTTGAGCTGAGAAAAATTAAAATTTTAAGTTTCACGGTGACGAACTGTCACTATAGTTCTATCATCCATGTGCTTGGTCCAACTAATAAAAAGAACCCCAGAAGCACATGCAAGAAGTAGACCATAAAGTCAAAGAGTTTGATCTTATCTTAACTTATCAGCTTAAGATTTAGGCAGCCACATATTGAACTAGTAACATTCAAAATAGTATCATAAAGTCATCTTACCTGATGCTGACTTAGCTTTAACAGAAGCAACACAGAGTTCATTGGTTGCAGAGAATAAACCACTTGATGCAGCCTCCATGTTTCTCTGTGCAAGTTTCCATTCTTGTTCAGTATCTGATGCGTAAATGACAAAAAGACGATTTTTGCCAATGAGAAGCATGTGATACCGCTACCAACGCACTTTTGACATTTATAGAATAGAGAACATATAGATTTCAGACTTACGAGTAAAGGAATGATAAGCAAGGTCCAAGTTTGTCAGAGCATTTAAGTAAGCTTGCTGCCAGGTCCTGCCATCTGCAATGCTCCTGGATGGATAAAATTCTTCTGAAGTCTGGAAAAAGCCATCTCTCGATAATTCAAACTTCAATATGGAGATGCAAAGTTTCATCACATCTGATGCCTTTTCTCGAACTTCACATAATAACTGTTGG
Organism: Solanum ossicruentum; assembly: GCA_025774065.1. Lineage (NCBI taxonomy): Eukaryota > Viridiplantae > Streptophyta > Magnoliopsida > Solanales > Solanaceae > Solanum > Solanum ossicruentum. Next base: position 35,539,664 of record JAOTQR010000001.1, on the reverse strand, counting down.
CGCCTCATTAGATGATCATGGAATTCCTGAGGTATTCCTGGATTCCTTGCCAAAGTATTGGCAGGAGTTGAACTTGCACCTCCACAAGCCCAGCTCATAGCTCTCTCAAGCTGCCCTTCTGCTGTGACAGAAGTTCTCTCACATGCTTGCAGGCCCTCTAGAGCTCTAGCTATTTTTGCAATCGATGATTGAAAATTTTCAAGCACTTGAGGTCTGCTGATGTTTACAAGAACTGGAAGGAGTCTAGCATCACTTGAAAGATATTTATGAGATATCAGCCTTCTCTTTTGCAGAATATTAGCATTTGTATCATGCATCCATTCAATCTGAACAATTTCAAGGCTGGTTTTAAGAAGAGCCTCCTTCAACTCACTCACCTGCCTCTTCATGAGGGAAGCAGCTGATTTTGCTGCTCTAACAGTTTCATGTGCATTGCAGTACTCCTCAAGCATTATTTGCACATTTCTTACAGCTGCAACGTTGTTATTTCCTTGATCACAAGTAAGATCTTCTGTTGACTCTGTCACTTGTTTCAAATATTCACTTTCTTTTTCTAAACTTCTTATTAAAACAGGTGCAACTTTCTCTTTCAAGTACTGATCAACATTTTCTTGAAGCTGAGATTCAAGTTTGTTCTTCACTATATTTACAAGTTGATCAAATCCCAAACTTTGATCAGCTTGTAAAGCTATATTTTGTGTGCAGGAATCAAGGAAAGAGTCCACTATATAAACCTTCCACACAAAGAAGGCATGGCTGCTCCATATGCCAGGAAATTTCCAAATATATTCAGATAGTGGGCATCCTGAATTAAATAAATTTCTTAGGTGAGAAACCCTAGTTGAACCAGATTCAGCAGGTGCCCCAACCAACGACAATTCTCGATCAACTGCTTCCAGCTCAGAGAAGGGCTGCATTAGTGCAGCCATAAGAGCTCTGCTTCTGAAAAGATGTTGTTCCTCATCATGTTCATGAGAGATCATAGATTGCAGATTCTGTTCCAAAGAAACCAGAGAACTTCTAATGGCAGCTTCTTTCTGTATAAGAGATGAAATCCGCACGTCCTTCTGGTTCCAACTTTGATGGAGCTTGTCAAGTTGGGCTCTACATGCTTCTTCTTGAGAGGCTAATTCCTCAGCTTCTTCCCAAGATAAGTGGTCTCTACCCTTAACAGCAGCTTCTTCAAGAGCCAACTGCTGCTCGGTGATGAGACCAACCTTAACAAAGTAATTCTGCTCAAGCTCAGATAAAGAAGCTCTCTCCAATTCAACCTCAATAAGCTGCTCTAATGCTGTATCTATGGACCTCCTGATTTGTGAGAGTGATGCAAACACATCCATGACTTCCGTATTGAACAAAATGACCGATCTGATGACCTCTGGTAGGACAACTTCAACCATTTTGCCAACCAAGTTTTTACGGGAAAACAGACTGGTTTTAAATATTGAAGTCCAATTACTATCAAATAAAGATTCAGAAGTGTCAACATCTGTGTCGATACTCCTATAATCCATGCTGACATACTGCTGAAGCTCATTAAGAAACTTTGCTACTAGCATGCATTTTTCCACTATCTCCTCAAACTCAGAGAAAAAATTTCCAAGGTCAGAGCACAATATCATGTCCGTGTGTCCTCTCCTAGTGAAATGACTCAAGTTATCGACTATTTTATGCTTAACATCATTATATAGAGAACTAAAAGCTGCTTTCAAAACTGATAGAACTTTTTCCTTGGTCTCTTGAAAGTTTCCGTGCAAACCACCATCTTGTGAGCCTCCATGAACAGAAGATCCTAACTGACCAGCATCTTCTTTCCTCTCAAGACCAGCAGACTCCATGTAGTTCTTGAAAGCAGACAATAGACAATTTTTAGCTCTTAATTCAGTTTCAGGACCAATTGAGTTAATGAGCTCTGCACACTCTTCTTCCATTCTCTCTATTTCTGCTGCATAATGACCCACTTTTAGGCAAAGATCATCATATCTATTTTTAACAGAATCAATATCATCAACATGTGCCTTTCCAACAAGTTCAGCAGCCTGTCTTCGGCTGATGGATAGAATATCAGAGGACAGCGTATTTATTGCAAGCTGAAGAACTTGAGCCCAACCATGGATAGGACTGGAGGTGTGGTAGTTGATTGGTAAAATCCGCTGCAAAGCCAGAGAATATGTTTGGATTGTCGATATTGCTGAAGAAAGTCCATGATCCAGCTCGGCTACTAAGTGAGAAACTTCTCTATCTATATCATTGCACTGAGCTTGGGTGGGTTCAGGGACAACTGTCAAAGGAACCCCAGCTACTAGAACAGCAGATACAAGAGATAAAGATTCTTCTTTACCAGTCAGTTGTATGCAGGCTCTAATATCTGGGATCGAACTGCTTCTTAGAGCATCAAGGGTCCTTCCATGCTGTTCAATCCAAGATGTTGCTTCTTGAGCTTTCTCCATTACCACAGCTTGAGCTTGCGCCAATTCTCGAGCCTGCATTTCAAGAGAAGCCCGGATGTTCTCTGAAGTAGAAGTAGTGTCAGCAACAAGTGACTTAGCAGATGTCTCACGTAGAACAAGATTAGATCTCTCTTGGTCAGCACGACGATAAAGACCAGATACAACTTCATATTGATTCATGATGTTTATAAATCTCTGCAAATCAGTATAAAAGCATTAAACTAAGTTCATTTTAACTAGAAACTAAATTCCATCACCTGCAGAAGGAAGTTGACTAAATACCTCAAGACCTGATTCAATAGCTGGTAAGGTAGACAGCAGAAGATCATGGTGCTCCTAGATAAAGAAAACAGAAGAAAAGTTATTAATTGAAAATACTGCTTCATGTAACGTTCTGAATGCATCATTTTGCATGTATTTACAATATGGCTTATGATTAACATCATAATGAGAAGGAAAAGAATGATCCTGCAGTTAAACATCCATTTATATATTAAATGATATACATTCTAGGTGTTCTGCACGTCCTATTAAGATATAAAACTTAAGATTGTGTATACCACTAAAATAACCAAGACACAGTGTAAAACTTGGATTTAATTTACTACTAAAATCACCAAGATACAGTGTAGACTTTAGATTTATTTTTCCTTTGATAATATGTTTAGCTCATCAAATATTCACTTTGTATTAACTTTTTATTGGTTTTGATCTTTGTATCTGAATCATGTATCACTGTCTTCCCAATATGGACTATATTCACCATCCTTATCCATTAGAAAAGGAAACCACATCACTTACACTTATACTTTGTTAATTGACCATTATTCAAATACTTATTTCACACAACACCAATTTTGAAAAATAAATAGATTTTTGTGTGGAAGAGAGACTAAACCAGATCCCACTTGTGGGATTCCACTGGATATGTTGTTGTTGTGGAAGAGAGACTAAATTATTTAATCTAACTCTTAACACTCAAATTAGAGTACCTGCAGTTTCTTGATTAAAAAAATTTAAAATATGGCATCTTATGTAATAACTTTCAATTTTTCTTATCTTACCAATTAAAATAATACAACAGAATACTAAGTTCTTCCACAAAGTAGCTACTTCTCATAAGAGGTACAATTCCATTGGGTCTCTGATGGTGGATGGACGTAATATTAATGATCCTTCTATTATTAAAAAGACAACCAAAAGTTTCTACCAAAATTTATACACAACCAGAGGAGTGAAGGCCTGAGCTACAGTTACAGGGGACCACAAACATCAGTATGGAGGAGCAGATAGAACTCGAGAGAACTTTTGAGGAGGAAGAGATCTTGGGCTGCTTAAAACTTTGTGCTTTGGAGAGAATACCTGGACCTGATAGTTTTCCCATGTCCTTTTACTTGTCTTTTTGGGAGATCTTGAAAAAGGATACTATAAAGGCTATACAGGAATTTGATGGTAGACAAAAGAGACTGAGAAGAACTTTAATGCTACTTTTGTAGCACCTATCCCCAAGAAAGCCGGGGCTGCTAAAGTAAAAGACTTTAGACCAATAAGTCTGCCTACTGGAGTTTATAAGGTTATAGCAAAATAACTGGCAGAAAGGTTGAAAAAGGTGATTGATAAGCTTGTCAACAAAAACCAAATGGCCTTTATTAAAGGAAGACAAATTATGGATGCTGCTCTCATTGCCAATGAGTGTGTTGACTCTAGGTTGAAAGGCAACATCTCAGGGGTAATGTGCAAGTTGGACACTGAAAATGCATATGATAATGTAAATTGGGGTTTCCTGACACTGAAAATGCATATGATAATGGATAAAATTCTGTATAAGTACAGTGAGATTTTCCATTCTTGTAAATGGAGAACCTGTGGGCTTTTTCTCTTCAAGCATAGAAATCAGGTGATCCTCTATCTCCATTTTTATTTATCCTGGTAATGGAGGGATTTGATAGTTTGATGAGGATTGCTACTCAAAACAGGTGGATCAGAGGTTTTTAGATTAGTGGAAACAATGGTGATATTAAAGAGATCTGCCATCTACTCTATGCAGATGACACATTTCTGTGAGCCACAAGAGGAGCAACTTAAATTAATCAACTAATTTTGTTGCTTTGGAACCTTCTGCAAGTTTGAAAGTTAACTGGGGAAAGAGCAATTTATATCCTATTAGGGAGGTAACAAAAATCCAGAGGCTAGCTGACATTTTGGGTTGCAAAGTGGAGAAATTGCCCACAACCTGGGTAGCCTCTAGGCACTTAGCACAAAGATTTAGACATATGGGACATCATAGTGGAGAAGATTGAAAATAGACTAGCCAGATGGAAGGCACACTACATTTTCCTCGGTGGTAGACACATCCTTATCAACACAGTTCTAGATTCTCTCCCAATATATGTTGTCTCTTTTCACTGTACTTGCAAAGGTGGTTAAAGAAATTGGACAAACTTTGGAGAGACTTCCTTTGGCATGGCTGCAACGAGAACAAAGGAAATCTGGTAAAATGGGATACAATTCTGCATAGAAAAGATAAAGGTGGTTTGGGCATTAGAGATTTGAGGAAGCATAACAGCCACCTTTTGATGAAATGGTTGTGGAGATATACCGAGGACAGGCAAGCTTTTTGGAACGGTTTGATTAAATGTAAATACGGCGAGGATGGATTTTGGTGTAGTAAGGTATGCGCAGATGCATGTGAAGTGGGAGTTCGAAGAGCTATTAGAAACTTATAGTTCAAGCTAGAACCAAATCTACACATCTAGGTGGGGGATGGAAGGAGAACTAGATTCCGGTGGAATGTATAGATCAAACTGACCTCCTTAAAGGAGAGGGATTTATTTATAGATTTATTTATTTATTTTATTTATTTATTTATAAATAAATTTATTTATTTATTTATAAATGTATTTATAAATTTATCTATAGATTTATTTATTTATAAATCTACACATCTTGATCTATTTATGTAACACACCAATTCTGAGGCGGTGATCAGTTATTGCTGGACGAAACAAGTTTGGAACCTTTAATTTAGAAGGCTTCTAAATGATAGGGAAATAGAGAGAGTGGCCAAATTGTTGGAGGAAGTAGGGGATTTTGTAGGCATCAATACCTGCAATGATGCATTAAGATGGTATCACAGTAAGGATGGGATCTACACAGTTGGAAGGGCATACAAGGAGGAGTGCAACCTGAAAGGAGCAAATACCAGAGTTCATGGAAAAAGATTTGGAGGAATTCAGCACCAATAAAAGCTGTGTGTTTTACTTGGTTGGTCATCAGAAAGGCATGCTTGACACATGAAGTTTTAAGGAGGAAAGGAAAGATCATACTTCCCTGGTACTCTCTATGAGGGAAGACAGCGGAAACAAATAGCCACCTATTCTTACATTGTATTTTCACCGCATGAGTCTGGTCAATGTTTCTCAACTTTTCAGAAGTGAAATGATCTATGCCAGAACATACAGCCGATTTACTAAGCTATTGGATCAGGGGAGATAGCAAGAGATAGAAGACCTAGTAGGATTTAATTCCACATTGCATTTGGTGGACAGTGTGGAAGGAGAGGAATAGTAGGAATTTTAAAGATATATCCAATTCCAATCATAAGTTTGAAAGGAATTGCATTGTATCTCTATATTTTTGGTGTATAGAGATAGGATTAGAGGATTCAGATCAACTTTTAGAATTCTTAGGATCCTTGTAAGTATTTCACTTTTTGCTCTTTTCTGATATTCTAAAGGTCTCCAGCATATCCTTAATGCGGAAGAATGCAATATTTCCAATTATCAAAAACACAATATAACAAAACCACCAAAACACTGAGAACTCATTTCATGTGAAAAGCCTTAAGCTTTCCTTTTTTTTTTCCTCATGATGAATGGCTTCCTGAATATTTACTCTTTAATTTATCTTTGTGGTATTTATTTTGGATTATGTATCACTCTCTCAGATCTGGATTGTTGCCATTATTCATCCATAAAAAAGAGACAGAAGAACGACCTCTATCACACTGTACAAGATTTTCTGCACTCTGTTAGTGTTATATCGAATACAAAATATCAAGAAAAATAGCTGAATAGTGAAGACGGACTAGAGAGCATGGCTAAAAGAAGGGGCTGTGACCAAAAAGATTTTTCCATTGAGGAGCGGCAACAAGTAGGATCCACTTTGTAGATAGAATAGAAGTGGGGGAATCAATGTACTGGGAGAAAGAGGTTATATGGCCGATAGTTGAGGGAGATAGTGGAGAAGGAACTGTGGGAAGCGGTCCAGAGTTGTGCCTAAGATGAAGCATCAGGACTCGATAAATGTCACTATGGTATTTTCCAACACATGGTGGTACAGGATAAAAAATTATGTGGAGATGACAGCAAGAGCTATCCAAGATACTCTGGAAAGAAAAGAGAGCCTTGTTTATAGCATTTATTCCAAGGAAGGAAAGAGCAACTAACAGGAAAGAGTAGATATCGATTAGAGTCGGTTTGGATTGGCTTTTGACTGAGGACCTGTTCTAACTTATGACTTTTGGCTCAAGTTTGTTATTTTGCCTTAAAATTAAGTGCTTATAAGCACTTTTTAACTTTACCCAAACACTTCAAAACTATTTAAAAGTTATTTTGGCATAGAAGCACCGAAAATAAGTCAATCCAAATGGGCATTTAGTCTAGTTGAGAGAACTTGCAAGATTATCACAACGATAACAAATGGAATTATTGCAGACAGAAGGTACCTGCAGGGGAATACGAATTTCTTGCATGCGGGAGGCAAATAGACTCAAACTGACAGCGAGATCCATCCCCTTTCTTTCCTCTCCAAAAATTGCGGCATCATCATGGAAGTCTCCACGCGTCCATTCCACTAGGGGATCCCACACAAAGACCTCAAGTAACATCAAGATTATGTCCTTGTTCTTCTTTAGAACACCAAGAACAGCTTCACAATTAGCTCTGAATGTACCCTCTATGCCAGTTAACCCTAAAGCTGCTTCAATTGTCTGGGTCAGACGAAAAGGCACTATTTCTGGGATCTTTAGTCTTTGCCCTTTATCAAAGCAGACATTGTAATCAATGTGCACAATATCCCCAGAGCAAAAATCCATAAGAATATTATCCAAATGGCGATCTCCAAGGCCTAAAACATGGCCAATGATGCTCATCGCTGCTACACTACCTGAATATCTGCAAGCAGATAAAATTCAATTATTACAGAAAAGCCACCAAACCAAGATCCATTGACAGCCTCATACAAAAATGGAAACTGCATTGACATGAAACACTATTCTCACAAGAAAAGAAGATTTTTCTCAACCCCTTTCTTGAGTTGAAGACTAGGATGACAACCGTTGACAAATTTCCTGAAAAGAAGATTATTCTCAACCCCTTTCTTGAGTTGAACACTAGGATAACAACCATTGACAAATTTCCTTGGCAGAAATTCTTCAATAGAAAACCGTGAAACCAATATTGGATGCATTGCATTTACAGAAGACTATTGCGGGCAGATAGGGAGAAAAACATTACCTCTTTAGTTTTGAGCTGAAGGCCTTGAATCCCTCACTTGCACACCAAAGTTCCTGGTAAAGAAGTTGCTTAGGGGCTTCCTTCATGAGATCTAAAAGTACCTTTTGTTTAACTTCATGAGGCCAATCTCTTCTTGATATTACTCTTCTTATTCCTTTTTCCTTAAGTGCAGGTATGATCTTCCCATAAAACATGTCCATTGGCCGAGGAACAGGTGGAGGAACCGTCTGTTTTGCATTAGCACCAAGCGCAGAAAGTTGTGCCAGCTGAACCCGACTCTGCCATGCCTTAAAGACACTGTAAATACTTATTACATTATCCACCCACTGGATGAGACCAGCCCGACCACTAATAGGTGTGACGGAGTAGAAGCGAACACAGACAGACTGACTCTGCACTGCAGATGATGAATGCAGAAAATTGTTAACTGCTTGTAACAGCTGCATTATTCTGGCATCAAGCCGCAGATCTTCACGCCCTTTCAACAGATATGTGTACTTCTCCCCATCAGAGCCTACCATAACGATCTTTTTAGGTTTTGTCTTGGTAGATAAAATTGCCACCTGTTCACAGAAAGAAGCAATTGTAACAATTCCACTCGAAGAAGTATTAAGTCCCCCTTCTGATTCAGAAATCGCAACTTGCTTCTCAAGACCAGGCATTGGAGCATCAGATGATGACAGAAGAGCCAGTTGTGGTGCAACTTCCCCTAGCGATACTGAGGATTTCCTTTGATAAGATGCCAAGGATGCAGCAACATTATCAAATGGTCGCCACACATCCCCAAGAGCTGCAGCAGAAGCAGGGGGGTTCTTGAAAGTTAGGATAGCAGATTTTATTTGTTCCTTGTACACCTCATGGAACCAAATTTCATGGGGAGTTTCAGGTTTTCGAGAAGTAGAAGCAAAACGACGCTCTAGGACAACAACAATAGGAGCCATCATGGCTGAGTACTTAGCAGCATTTATTTTGTTCTTCTCTCCATGACTAAGAGTTGGATTTTCTGCAATTCGTGCAGCCTCCTCTTTCAGCAAATTTATGCGCCTCATTACATCTGGTAAATTATATATCAATGCACAAATAAGAAGAGGTAAGGAAATTGCACAAATTTACTGCTTCCCTTCCCAAATGAATGCTTATTGACTTGGAAGAAGTACTGCAGTACATCTAAGTATTGCTTGTTTATTTCATACTGAAGAAGTGTGAAATGCTACTTTTTGATTTATCATGAACTAAAACAAAAGGTCCATTGAAGAAGTTAACCATCACAATTTTTCAACTTGTACACAATATATGTACTTAAAAGTATGATTCTTGAGTTATCATTCTCTTTCTCTAAGATAATTTTAGTAACTTCTTAGTATTGTAAAACCAAATGTTCACCCTCAGAGTTTTCTTATGCATCTTGTATGAGGTGAGCTTTGACTTCTATTTTACCTTCAAGGACTTCAAAAATATGAGCACCCATCCCTTCAATTTTTGATATTCAGAAAAAGGTAAACCACACTGAACCAAAAACAGCTCATGACTAAATGAAAGAGCAACAACTACCTGCATGAAGATCTTGAAGTGTGCTGAGCCATAATTCCTCCCAGAGTACTGTTACATTTTCAAGCTCTGTTATCATCAACTGGACATCCTGAACTAACTTAGGATACAGGTCATTCTGCAATTAATAGAAAGATCTAATTATTTTTTCGCTTTCAAAACAGATTTGTTCCAATATAACCAAATCTGGAATGACTGTATCTGCATAAACCTAACAAACTAACGCATCATAGTAGAGAAGAAGAAGAAATTATCATTTTAGGTTAATATAATTTTAGATAAATTTAGTATTTTATTTTAATTTTGTATTCATTATTTTTTAATAAAAATAAATTTTATACATTCAAATGTTAAGAAAATAAATAGTAAGGGAGATTGTGGGATAAACTATTTCAAAAAATATGTCTAAGATTGCAAATCAGAGATTAAAGTAGGAGTCAAACAGAAAAAGAGAAGCACAAAAACGGGCACTCTGCAGCTAGCACAGTATTTATTTATTTACTTCTTTTTTATGAGTTGGGGAGGGGAGCAGACTGAAATCCCAGATGCAGCATCACGATTAACTACAGGAAATTATACTCAAATTAAAAAGCCATAATGCCGTCTAATCATACTTGAATTGAAAACATAATTGCATGAAAAAATTTTCTCTACATCATCAAGATAATTAATCAGATACAACGGTAAAGAAGGATTTACCAAACAAGCCAGTATTTTCTGAAGCTCCTCGGAAGGTTCTCTTTCATAAGAGTTTGCATCAACTAGAGTTGGATAGACAACAGACCTAGGAGATAGCTTAGCCAGCTTTACTAGTAAGGTCTCCAATTGTTTTCTAACTGCTTGTTCAGGATGGGAACTTAGACGAGCAAAAAGCTGAGGTGTTATCTCCTAAAAAAGGAAGAGACATTAAAATATGACAAAGCAGTCAAAACCAAACCACAAGCAGAAACTGGACCTACTTGCCATGGTAACAAAGGAACTGCCGAAAGTGCAGGTTCAAGTGTGTCTTTCAGCTCAATTCCATAGTTGAGAAGAATATGCAACACATAAAGTGTGGATCTAAGTGTGTAGTTCACAGACTTATATTTTGACTCTTCACTACAGCTGGTTAATTGGCCATCCAAAGATCTGGAAGATGCATATGAAAGAAAATTTACAAAAGCTTGGGCCGCATAGCCAAAGAGAGAGACCCTTCTACGCCGCAAAGACCACCAGATATTAACCAAATCAGTAATTAAGGATATGACACTTGCTTCTTCTAGAACAACATTTGCTTTAGATAAGCATTGCTGCAACTTAGAAGTCAATGTATTGGGGAAGAATTCACCATTATAATCTTCTACTCCAGGGGCTCCAGCTTCAGCTTCGATAGTATCTACTACCTCCTGCAGCAACGAGCTAGCAGTGCCATCACTTTGCATGCTTTCAGAATTTCCAAAGCAGAAAACATCAGATTCTCCGGTGCCATCATTTTGCAAGCTATCAGAATCTCCAGAGCAGAAAACATTAGATTCTACATCTTCATTCAATACTTTGCCACAATATCTGCTCGCAAGAAGCTTTGAGATAATATCTTTCACTTTCAAAACTTCTTCCGCAGTTAACTTATATCTTGTTGGTTGTATTTCAGAATCAAGAACAGCAGAAAATGAGCAAGAAAAAAGGGTAGCTTCACAAGGGGCACGCAACGATGATCTAGCTTGATTATAACACCAAGAAGCATATGAAATCCAAGATTTCCCTAAAGTGGGACAGAGTTGGGTCGACAATTTTGTTGCAGTGCCCACAAGTTCCTCAATAATAGTGCTCACATTCTCCTTAGAAGTCAGATTATCAAGAATGAAGCTAGGTTCCTCTCTGCCAAGTGAAGTGTTGAAATCACATCTTATTTTGAGGACTACGTCTTTCATCCTTGAATTTGAATAATCTTCTTGCAACCAATTAGATAGTTTCAGGCATGCCTTTGCCTTCAGAACTTTATCAATGGTGTCAGACGCTACAAGTGAAGATGAAATCATGTAAGGTCGGATAAATGACCAAAGACTGGTTAAAGCATCTTCAAATTTGTCTTCAGCATGCATCAACAGTACTCGCTCATACTCCAAACCAAGAATTATATGATCGCGGATACTTCCATCAGGTAAACTAGAAAGATGATCTTTGAGATAATTGTCAAGATGATTCGCCAAACGGAAGTTTGTTTGCTTACGAGCTAGGCTCATCAGATTCCTGCAAAGCTTGAGAGTCATGGATGATGTGGGGTAAGCCATTTGATATATTCGTAGGACCTTTAACCATATATTGCAATCTTGACGATCTTTGATAATGGGAGACTTCATCACTTGCATATGAGAACTTAATAGTGATGGAAAACGCTTCTCTTGGCTTACATTGAGCTTGTAACATTCTTCAAATGCAGAGATGCAATATAACTGGTTGACATGTGATGCTGCCTCTACAAGCCCATCCAAAGGCAAGACAGACAATGGTTCCACCAACATTCCTTTGGCCTTCTGCAATTCCTCTGGCACCTTCTCCACTCTTCCCTCAACTTGATAAAGCATTGCTTGCAACAGCATTTGTTCACTCCTTTGCAAGGCCAACTTGGGATCCAGAGTGAGTTCGCTGCTACTTTTAGGGGTCAAATCAAGACAAGCCCAAGCAGCCTGAAATTCACCCTCATCAAAGCATGCCAAGGCTTGAATGGAATTTATTTCATTGCCAGCAATTGTTAGAGCACCAGAATAACTTTTTCCAGCATGCTTAGCACGAAGTGTTTGCAGTTCCAACAGCCAGGATTCCAAAGACTTCCAATCAGAAACTGCTGAGTAACTCTCAATAATACGTGCAATCGAAAACTGTACACCATCAGAACCCATAAAAGTGAGTGAATCCTCAGTCTGTAACAGATGAATAAAGTGAGCTGCAGCTTTTTCATGCTGACCTCCAGCTTGATATACAAGCCCAGTAATCCATGAAAAATGTCCAATTATTCCACTATCATCTAAATTCTGGTTTTCATCAGTAAACAAGGGAGAGAACACTACTGTTGCCCATTTTTGGATACCAATTAATGCCTCTGGCTCATGAGTTTTACAGAATGCTATACATATATGCCGTAAAACCCTCAAGATATCTGCAGCATACCTGGCTCTGACATTGTGGATATTTTCAGTCACTTGCACTCTTGACTTGTCTTTTATAGCTGAAACCACAAGGCTCCTCAGCTCCTGCAAGCGCAATGCACAATAATATATTGTAGCATCATGACATTGGAGTGCCAATCCTGCATTCATCATAGGCTCACTTATCCGAGAAAACCACTCTTCACAAACCTTCCTATTTGCCCGAAAGAACAAGGAACTTTGCCGAGAAGCACTGGGTAAAACAGTTGATCCTTCATATGCATTGTATACATTTTTCTTGAGAGCCTCAACAAAATCAAGTAACAATCTCATAGGTAACAAGTGAGCATAAGAAGAACCAATAATATTTAAGTTTCCATCGCTTTGATCAGCATCAAGCAGCAGGACATGAGCAACATCAAGAAGCATGCGCTCCAATGCTGCAAAAGTTTGAGTTGGACCACCAAGGTTCGTCCGAAGGCGAGTGGTAATACAATATCTGGCAGCTTCATGTATTGCCCACCATGCACCAGCAAGGGTGTTAACCGAGCAAATTCTCTCAAGAATATCTTCGTCAACTTTGATATCCCCCAATAGCCCATTTGAGCTAGAATTAGAAGTTTCATCAGGCTGAATCAAAGCGACATTTTTGGTGCGCCCACAGCCACAAATGAGCCTCTGGATCCATGAAGAAAGAGGTACTTTCCATCTCTGTGCAATGTAACTAAGTATAGTAACAAGCTGCTGTGAATGAAGTTGCTGAGGCAGTTGCTTAAGAGCAAAAAGCTGCTTCCAATGCAAGTTAGACATACTGTTATATCTAAGAACACCTGGCCAGTATGCAGTAGGCACTCCATTGTCACGGAGACCACATGTATACACTGTAATAGGTAGAACATTTGAAAGCAACCTGACAAATGCATTCCGTATATCTTCATCTGGATCGCCAAGTTTTTCAAGAACCGCCTGAGTAGTAATTATAAAGTGCGTAGGATGAATAAGCTTTGCTTGTAGAAGCTTCTGAAGGACTAATGCCACAAGAGATCTCAATTTTGGTTCTCTATCTGAGGCAACATCCAAAACTGAGAACAGCAAATCCTGGACAACATCTGCATATCCGAATACTTCATATGGAAAATATAATGTCTTCTCATTCTCATATATGTCGACAACTTTTCCACAGAACTCATGTATCCACTGTAGCGCTTCTGTTTTAACTGTCAGAGGTGAAGTGACATGAAGAGCTCTTATAAGAAGGATGGCATACATTTTCAGATGCTGTAAGACAAGCCCAGGAAGTTCAGTCCTCTCACTCTGTCCCTTTTCAAGTTCCTCAGGCGTTGTTTCCTGTGAAATTGTGGCAGTAACTTGTTTCCTTAGAGAGCATTTGCTTAAAAATTCAATTGCAGCTAGTCTTTCCAATGTCTTGAGAACTGCGACCTGTAATTCTACATGCCCAAGGACAGGTGACTCAAAAGGGTTGAAATTTGCAGTAATGCTCGATATTAACTTTCCACACCTGTTAACATACAGAGTGTCAATTTCTGTTTGGCCAATCATGCTAGCTCCATTGCCTAAAGAAACACAACTGAGTAAGACCGCCAAATCAAACTTAATCAATGCAAACAGCTCAGATTTAGAGTAAGATTTAGGAACTTTGACATCATATGCCGGATTCTGCAGGTCTGATTTTTGTCCAAGCATGCACCTCAACAAATCCAGCTCCTCAAGCAGTACAATCACTGATTTTTCAACGACCTCAAAGTTCCCATGTTGAAGCAAAAAAATATAAGTAGCTGCTGAACTTCCTGGTACTAAGTGGTTGGGATGCAAACGCAGCTGAGATATAGGTGCATCAAATTGTAATATCTTGTGTACAGATGATGGGGAAAGGCCAAGCTTTTGCAGAGACAGCAATTGCAAGTTCGTTTTAAGAACTCCATGAACCTGAAAAGAATCAAGCTTCTTCATCTTCATATACTGGTCTTTACATTCCATAACCAAGCTCTGAAACAAGATATCAACTGCAATAGGGTAAAATGTTGCAAACCGTTCACTCAAAATTTCAGCAAGCAAAGTCAAGCATCTCCAAGAATCATCAATCCATTTTGACCACCCAAACTTTTTTCCTATCATAGACATGCATCCTAATAGAGTAGGAACCATGTTACAAAGAGGTTCACTTATCTGGTCAAGCATATTCATCTCTAGCAAACCCGATGCCGTGGACTGTAACACCGTAGAAAAACAAGACATTAATGCAAGTAGTCTTTGGAACTGCTGGGAGCTACCAGGACTTGCATCCTGAAGCAGCACGTCCATGTCACCTAGAAACTTTGAGAGCAATCCCAATGGGAACTGCATATTGTTCACCCAATATTTCTGAAACTGCAGGAAACTATCCATAATAACGCGTCTATCAGGTTCTGCAAGGTCCGGTACCATCGCCCACCCAAGGAGGAGATCAACAACATCAACAAAATGGGGCTGAAAGCATCTAAAAAACTTCAAGGAGATTAATGTTAAAACAGCGAGAAGTCTGCGCAGTAAGTTCAAGGAGGTTCTTTCATCCTCTAGAAGCTCTTGGCAAGACTTGAGAATTGGCAATGCAAATCTCTCAACTGCGGCAACATCCCCAACATTAAGAAATTCACGCAAGCTCTCCAATGCAAGATCAGTTGTCCCATCTACTACAGTGCTAAGTAATGGCAATGCCCAACCAACGAACCGATCAACCAAACTGACAAGAATGACATGGTTCTGCCTTCCATTTGGAGCTATCGAGATTAAACATAATACAGAACACAAAGCACCATAAGCAGTAGCTGCTGCCTGGCGCACTGAATATGACCTGAGCAGCAATTTTATGCCAAAAAAGATATCCATCAGATGTTTTCATAATTCATATTACACATTATTAAAAGAATTGATGTGGTAACACATTAAGTAGGCTGTCAATTTGCTAGTGTGTGATCAAAACACCTGTATGGCAGCTTGTGTCACAAAATGATTGTGTAATATGATTCCTCACAAGCAAACAACAATATTGTGCAAATAGCACCAAGACCCAGGAATCCAATGTAAATCCAAAAAGATGGATAACTACAATATATAACATTTATTTCAAGACCTATCCGAAAATATGAAGGGGATTTTAGGAGTAACTGGTAAAGTTGTTGTAATATAACCAAGAGGTCACAAGTTCACAACAACAACATACCCACAGTGAAATCCCACGAATGGGGTCTAAGGAGGGTAAAATGTATGGAAACCTTATCACTACCTCATAGAGATAGAGATGTTTCCGAAAAACCCTCATCTCAAAAATCAAGCCCCATAAGAAGAAGATACTAGATATGGAAAGAGGTCATGCGTTCAAGCCTTGGAAACAACTTTTGACAGAAATGCATAAAGGTTGCGCACAATAGACCCTTGTGGTCGGACCCTTCCTCGGACCCTGCGCATATCGGGAGTTTTAGTGCACCGGGCCTGCTTTTTTACCTATCTGAAGGTATGGACAAGGTGATTTATGTCCGACACAAAAACCGAAGCTTATGGAATCACTGACCATTGTTACTTTTCTCTAAAGAAAAGAATTACTATTAGGGGGAGGAGGAGGGGCTGAAAATGTTACATAGGTGGGATTTGAGTCCTCGAATATGGTGAAGGATGAGGGGCTCTCCCCAAAAGGTTCTAGAAATTAAACCACCAAGTATCGGAGTGCAGCAAAAGTCCATATAGATTTGTAAATAGGAGGACTGATACAAAAAATTGATGGAAATCAAGTTCCTTGAAGGTCGAGATTGATATCTCAGTGAATCATAGGCCATGCAGGCAGAGAGTTGTTCACAATATTGTGAGATATGAATTAGCAATACATAATTGGACCACTATAGACTCCTAAGCCATACATAATTGAATCATAGGCCATGGTAGCTAAGACTCAGATCGACTACCTACTTCTCCGAAAGGGGGATAGAAGCTTATGTAAGAATTGCAAGGTTATTCCGAGTGAGAATGTTTCCACTCAGCATAGGCTTTTAGTGATGGA
>JAOTQR010000001.1:35468400-35522874 GCA_025774065.1 Solanum ossicruentum | reverse complement strand
AGATGAGGGTTCCCAGGAAACAGCCTCTCTACTTCTAGTAGTGGTAAGGTCTGCGTACATTCTACCCTCCCCAGACCACACTTGTGGGATTCTACTGGGTATGTTGTTGTTGTTGTAATTGGACCACTATAGAATAATATATGTGAGTTGGTGTAATATATGCCGGTGATAGCATGAAACATGGACAACATGCTATTGCAAAGCCAGTACCAAGCCAATGTGGCAGATACTGTTGAAATTATTTTGGCATACAGTGGTCACTTCCAGCAGCTGCTAAAGGTGACACATCCCGATAGATCTTCAGAAGGAGGAAAAGTAGACACTGAGCATAGGATGTAGCTCCATTGCTTCTTTTCTCTTCTTATTTTTTTACCAGGAAATGCTAGGTTTCATTCAAAAAGTATCCAGGGGATGGAACTGAGAAAAATATAAACTCCTGTATTTTCCTTTAATTCTATCTAAAAACTCAATGAACAGACAGAATCACAGAATTAAAAAAGAAGCAAGAATTATTTCAAAATTATATTTAGCAAAAAGGATAAATAAGAATCTAGATTCTACAACAAGTACTGGAGTTGTGATACGACTCCAGTTATGTGAGCTTGATCACGTGGCCGGACTCAACCCCCAATAAAGGAGGGGGGCTATTTTCTAATCTGAACACTTCAGATTTTGGACAGAAATTCCATCATGCTTTCTCCTTCCCCAGTCATTACCTTCCAAACTTGGTGTTCTATGTATCTCTTCCCGCTGAGTTAATTCACATTAGCTACAGGGCAAAATATATCTAGAAACTACTCCTCCAGTGTTGTATCGCGTACCTATAGGTCCAGACAGAGTAGTGTGGTCTCCCCATCACCTATTTTAATTTGAATGTTGCTGCTAAATTATTGCCATAGTTTTACTTATGTGTTTCAAAGGAAACATCCCATGAGGAGTGGATGTTGTCCTGGTGCACCGAAAACCACTTCCACCATGTTTTATCTTCACAACCTTCCTCCACAAGGCGTTCTATTCGGTGCTATATCTCCTTAATCATTTCATGAGTGGACTTTGTCAAGTATCCCAACCTAAGTTGCTCGGACTCTTCAAATATGTGAACAGGTGCGTGTCAGATTCTCCGTGCATTTTTGGAGAATCCGACACGGGTGCAGCATAGAAAGTGAAGAATCTGCGCAACTTAGATCCCAACCTCCCTTATCCTTAAGTAAATATAAACCTTTCCATTTCACAAAATGAAACTTATGATGAGAATTTTTCTCTTCTTAAACCTATGTTCTATTCTCAAATTAGGGTAAGTCATGTGAATCCTCAATATTGATTCTGCTTTGTTGGACCAGTTTTGACCCAATACTTAATAATTTATCCTTTTGAGGGAAACCAGAGGTTCTGAAACACCAGAAGTTCTTTAAAATAACTAAAAGACTCTTAGCAAAGTAGTGTATTAAGACGACAAGTTTATTCCGAATTAGCCCATAATTCACCTATATATGTCTTTTTGAGTGTATTCGGGCTTTCATCAAATCTACCTGGATTTCAAGATATTTCAAGCTCTTTATTTGCTATATCATACAATTTTTAGTTTGTTAGCATGGTTATGAGTACTTTATTAAAGCATAGGTATTCTTTATTTGCTATATCATACAATTCAAGTAGTGTCAGACCTTACTAAATATGAACGCATTCATGTAAGATCTATGCCCATAGCACTAAGGGAAACTCATAGTTGAATCCATATAGCATAGGTTTTCACAAAAGAAAAAAATCTACATCGTCATACACAACAATCCCTATTATTATTGAACATAGTTATCAGTTCTTTTTTAACATAATGCAGAAGACATAGGTGACCAATCAAGAACCATAAAAGTTTCACCAAGAAAATATATGCAAAGAACCTTTAACAACTTGTCCGGGACATTCAGGTCGATATCATAACATTCAAAACAATAATGATGGCAAAGAGAAAATTAACTTACTGGGACTAATTGCTGTAAAAATTGTAAAGCCCATTCAAGAATAATCAATCAATGACCCCTCAATCACAAAATTAGTAGGGGTTAACTAAATGAACCCATACCCATTGAAGCCTATTTAATTATGGGACATTCGTCGAAAACATGGCGTGCCTATATAACAACGAGTGAGAGAAAAAGGCATACTTGTCAGAGAGGAGCTGAGAGAAGCCCTGGGCAAGAAAAGAAGCGGAGTGAGTGATGAGGAGAGAGTTTGGAGGGTAAAGAATGGCCCGTTGTAGAGAAGTAATAGCGGCAACACGAGAAGACTCGTCATCTTCAGTAGCAGAAGTTGAAGTGGATTTCGAAGGATCGTCTTTGGGTAAAGCGACTGCGAGAAGTGCCGCTAATTGCTGCTGCTGGTGATGAAGTCCTTGCATCCTCCCTTATTCTGAGGATGAATTCTTCATTTCAATATCTGTTTCTTTGTCTTCTTCGGTTACATGCGAGAACACGTCTTAAATTTCCGTTTATCGCCGTTCACCGGCGACCGAACTCAAAACAATTTCAAGAACTCGTAATTATTTTATTACTAATGTATAAATGCACCGTTCCGGCCACTAATGGTTTTTATTATTCATATTATGCCCCACAACTTTTCCTTTTAAACGTTTAGAAGTTTCATAGTAGTAAAATGATTGGAGAAAATGACGAAAATGGTCTATTATATTTGGTGTTGATCCAATATGATTCCTCCTCCGCAGGATTGTTTGAGCTAAAATCGATAACTCAAATTAAGAAAAAGCTATTGATTTAGCGATGTCGATGGTGATTTTAATTTTTTCTATTATCGAATTTATTCTTAACAGTTTCAAGTTTTTTCTTAACGGATTAACTCGATAATAAATTAAGAAATTATATTTATAACATTGACATTTCATATATAATTTTTTTAACCTAAGATTTAGTTGCATATTTTTATTTTTTACTATCTTAAATTCTTGATTATTCTATAATATACTAATGATTGCTTTTGAGTAAAATGCATGTGTCAACTCAAAATGCAATTTGTCAACTCATGTGCATGATTCATTTAATTTGTCACCTTGTTTATAAATGATTTCAATATTTTTTGTATAAAATCTTAACGATTAAATTAATAATCGAATCAATAATGATAGATAACTGATAAGTCAATATCTTAATAATTTTATAATGGTTAACATGTATATAAACTACAATAATAACATACCCAGTAGCATCCCATAAGTAGAGTATCGAAAGGATAAAATGCATGTAGATTCTACCACCACCTTATAGAATAGAAAGGTTATTTCCGGAAGACTCTTGTCTCAAAAATATCAGTCTTAGTCGAAGGCAATGGGCAGTAGTGGCAAGAAAGGCAAAGGCTTAAGTTGAGAGTAGAATCGTGGAATATAGGATCACTTACAAGGAAGTCCATAGAGTAAGTGAAGAGTCTTAGGAGAAGACAAATTAATATAATGTGTATTCAAGAGACCAGATGGATAGGTACCAAAGCTCGGAACGTAAATGAGTTTAAATTATGGTACTCTGATGACTCTAGGGATAGAAATGGAATAGGTATACTAGTGGATGATTACCTCAGGGAATATGTGATTGAGGTCAGGAGAATAAATGCTAGGATGATATTTATTAAATTTGTCATTGGCAGACATATAGCGAATGTAATTAGTGCCTATGCACCAAGTGATGATATGCAACCCTACTCTTTCATGACTATGTATTGTGATATTTTTATCAAAAAAGTAGAAAAAGTTTTAACACATTTTTCATTTTACTTCTAGCTTAAAATATACCTCTCATTTTATACTCGGTCCAAATATACTATTTTTATCATACTTCGACACAAATTTGTCTTTATTTTAACAAAGAGACATGTCAAACTTGTAATCCTCAAATTTTAAATACCCTTTTCTTAAGGAACACATCCATTTAACCCAACCCGACATACATTCATTTCTTTTGTTCATCTTCTTTCTTTTTGGATTTACAATACCCCATTCAAAGTTTGTTCTTTCATGGAGAATTTTATTATTTCTTTCATTCTTGCAAAGCAGCGATTTTCGATCAGCAATGGAAGATTGGTAACTATAACAACAACAACATACCCAGTGATATCCCACAAGTGGGATCTGAGGAGGATAGATTGTACGCAGACCTTACCGCTACCTCATAGAAATAGAGAGGTTGTTTCCTAAAACTCAAGATTGGTAACTATATACCTGTCAAAACGAAATGACAGAAGTTTGTTCAATTTAATTGAGAATATAAACGTATGATAAAGTATTCATGTTACATATTGACACAAAAAATTTGAAAAACATGTGCACATGTTTTCAAACATTCATTATGTAAATGAGTTAATCACTTATGTTAATCACTTAAGACACGTCACTTCATTCTATTATGTATACCAGCCTCACAAATCATAAAATATTGTTCCAATTGCTGTTGATATAAATAACTAAAGAAGAAAGATATATTTTATGTGATTAACTTATCTATTTAGTTAGCGCTTGAGAATACATACAAAAACTATTCCAATATATAGTTTGGATGGTCTATAACTGGAACACTTTATATGATCTTCAACTTGACTCGATCTATCCACATTGTGCACTGCTGTGGAGTTTGTTCCATCGAATCAGGCTGACGTCAAGTTGGTTTCTGTTGATGAAATTCATTAACTCTATTATAAATTCACGCTCTTGAATGGAGATGGTAGCTAACTTGCAGCACAATGAACGAAATGAAAAGATGACGATTTTTCTTTAGAAGGGGAGTTGCTTGGTGTTTTGCTTCAAACTTGTGCAAGCCGTTCTGACTCATTCCCTGTCATGTTTGGCTTCACTTCCAATGACTCCTTTAAGACAAATAGGGTAAAGATTACAAGTGGTTGATAAAATACTACCTACTGTTCTGTTTGTTTCTTCTGTTTATCACAAGGATACAAAATTATAGAAGACTTCTTCAGATTATACACGGGATTGAATAGTATTTGATCAGAACTGGGAATTAGCCACATGCCTAATCATTTGGTAAGTTACTTGGTAGATTTTTGAAGTGACCATATCTAGAAACTGGTGCAAATAAATTGTTCCTGTGTCAAATTATCCAGAGAACAAGTTTTCATGGTGCACTTCTATAGTAAATCATCCAGATAATAGGTTTTCATTGTGCATTTCTATGATTACTTAAGTTGCAGACAACTTTCCAAACATTATAACAAAACACAGCTACAATAACTACTGCTGCAACTTCAGCATTGAGTAATAAAAATTTCCAGCATTGAACAGAGAAAGAAGACACAAATAACAACAACCACCTACCCATTGTAAGCTCACAAGTGTTGGGTCTGGGAGGATAGGATACAGCCCGACCTTCCCGTACCTTTGTTGGATAGAGAGGTTATTTTCGATAGCCTCGACCTCTAAGGAGACCATGTTCAGGAAAAAAAAGATGATTCCTAATAACAATATTTTGAAGAAGCAAAACATTCCGAGATTCGGGATTTAGACAAGAGCAGAACAAACGCAACACTTGTCTTCAACTACTGTAAAAATTGCACACTTTTAGTACGACAATTGCCAGCTCCTCAAGATAATTTCTTTAACATAATTGTTTACTCCGCACAAACAATCAAAAAGCAGAAAGAAATTTAGTGCACAATTACGTATTAGTACTATAATTTATTACAATGTCAATATGACTCATACCCACAGAGGACAAACTTCAAACCAAACCGGTGATTCTTCTTTCTCAATAAAGCACGCAAAATTTCAGGCGGTGTATGCCAGTTTGAATTACAATATGATACCAAAAGCCACTCAGCGTTAAAATAAACTAGGATTTACCCGATAATCGGAAAAGGTATACCAAAAAAACCGAAACTTTGAGGTTCTCAAGCGACAGTAACTGGCTGTTGTTTCGGGGGCTCAACTTGTTTCTTAGAATCTCCGAGGAAATCTTCGAGATTATATATAACGGTGATATAGAGGGAACAACTAGGGCATCGAGCGATCTCTTCCCCCATCTTCAGCTCTTCTTTTGTGATTTGGAATAAGTCACCGCACGGACAAGGATATGTGAAAGATTGAAGCTCATCGTTCCACTCCATGTCCTCAATCTCTACGTCGTCGTAAGACATCCTCGCTTGTTAATTTCTTCCTTTTCTTAGAGAATAGGGTTTTCTGTTCGGGAACTTGGTCGAGGATATAAAGTCCGGTCGTCGAAGTTGATTGGGTTTTAATTGAAGAAAGAAAAGCGAAATTGCACCAGACGTCCTTCTAATAACTTAGCGAAAATGTACAACATGACCTTGAACATTAGTAAATTGCCATTTCAGCATGTTTAACTTTGAGCAGTATGGTAAATATAAGAGCAAATTTCATAAATTACAAATATAATGTTTCATAGTTATATTTTGGTAATTATAATTCGTAGTTATAATTATAGTAATATTTATATAATTTATGCAATGATTATATATGTTTGTATAATTTATTACATAATTTGTAGGTTTTATTTGTATATTTCGCTATACAATTTGTGCATAGTATTTATTACAGTTAAATATTTGCTGCAAGTTATAATTAATTCAAACTATAATTATGTTAACTAATTAGTTAATATATATTTACTTTTTTATATAATTTTTTTAAATATAATATGTAAAATTAATTTATCTCATGACGTGCAATTCCAAAATTTGATTACGTTAAGTTTGTTCTGAAAAAGTCATTTTCTTTTTATGAAAGACATTCATTTTTTTGCAACTTTGTGTAGGTAATAAAAGCAAACTTCATTTTTATTTTTTATACCTAAGAAGTTTTAATTATTATACTTCAAACCCTTGATAGATTTGAAGATGTCATTTTGTCATATTCATTTATCTTAATTTTTCTTTTCTTTTCTATATGCATCCAAAAATAAAATACTCATCGCCAAGAAATGTCTTGCAATCGAAATTCAACTCTTGACAAAATTTTTAATAGGAAGCATATGCAGACCTACATTTAGAATAATTGAACTTTAACTAAGCTTGATTTTTACTAGATCGTTTAATTAGTGCATACAACAACTAATTAATCAGCGACAAATCTTAAATCGAACTCAGATATGCGAAAGATTAATCTTTAACCTATCAAACTGAAAATATCTTGAAAATAAAAAAATAATAATAATCAAACTCTACTTGGTACAGTTGAAAAAAAAATACCCATACTTTATCATTTGGCTAAGAGGGCAGAGGCGAGGGTTAAGCTTCTTTTTTCAGCAGCAACTGGGCGCTGTCCAACAGGCGGCAGCGACAATGAAAAGTGTGGAAGGTCTCAGAAGCGCCAAATTTTCTTCACTTTCACTCCGGCCTTTCTCTACACTTAGTCTATCCAAATCCACGTCTCCGACCATTCCTATGACTGCCGATGTTCTTCAAGAATCAGTCATTTCTTCTCAGTGGCAATTCATCAAACACATTAAGGGAGAGCTAAATCCCACCTTAATTTCAGCCACCCTTCCAAACCTTCGTTCATCTCCGGACCGAGTACTCACTTTCATCGAAAATCTCAGTCCCAATTGCTTAGACATTTCCTGTTATTGCCTTGCAATTTCAATACTCGCTCGTCTCCCCTCGCCCAAACAAGCCACTCACCTTCTCAAGAAAGTGATCAGTTCTCGCTTGGCTTCACATAATGAGATTTTTGATGGGCTCGTGAGTGCTGAGGAGAAGCTGGAGATAAAGAGTTCAATTGTGTTGGATTTGCTTGTAAGGGCGTTTTGTGAATTGAAGAAGGGCGAGGAGGCGTTAAAGTGCTTTTATTTGATGAAACAGAAGGGGATTTTGCCAAAGGTAGAGACTTGTAATGATTTGTTGAGTCTTTTTCTTAAATTGAATAGGACCCATTTGGCTTGGATTGTGTATGCTGAGATGTTTAGGATGAAACTGAATTCTACTGTATGTACGTTTAATATAATGATCAATGTTCTGTGTAGAGAAGGCAAGTTGAAGAAGGCAAAGGAATTCATTGAACACATGCAGTGTTTAGGGGTTAAGCCGAATTTAATATCGTATAATACTGCAATTCATGGTTATTGTTTGAGGGGGGATATTGAAGGAGCAAATAAGATTTTTGAGACGATGACAGCCAAAGGAATTGAACCTGATTCATACACGTTCAATTCTCTAGTTAGAGGGATGGTGAAAGGGGGGAGGGAGAAGGATGTCTCTTCCTTGTTAGAGAAAATGAGGTCGTTTGGGTTGATGCCTACAGCTGTGACTTACAACACTCTGATAGATTCATGCTGCAGTAAAGGGGACATAGAAAAAGCATTTTTTTACCGGGATGAGATGGTTAATATTGGTATCCTGCCAAGTGTTGCAACCTATAACTTGTTGATCCATGCATTGTTTCTTGATGGTAGAACGACAGAAACTGATGATTTGCTGAAAGATATGTTGGAGAGGCGAGTACTTCCTGATGGTATTACATATAACATATTGATCAATGGCTATTGCAGGGAGGGAAATGCAAAGAAGGCATTTAAGTTTTATGATGAAATGTTGAGTAGGGGTCTTCAGCCAACGATTGTCACTTACACATCACTAATCAAAGTCTTGGGCAAAAGGAACAGGATGAAAGAAGCAGATGATTTGGTTGTTGAAATATTGCGGAAAGGGATATTTCCAGATCTAATTATGTTCAATGCATTGATTGATGGCCATTGTGCTAATAATAACGTCGAGCGTGCTTTTGATACATTGAACGAGATGAATAAAATGAATGTTCAGCCTGATGAAGTTACCTACAATACTCTGATGCAAGGGTATTGTAAGGAGGGTAAAGTTGAAGAAGCTTGTAAGCTTCTCGAAGAGATGAAGGGAAGAGGAATTAAACCTGATCATATCAGCTATAACACTCTAATCAGTGGGTATAGTAGGAGGGGTGACATGGATGATGCATTCAAAGTACGTGATGACATGTTAAGTGCAGGGTTTAACCCCACTCTTCTCACTTACAATGCTCTCATACAAGGTTTGTGCAAAAAGCAGGAAGGCGTACTTGCTGAGGAACTTCTCAAAGAAATGGTTAGTAAAGGCATTACTCCTGATGATAGCACTTACCTTGCTTTGATTGAAGCGATTGGTGATGTTGATAGTTTCTTGGGGAGAAAAGACACATCATAAGGTATCTTGTCATGGTTTTGTTTATACATACAGATAGAGAACCCCAAGGAAGAGATAGTGTCTATTGTGGTTAATGATGGTTATTAGGAAAATATGAGAGATTTGAATTAATTACAAAAGCATGGTGATAGTTGTGATTTCCATAATGCTGACAATTCCTTGGTGATTTTTGTATAAAAGGGGACTCGTGTGGCTTGAAATACCTACTGAAACTGAAACGTTTAAACTGTTATGGTTCATCCTTCCTGAATGGCTTGCATTTTCACAGTTTTCTGATCAGATCGACATCTCAGTCCAGCTACATAGCCAGTCAGTCACGCACTGGTTCACTGCCCCATAGATTTTGCCCGAAAGAGACTATGTTACTGTATTCCATGCATATTCTGAAAATATTATATCCATGTGCTTTAACCTGTTGTGCATCAATGACCACTGGCTGATCTAAAGAGAAAGGAAATTATGGTGACATTGCTTTTGAAAAGGCATTACTCAAAGTCTGGTTTTGTGAGACTTCAGTCCTCTGTAATCTCAAGCACTCGAGTCACATAGGCTTATTGATCCAGCTGTTATCCTGAATTTAGTCATTTTCTCGAAATTAATTTCAGGTTGTGAAGAAGTGTAAGTTTGGATCATTATTAAAGACTATTAAAGAGTTGTAGTAATTGGTTCTCTTAAGATGTCTGGTTTGAAATGGAGGTTTGAAGAAAAAATTTAACTTTTTTATTTGATATCAAATATTTTAATCTCCCGGTACTAGGGTATGTCTGAGATTTTTCAAGTACTGTGTACTAAGAAGGCATGATAATTATTTGGGGGACTAATGAAAAGAAAAGCATTTTGTCCGTCTCAAAATAAGTATCATTTTTGTAAAAACTACGTTCATTTTTTCCACTACACATGATATCACTGAAAAAATAAACAAACAACGATAAGTTGTCTTGTCCAGTGGGCGAACTTACTCAAAGTCAGAATTGCAATCCGGCCAAACTTATCTTAAGAAAAAAAAAATGAAATCCAATTAAATGGGAAAATACCTAAATACCATGCGGCCATAAGGATTCCAAAAGAAAATTTTGAAAAGACTATCTGTTTAAAGAGATTTGGTAAGTTCTTAAGAATGTCTTCAAATTATTCCCAAATTTGACCAGATTTGTGGAACGATAGGAGTATAAATAAATTTCAAAAACTCATTCCTTTCCTTCTTCAAATTTGACACTAAAATCATGAAGATAGCAGATTCAATAAAATCTTAAGGTTCAAGTTGTTTTCGTCTCGAGATCCAGGAA
This sequence comes from Solanum ossicruentum, assembly GCA_025774065.1. NCBI lineage: Eukaryota > Viridiplantae > Streptophyta > Magnoliopsida > Solanales > Solanaceae > Solanum > Solanum ossicruentum. The sequence continues at coordinate 35,512,408 of JAOTQR010000001.1, read as the reverse complement.
ACACAATTAAAAACTTCACTTCTTTTTTAGCCCCAATTTTACTCAACTGGTTTTCCTTTTCCTTCTAGAACAACTCAGATAGATAGTTGTGACCACCAACTGCAATCCCCTTTTAGTAAAGATCTGTTTTGCCCCATGGCTCGATTCTCATCAAGAAACAGATGTTCATACCCTTTACTTGTTTGTAGCTTGATGGGGTTCTTTGTTTTGCTTCATTTCTCATCTTTAGGTAGTTACAAAGGTGTTCAAAAAGGGCAGATTCAGGAAACATATGAAGAGTTGGAGGAGATCCAAGTTCCTCGGCCAAAAGGAAAGCAATCCTCACAAGCCAACATGCTAATTGATGAATTCCTTGATAAGTCTTCTAAACGCAGGCCCATGTTTTTTCCTGACAAGAGTACTAGCATAGACCCTAGAAAGAATACTAAAGACGACACCTTTTACTATTACCCTGGGAAAATTTGGCTAGATACTGATGGACATCCTATTCAAGCTCATGGGGGTGGAATTCTTTATGACGAAAGATCAAGAATGTATTATTGGTATGGTGAGTACAAGAATGGCCCTACTTATAGAGCTCCCGGAAAGAATGTAGCTCGGGTAGACATCATTGGTGTTGGCTGCTACTCTTCTAAGGATTTGTGGACTTGGAAGAATGAGGGTATTGTACTAGCTGTGGATGAACATGATGAAGATCATGATCTTCACAAGTCTAAAGTATTGGAGAGGCCTAAAGTGATCTACAATGAGAAGACAGGCAAATATGTAATGTGGATGCACATTGATGATTCAAATTACTCCAAAGCCTCTGTTGGAATTGCCATAAGCAATTCTCCTACTGGTCCTTTTCAATATCTATATAGTAAAAGGCCTCATGGTTTTGAAAGCAGAGACATGACTTTGTTCAAAGATGATGATGGTAAGGCATATGTCATTTACTCCTCTGTGCACAACAGGGAGCTTCATATTGGCCTTCTTGATCAAGATTATGTAGATGTTACTAATGTTATGTCAAGGGTCCTCGTGGGGCAGTATAGAGAGGCTCCAGCCTTGTTCAAGTACCAAGGAACTTACTACATGATCACATCAGGATGCAGTGGTTGGGCACCAAATGAGGCACTGGCTCATATGGCTGAATCAATTATGGGTCCATGGGAGACTATAGGCAACCCATGTATAGGAGCTAACAAAGTTTTTCGAGTCACCACATTCTTTGCTCAGAGCACATATGTGCTCCCCATTTCTCCTGGTTCATTTATTTTCATGGCAGATCGCTGGAATCCAGATGATTTGGGTGAATCTAGATATGTATGGCTTCCTTTAACTGTGGAGGAATTAGTGGGCAGTCAACGACCAAGAGTAGCTATCTTTTGGCACAAAAGATGGAAGCTCCTTAAACGTCCAGTATAGAATGCTTATAGTTTTCTCATCATAGAACAAGTTTACTAGCTTTCCGTGGAGTATTAGTACTAATGTGAAGTGATACAAGATATCTATAAGAATAACTTGTTGCCTTGTAACTTGCATTACATACAATTTTATGCCCACATATTTCAAGATGTATGATTGCGGTTTCTTATGTCTTGCCAAGCAACCAAAAACTATCTCTAACTTAAGGACACAGGAAAAAAACTATTTTTTCATCAGTCTGCAACCCAACATGTAATTTGGTGAGCTTTTGAAAATGATCTTCTTTTTTTCCCATTTTTCCTCGATCTTGAAGTAAGAGTAGAATTTCATTTCATAACAGGTGAAAATCTTGTCAGGCAACACATAACATACAGAAAGAAGATTATACAACTCAGAGTTTATTAGTTTTACATATATATCCAAAACAAATCAATTCTACATCAAAGCAGACGATTATAGAAATTAAAAGGAGAGTGAATCTTGATGCAGCAAAAAGAAAATGTTTAACGGACCAAAGTTTCATTCAGATTCCTCTATAGTAGCTTCAAGTCGGAGGAGGACGAATCCAACAGCAACTCCAACAAGAACCAAACCAGGAATAATGGAAGCAATCCTGAAAATCTCAAGAGCAGCATTGCAGGTAGCAGACAAAGCTCCACCACCATTGCCTTTTGATGATGGGGTTCTCAATGAATTAACAATCTTTGCAAAAGCTTGTTCAGTGGACACAGGAAGGCCTAGTGAGGTAACATGGTCATTTGCCTTTAGCCCTTCAAATGAATTCAATCCTTTAATGTACTTCACTTTGGTTCCTTTCTGGAAAGATTTTCTGCCTATTCCTATAATGGCTGCTGAGCTTACTGTTGTTGCAGAGAATGTTGTCATTGTTGCCATTGTTTTCTGACCACCAACCTATACAAAAACTGTGAAGTTTTAACAAGCTTATACAAAATCTTGGAGAAAAAAGAACTAAAAAGATTGGATTTTTACCTGGTTGTGATGGCTTGTGGAGTGCTCTAAGTTTGCCAAAATAGAGAGATAATAAAAGGGTGAACATGGGATATGGTTTTTTGTGAGGTGAATATGAGAGCAATAGATAAGGAGTGTGTTGAGATGGTTGGCTGACAAAGAAAATTGGATGAGGCATCTTATAACTCATCTACTTGTAAAACTGACCAGAAAAGTGGGTGGGCCATGGTCCTTTTGTCCAAATTTAGCTAAAGAAGCAGCAAAATTGACTTCTTTCTCCTTTACTTAAAATTGTTATGGAGATATTTTCAATAATTGAAGAACAACTCACAAATGATATGTAAGCATTTAGATCAAACTTTGCCACACCCCAACCCAGCATTTAATACTGAAGAAAACCAAATAATAGTTGTACATTCAAATGTAAATAAACCAGACTTTAGTCTTAACACCAGTCAATAGGCTTTAATTGTCAGAATTATCACTACAGAAACTAGATAAGTCTTCAATATTGGTCAAACAAACACCACTACTAGTTACCAGTTCACTATTTGGAAACTGATCACTCGCTACGGAGAACTTGAACTTGCAAGTAAATGCCTCTTCCTCTCACGAATTCACAAATGCACCTATCATCTTTTTCCACAAGGTTCCACCTACATAAGCTGCGCCATCCGCCAGTTAGCCATATTCTACCATCCTTCCACTTCTTGATTTTTGTGTCAAATTCTCTGCCAGCAGAGTCGCGAATGGTCATGCTTGAAGGGAGTTCAAGTTTGTAATCTCTCAGTACATCAATTGGAATGTACTGCAATTCGGAAAAAACGACTTTGTTAAAAGAGAACTCTATAAGATTGAACTATAAAATAATAGCATTTATAGCCATAGATTGTTATTCACCAGTTGATCTCTCCTTTTTGCTCGAATTTTTGCTACAAAGTAAGGATTCTTTGGCTGAGTTGCACGCCCACTTTTGAATATATCTGCACCATATTGGTCCGGGACATCCCTCACCGTGCAAGTAGTGACTCTTTTGCATCCAGCTAAATCAAGAAAGTTAACTAGTCAATATCACAAACAGAAATCTAATAAGAACTCAATTACACTCCATATGTTTCATTTTACATGGTGGTATTTATTAAATATGGACTTTAGAATAAAAGAAGACTTTAGGCACATATCAAAGTGTTAGAAAATGATATTTAACTTTATTCTTCTCTGCTGTTCCAAACAGTGCCCTTAGGCACGTTTTGTCAACAAATTAAGCAACCGAATCTTTTTAAAACTTGTAGTCTTAAACATTTCGTGATATTTATATGACTACAAGATCATGTACAGATCCAAACATGCAGTTTTTGCAGTAACATACTACCAAGAAAAGAATTGATTGTGTATAAAATGAAACAGATGAGTAAACATAAAGATCTTTAATTTGTGTCTACCTTTTGAACGTGGTGCCTTTTTCTTAAATGTGCCAGCCCTTTCATTCTCCTCTTCCTCCTCTTCATCATCATCATCATCATCTTCTTCTTCTTCTTCTTCTTCTTCCTCTTCCTCCTCTTCCATGTCTCTGGTCACATCAACTATGGATTAATCAAATGGAAATGTACCAGACTTTAGTCTTAACACCAGTTAATAGACTTAATTGCTACAAACATGAATACAAAGTAGAACAGTTTCCAATTTTGTCAACAAACAGCAGCACTTAGTCTTCAAAATTGTCAACTTATGGCCAAAAAAATTTAAAATGCTATGTTAAGCAGCAGTAAACTGTTTCTTATACTTCTCGTTGGGGTTGGAAACTGATCCTTCATGGAGAATTTGAACTTGCAAGTAGAGGTTTTTTTTGCCTTTTCCTTTCACAAATTCACAAATACACCTGACATCTTTCTCCACAAGGTTCCACCTACAAAAACTGTGCCATCCTCCAATTAGCCATATTCTACCATCCTTCCAATTCTTGAGTTTTGTCTCAAATTCTCTGCCAATAGAGTCGCGAATGGTCATGCTTGAAGGGAGTTCAAAATTGAAGTCTTTTATCACATCAATTGGAACGTACTGCACTTGGGAAAAAGAACTTTGTTAAATGAGAATGCAAATAAGACCGAACTAAAAAAATCATTCACTAGAATAGTTATAAGCTTTTAATTACAAGTTGATCTCTCCTTTTCGCTCGTATTTTCGCTATAAAGTAAGGATTTTTGGGCTGAGTTGCACGTCCACTTTTGAATATATCTGACCTAAATTGGTCATGGCGATCCTTGTGAGTAGCGGCTCTTTTGTATCCAGCTGAATCAAGAAAGTTATCTTGGTCAGGTTCACAAATAATAGATGAAAACTCAGAGATACTCCATCCGTTTCATTTTACGTGGAGGTATTTTTTTTAACATAGACTTTATGAAATAAAAGAAGACTTTTGAACATATCAACAGTAACTCGATTTGTCAATGAACCAAATAACCTAACCTTTAAAAAACTCTTTAGAAATTATAGTCTTAAACGTTTCATGAAATTAATACAACTTCAAAGATCATGTCCAAATACATAAAGATGTCATTTTTGCGGTAACATACTAATAAGAAAAGAATTGAATCGCATATACAATAAAATAGAGGAGTAGATATAAAGATCTTAAATTTGCGTCTACCTTTTGAAAGTGACGACTTTTTCTTATATGTGTTGGGCCTTCGATTCTCTTCTTCCTCCTCCTCGTCTTCATATTCCTCATCAGTTTCTTCCACGTATCTAAGTTTTGAACGTGGTTCAGTTTCTTCCACGTATCTACGTTTTGAACGTGGAGCCTCACCCATCTTTACTAAGGCTTTTTCCATCATCACAGTAGAAGTTGCACTTCTCTTTAACATCATATCTTTAGAGCTAGAGTTAATTTACAAGAGCTTTAAGGCATATATGAAGAAGGAAAATAATAATGTCCTCATAAAGTTGAAGTCTTACCCCTACATTACTATTATTTTCAGAATTCATAGTTTCCTTACCAAGTTATCACGTAGCAATGAAGAATGAAGATAAGATGCAAAATTAAATACCAAAAAAAAGTATGTAGATGGAGAATTTTTCCAAAAGAAGATTAAGGAAAAAAGTAGCAGAAGTTAATTGTGAGTTTTTTAGAACAAAATTTGGAATGTGGGACAGGACCACTTAGACTAATAAAGAAAACAGCTAAAACTAGCACCTGCAATACATAAAAGGATTGAAAAATTAGTAAACTATACAGAGCAATTTGTGTTGCACGCAAAAACACAAATTTTTATGGCGTTCACATGTGATACAATATAAATGCATGACAGGTATGTTGTGTATATAAGCTCTGTATGTTTCCTCCTTTTGATTAGCAACTCTATGGTTAAATTGTATGATTTAATATAAATATCGAATATGAGTAAGTATTTTCTTGAATATTTCAATTATAAATAACTTTTGAGTATAGAATTTGGATTTAACTCATATGCCGGGTTTTGGGAATCCTACGAAAAATACCTTATTCACGAGCACTTGTACAGAATTCATCAAAGTTTGAGACGTGTCAAAAGACATTATCCTGAAAAATATTTCATCTATTATAAGTGTATCATCTGAATTCAACAAGCTCTTCTAGTACAACAATGAGGAGTCAGAATCTCTCATCATTATATTATAGAATATAGAAAAGAGGAGTCTCTCATCATTTTTCTTCTCCTAAAAAGAATGGACTAACAAATATATAGGAGTAATGGACTTAATTAGTGAAACGGTTAAAGAAAGAATAAAGGTTAAGGAATAATGACTAAGAATTAATACCATCAACAAATATAAATGACAATGAAGAGAAATGATCTGTTATGATCATTCAACAAAAGTAACGGTTGAAGATATGTAATTCTCCTACGATAATGAATATATTAAGAAACAAATAATGACTAATTAAGGGTATAGCTAATATGAATAACGACCCTTCTGGATGAAGTCAAAGAAAGAATCTAGACAATAATGTAACAAATATTTACACAATCAAGTAATTTAAGAGTTAACATACATATACACTAAAAGAATCTAGATATATTATATTGCGTGTGAGATAATATTGTGGCATGCATGGTAAATATGAGGTGGGTGTGAGTGGAAAGAGAGTAAATACATAAAATAAAGAGCATTTTTTAAAAAGAGAAGTGTTCTTATTGGTGGAGCTTTGAATTTTTCAAATAATCTGGAGTTGTTTGAGGCATAATGTTGTTAGGTTGTTGTATATTCTAGAGAGGACAAGTCAAGAGTTATATTGATGGATCGTTAAGGTTATATGTCTTAATTCTTCTTAAAGAAAAATATATATATCCGCTTTTATCCAAACATTTATGAATTTATTTTTGGACATCTCCCAAAAAATCTCATACTAATGAATTGGGTTGAACCTATTTAAATAGGTTCATTTTCTTCTCTTACACGGATGTGGGAGGAGTTTGCATCCCAACAATGAACTCATGGTTATTCCAAGTTTTCCAACCAGAATCTTGAAGTAGACCAGAAATGGTTCAACATTCCAATGTAAATAAAGGAAAAGGAAAACAAAGTTATCCATGCTAAGCAGCTACAGAGTTCAGATTCCAACATAATAGCATCAGTTCATAACTAAGAATTTATCATCTTTATGCAGCAAGTTTCAACAGAGATTCCGAAGGATCTTCGAAAACAGAAACCTTCAATTCATTTGCATTGACAAGCCGAAAAACACAGACATGTCCTTCCTTAAGCTTGTTATCAATCACAAACTGTTTCCATCCTCCACAGAAAGCGTGATATCCTTTTTGTGTAACACAATTCACTTTCCACCTTTTTCCTTCTGAATTACGGAGGACAGCTGTTGTCTTATTGCCTGATTTTGAAAGTTGTTCAAAGAAGGATCTTGGAACATACTGCATTGGAAGTATTTGGTTACATACATTTTACACATTTCATAGCTTAGTGGTCACCAAAAACTTGATTTAGTTCAAGAAAACGCTTACCAAGAAACAGGACGACCTTTTCACGTTGTAGCCTTTCAAACATTTCACAAATTGAGGAATATTTGAAGTGAGAAGGTCCTCTGCTTTCTCAAGTGCAGCTCTTTTTCTTGGAATTTCATGATCTGTGGCATTTTCATGAGTCTGTTTGGATCTGTAAGGGCATCTTTCTGGCCTTTTACGCTTGCTGCCTCCATCATACACTGAAGCTTGTTGATTTTTTACCATGTTTGTTGAGTTGACTTGTCTCTCCAGTCCATTGTTACTGAAAATTCTTACTGTGAATTGCATATCGCCATCGTACCTAAACACGAGACATTCCCCATCTTGTAGTTGGTTATTTTTCTGAAATTTCTTCCAGCCCTTGTGTATAAGCAAACCATCTTCATCAGAGTGTAGTTTCACATTCCAACTGCCTCCAGAAAGACACTTAAGGGTGGCTTTATCAGGGGATTCTTCTGATATATGCCTAAGAAAATGGGCTGGGATTCTCTACAAATTAAACATCAACTACTTCATCAAAAAGAAGAAACATGTTCAAATTGAAGAATACTTGTAAAATGATGCAGAGCTTTACCAGTTCATCAGTGATTGTGGGGCAAAAAATCTTGTAGAAAACTGCTCTTTTATCTATCTTCAGTGAGGGGTCTTCCATCATATCAATATCAGTTTGTACGATCCCAAAATTAATTATAGAAAATCAAGACACAGATGATCAACAATTTGAAATTGGATGGAACGTCGGTTTAGGATTAAACGGGTCAAATTATTAGGATGGATGAAGGGTATTTATGAGTTACTTTCACTTTGTTATGGTATTCTTTCGTGTTTTTCGTTTAGCATATATGAAAAAGGAAACTAAAAGAGTAAATTTTTCAAATAATCACTCTAGGAATATCCTTAGCAAAATTATGTCGTCAATTCATTTTATTTTATTTGCATTTATAAAGTTACTCAACTTGTCTGTAACTACATTTTCTTCAAAATAACTCTAGTAGGATAAGACAAAAAACTTGGAATAACCATAATTGAAAAATACAACTACAACAACATACCCGGTGAAATCCCACAACTGGGGTATGAGGAAAGTAGAATGTACGCAGACCTTATCACTACCTCATAAAAGTAGAGAGATTGTTTTCTGAAGACCCTCGTCTCAAAAACTCATAAGCAGAATAAACTAGATATGACAAAAAGGAAAGGAAGGGAACAAAAAGAACGACTTAAAACGAAAAGTATAACGTAAATACAATAAATTTAACACACATACGAAAGATCATGACAAACATGATATAAAACACGACTACTCTTGCTATCCCACTATATCCCAAGGTCAGACATCCACCTAACCCTACCAACCAATTAGTCTGCTACTTTAATTCATCTTTCTTAAAATTTTCTTCATTTCAAGAATATTTACTTTTCCTCTTTTAATTTTTGATAACTTTACTACACAATTTCACCAAGTAACTATTTGAGAAATTTAATCCTAGTGCAATAATGTTCTCTTGAAAAGATTCAAAATTAAGAGTTCCCATATTAAGTCATCACATAGCAATGAAGAATGACATAAGATGCAAAATTTAATACCAAGAAAAGTATTTAGATGGAGAATTTTCCCAAAAGAAGACAAAGGAAAAAAGTAGTACAAGAAGTTGATAGTGAATTTTCTTTAATAGAATTTGGAAGGTGGGGGCAGGACCACTATAATAATAAAGGAAAAACTGCTAAAAATAGTGTGTGCAATACATGAAAAGATTGAAGAATCAGTGAACTATACAAAGCAAACTGATGGCTTGACGCAAAAATATAGCACTTGGTAATTCTTTTAATGCAACACATATTTGGTATATAAAACTTTCATAAGTTAAACCATGGTTAACTGATATGTTAACTCCTGTAAATTTGTAACTTCAATAGTTATATCATGTGATTAAGTACAAATATTGACATATAAAAGAATTTTATGCACTAAGAAACACTTGGGAACTCAATGCTAAAGTATCTTTAAAATTAAGTGCAAGTACATATCTACACTAAGCATGGTTTGATAGCCTTAAAACAGTACAGCAATAGAGAAAAATACAAAATAAAACCTTCTCAATGGCAACAACACCACACCCAGTGCAAATGATTTCTCAACGGTAAGAGCAAAAATTGGATTCATCATGAAGTACATTTAGTCATCCGCCCGATGAGCTATATCATCGGGGTGGTGGTTTGAAATGAATATACAAGACCGCACACCAAAAACCGAACTACTATACAGATTCTAATGCACACTTTGTACAATGAGAAGCAAAAGTAGAGCATTTGCTGCTACCCGTGGCACTCCATAAAGAATTTCCAGCACCTTAAGAACCTAGATCACCTTAAAAAAAAGACAAAATCAAGTCACTAAGTTCCCCCATCCGCCCCAGACAAAGATTCATTCTCCCTCCCAACTTATCTGGAGAATTTTGAAGTAATAGGCAGAGTCCAGTTAAAAGAGCTCATTGACGTGATTACTGAGGGAAAAAAAATGCAGCCTATACAGGTTGAGCATGTGCCTTCTCATGGATATCCTTCACAAGATCCTTCAGCTCAGGGAAGACTGATACAAGTACAAGTTCGAGGACACCATATGTAAGCTGCTTTAAACAGATGGTAGACTGCACATTAAAAGAGAATTGTTGTTGTCAGTTTGGCGGAAAACATGTACTCCCTCCGTTCACCTTGAGTTGTCAAAAATTTCCTACTTTGATTCACTTTTACTAGTCAGTTTTGACAAATCAAGGTAGGACAAAAAAAAATTTCCCATCATACCCTCAACTTATTGTCATTGAGTTACTGACTTTGAAAAATATAGTGAATGGACCCTATCAATTAATAGGGGTAAAATGATAAACTTACTGTACCAATAATTATTTTCTTAATAAGTGTGCCTAGTAAAAAATTTGACAACAAAATGTGAAACGGAGGAATTAATAGGAAACCAATGTTCTCACAGAGAGGTCTTACCTGAAGGAAATAATACAAATCCCTAGCACAACGCCTGTATTGCTTGTGCCCAATTAAGCTGACCAAAGTGGCGGGAGCACCATCTAAGAATTTAAAGAGGAACTAGTTAATAATTTCATCCTTGGCCTCTCAAGGCTGGGTTTCTATAAACCCCAACTGTATGTATAGTTCATGCCCTGTGCATCCCAACCCCACCACCAAACCCCCAATAATAAATGCAGAATGGCAGGGAAACAGAAAGCACAGGGTCGGATTGGTTTTGGAGAAATTGAACATCTAACCCAGCCTAAATGAACATGAACCACCCCAGTGGAAGCATGGAAATTGTGTGTGAATCAAAAAGATTAAGACATCTAATCCCCAGAAAATAATAGCTTCTAGACAACTGTTACAGGCACCGACACCAACTAGCTGAAGAAAGACTATTACAGTTTGAAAACAATTTAAAAGAAGCACCAAGCGCCCATGAATTGTTTTTAGTTTTGCACAAGTAGAGAAGTCAAGGAAAACATCTTATTTTAACGAACTTCCATTGATAAAATAGGTAAGAAGGAATGTTGGCAATTCAAGCACAAATGAGGGCCACTTACCATAGAGCATCTTTTTCACATCACTTGCCCTACGAGTCGCCTCAAGCTGTTCCTCAAAAGATCCTGCCTTAGAAACCTTACTTCCTCCAGGTTGTTTCGCGCTATGAACAGATCCTTCATTTGGTTCATTGCTGGTTTCAACAATATTCCTTAATTTTATGAAGAAAGTGCCATTGGGCCAGAGAATCTAGCAATGCAATCAGCAACAAAACCCAAAAGTCACTTCCAAATAATCCTTCTGCATAATTTCCTTATTTTATAATCTTAAAAGTAGACCAATGATGATACATCAGAAAGTATGCAGAAAGCCCACAACCAAAGAAATATCAGGACGATATTACTCAAGTTCCATACATAATGAGTGTAGTTTGGTCCACTGTTTTAGTTGACTAAAACACATTATAAAGCTTATTTCTCAAACAACGAAAAAAGAAACTGCCATATATAAGCTCACTGACGAATATAAAAGCGCATACATCTACATTTTGTGTGGCAGCACAACTTAAAGTTCTTCCCCCTGACACTAGTTTCCAAATGCAGTCTTTCCATCAAATATCTATTTTCATACATGCCACGTCAAGTTAAAAATAATATGCAAGAAATACTATTAGACATAAGTGCAGCAATTGTAGATGGTAGACTTTGAAATCTAACAAGGAACAGAATTAGCTGAAGTGACATGCTAAATGAATCACACACGACAATAACATCAAAATAATTAAGTTCGTTACACCAATGATCAAAGATCGAATTCTGAAACATCGACGAAGTGCCACATGCATTTATTTTATAAAGAACTCTCAAGGGGGAATTCAGTGTTGTAAAAATGATTTGAGGCATAACATGTCATAACTCCCAAAAAAGGAACCTGAACTAAGATTTGCTAAAAATGACCATGCATCATTGTCCTTTTTGTAATTCCAAACTATTTCTCCACTTTTTTTTCCCTGTATTTCTCTTCACCAATCAACAATTTTTCTCCATTTGTCATCTAATTAATGCAATCTGTAAATATGGTAACTCCAAAGCAGAAGCCAAGAAAAATTTGCTTCAAAGGTAAGCAATTAAGTTGGAAAAGTGACAGTAAATGCTTACATCTTGAACCCATTTAATTCCCTCAGCAATAACATCCTCTCTCCGTAGCCAATGAATTTGCCTTAACAGCCAATCATCAATAGCATCCTCCATCATTAACTGCATAATCTCCTTTGATATCCAAAATACCTGTCTTCTGCGCGAAAAAACATGCCTTTGTTAGAGCCCGTTAATGATGCCATGTCATGGCAATAATACGAATACAAGATATCTACCGTTCAGGGTTTTTCTAACCTACTGCAGAGGTGTGTTAGGTTACACCCTCCCCCTTTTCAAATTTCCTTAAATTCCCTTGCCATCTCATTAATATTAGTCTTTTGGGGCCTTTTTCTTGCCTCGCCATAAATCCCTTAATTCACCTAAATGTCCGTACTTTTTATTTTCCAGATTGGTAGCTTCAGTCCTCTCTCTTCGATCTTTGATATTTGTCAAACAATCAAAAGAAAGGAGTTTTTCAATAATTTGCCATTCGAGTTTAGAGTAAATCAAGAACAACGAGCAATCAGGATGATAGGGATTTTATTAAATTTAGTACTTCTTTTGTACATCCATTGAAGAGAAATGTATAATCCAACAGTAAAATTCAGCTCACTAGAAACTATAAAACTTGAGCCCATCAATCAGAAGGCTCAAAGAAAAAGGCAAAAAGAAAATCTTCAAATGGAAAATCTTAATCTGATAGCTTGGCATAAGCACTCTTTGAGGAAGGCAAAAAGCATAACGCATAATCTGATCAACCAAATGGAAGTGTACAAATTCTTACCTCCATTAATGACACTGTAAATGTTGGAAGAAGACTAAAAGATGAAAAAGGGAAAAATTTTGAAATTTTAGAGAAGAACCATGACCGTTCTTTCCCCTACTCCCACTAGTGAAACGAGTTTGTGTGATGTAAAGGAGGAAAGAAAATTTGGGAATTATGGATTTATGGTGAAAATTCCCAAAATAAAGCGCAAAAAAGGACAAATCTTTAGTGAGGTGGCAAGGACATTTAAATATTGTTATAATTTTGTTGAAACCGTGTCTAAATTTGTGAAATCTTACATCATCTCCTCCCTCATATATTCCCATGCCAAGAATGTGCATAGTTTAGTAGTTCAGCTACTTGGGATGCCATGTTTGTAGTTTCAGCATAATTTCGTACCAAATACTCCCTTTGTCCCATTTTATTGGGCACCCCTTCCTTTTTGGTCCGTCTAATGTCACCTTACTCTAATTGAAAATAATTTAACTTTAAAATTTCCATTTTACCCTTAATGAAATGATTCTCAGCCACACAAATATCTAAGAATGATTTTAAACCACAAGTTTTAAAGTCGTTCTTTTTTTTTTCTTAAACACCGTGCCAAGTCAAAGGGTATCACATAAAATGGAACGGAGGGAGTACTATATTGAACCTTCTAAATCATTTTAGGAAGCAAATTAAGCATGAAGAGTTAAATATGGATAATGAAAGCGATCCGATAATGAAACTATGAGAAATATTGGAAAAATATATTATTGAATTGTGTATTTACATGTTACATAAAGATCCTATTTATAGACACTACAATATAATCCAAATCCAACTAGGAAACAACATACTATTCCTATTCTAAATTGGACTATGTAATACCATTTCTATTCTAACACCCCCCCCCCAAAGCTGGTGCATACAAATCATAAGCACCTAGCTTGTTACAAATATAATTAATACAAGGACCACTGAGGGACTTGGTGAAGATATCTGCTAGTTGATCACTTGACTTCACAAACTTTGTAACAATATCTTTTGAGAGTAATTTTTCTATGACAAAGTGACAATCAATCTCAATGTGCTTGATCCTTTCATGAAACACCGGATTTGATGCAATATGAAGGGCCGCTTGATTATCACACGCAAGTTCCATCTGATCAACTTTGCCAAATTTTAGCTCCTTCAATAACCGTTTGACCCAGATAAGTTCACAAGTTGCTGAAGCCATTGCTCGATATTCTGCCTCTGCACTTGATCAAGCAACCACACTCCGTTTCTTGCTCTTCCATGACACCAAATTACCTCCTACTAATACACAATATCCGGACGTAGACCACCTATCAGAGGGTTATCCTGCCCAATCAGCATCTGTATATCCCATGATATGCTCATGTCCTCGATTTTCAAAGAGTAGTCCTTTTTCAGGCGCAGACTTTATATATCATAGAATACGAACAATTGCATCCCAATGACTATCACAAGGGGAAGTCATAAACTAACTTACAACACTCACAAGGAATGAAATATCAGGTCTAGTCATTGTGAGATGATTTAACTTTCCCACTAGTCGTTTATACCTTTCAGGATTACTGAGTGGCTCCCCTTGTCCTGGAAGCAGTTTAACATTCGGATCCATAGGTGTGTCAATAGGTCTACATCTTATCATCCCTATTTCTTCAAGAATGTCTAAGGCATACTTATATTGAGAAATAACAATACTTGATCCAGATTGAGCAACCTCAATACCTAGAAAAGACTTTAATCTACCAAGGTCTTTAGCTTGGAAATACTTAAAGAGATGTTGCTTCAAACTATTGACACCATCTTCATCACTGCCAGTGATAACAATATCATCGACATAAACAACCAAATAAATACATAAAATTTGTTACAGAATGCCGATGAAATACAGAGTGATCAGCTTCACTACGAGTCATGCCGAACTCCTGAATTACTGTGCTGAACTTTCTAAACTAAGCTCGAGGAGACTATTTCAGACTATAGAGTGACTTGCGCAATCGGCATACAAATCTACTAGACTCCCCCTGAGCAACAAAACCAGGTGGTTGCTCCATATAGACTTCTTCTGCAAGATCACCATGTAGAAAAGCATTCTTAACGACCAACTGATGAAGAGGCCAATGACGAATGGCAGCCATAGATAGAAGAATACAGACAGATGCCATTTTAGCCACGGGAGCAAACGTATCACTAAAATCGAGCCCAATAATATGAGTATATCCTTTGGCAACAAGACGAGCCTTAAGTCGATCAACATGACCATCTGGGTCAACTTTCACTGCATAAACCCAACGGCAACCAACAACGGATTTACATGCAGGAAGGGGGAAAAGTTCCCAAGTACCACTCGTATATAAAGTAGACATCTCATCAACCATAGCCTGCCTCCATCCCGAATGAGAAAGTGCTTCACTTGTAATCTTAGGGATGGAAATAGAGGACAAAGACAATACAAAAGCATAGTAGGATGATGTGAGACGATGGTAACTCAAGAAAGTATAATGTGGGTTAGCATTTCGAGTGGACCGTATACCTTTTTTAAGTGCACTTGGTTGGCTAGGAGCAGGCACATCCACAGTAGGAGCAGGGTGTGGCGCATGACATGAATCATCTGGAACTGGTGCTGGACGTGGACGACAATGATAAGTCAAGAGAGGTGGAGGTTTGGTAGGGTCTGTCAGAGGTGGCACTTTGGAGATTCCTCAAAAGTCGGTACAGGTAGGACCTGAGGTAATGGTAAGACCTCAGAGATATCCAAACGATCAGATGATGCATAGTAAGGTTGAGATTCAAAGAATGGGACATCAACGGACATAAGATATCGATTAAGGTCAGGGGAATAACGACGATACCCTTTTTGAATTCGAGAGTAACCAAGAAAGATACATTTGGGAGCACAAGGGGCTAATTTATCTTTTCCTGGAGCTATGTTATGAACAAAACATGTGCTCCCACAGACACGAGGTATAAATGGAGATTTGACAAAGGAAACAGTATAGAATGTGGAACCTGATTCTGAATAGAAGATGAGGGCATTCTATTAATTAAATAACAAGATGCAAGGACAGCATCGCCCCAAAAAAGCAACGGAACATAGGACTCAATGAGAAGAGTACGAGCAGTTTTAATAAGATGCTTATTCTTTCGTTCTGCTACACCATTTTGCTGAGGGGTGTACAAACAAGATGTCTGGTGAATAATTCCTTGGTAAGTCACAAACTCTTGAAATTGAGAGGACATGTATTCTAACGCATTATCACTACGAAGAGTACTAATGGAAACACCAAACTAGTTTTGTATTTCAGCAAAAAAACTTTTAAATATAGAAAATAACTCCGAACGATCTTTCATTAAGAAAATACAAGTACATCTTGAATAATCATTGACTAGGACCCTAAATATCAGAATGAACTAAAGAAAAAATAGACTCAGAACGACCCTCCGTACTATGTGAAAATGTAGCACGAGTATGTTTTTTAAGTTGACACGACTCACAATCTAATGAGGATAAACTAGACAAACTAGGCACCATATTTTGCAGTTTAGATAGACTAGGATGTCCCAAACGTTTGTGAATTAGGTCTGGAGTATCTATGACGAAGTATGCTGTGAAGAAATTTGAAGAGGTAAGATAGTAACGCCTTGTGATTCATGTCCTTTGCCAATCATCTGTCCCGTACTGTGGTCCTACATAAGGAAAAAATCATATAAAAAATAAATGCCACAATGCAACTCCCGCGTCAAACGACTAACAGATGCCAAATAAAAAGGAGAACCAAGAACATAAAGAACAAAATCTAAGGTGACAGAAGGTAAAAGTTGGGCTTTTCCAATCACTTTTGGCTTTGTCTGGATCTCATTGGCCAAAGTAATAGCAAGAAGGGATTGTGAGTAAACAATATCAGACAAAAGTGTTTTGTTACCAGAAATATGATCAGCAGCGCCGGAGTCCATTACCCATGATCCAAGAGTACTAGATTGTGAAACGCAAACAAAAGGACTACCCACAACAGGAACAGTAGGTTGAGAAACTGATGCTGCTTGTGAAGACAATTGCTTACTTGCTCGATACTGAAGGGACTCATCATACTCGGCCTGAGCAATATGAACATTATTAGATGATCGGTCAGGTGGAGCAACAGAAACATTGGGCTGAGCAACAGTTTGCTTATGTGCTCGATTTCGAAGGAATTCGATATATTCTTTCATAACAATAGGATCATAACTGGGGGGTGGACCATGCAAAGTATAACATATGTACAAATGTGTCCAGACTTGTGACAATAACTACACATAGAGCGAGATCTTCCAGAACAACCTCCTCCTCATTGGTTCTTCATAGTAGATCTTCATTTATCAATAGTTTGAGATGCAAGAATAGAGGAGTCAATGGTGGGTGATGAAACTACTTTATGATTGGGTGGCGCAACAAGGCCAAGTAAGCGAGAGAATAATTCATCCATCGAAGGGATGGTAGGGCTAGCTAAGATCTGGTCATGTACAAAATCATGATCAGTAGGAAGTCCAGCAAGTGTAAGGACTAAAAACAATGTCTGTCTGTGCTCTTGTTGTGTTGTGACATTCGCAGTGACTGGCATCAATGTTTCAAATTCCTCCATGACTGCCTGCACTTGTCCCAAGTATGTAGACATATCAGATTCATGTTTCTTTAATTGGTCATGCAAGATACCACATCATAAAATTAAGATATGTCATTAGTATATAAAGCTCGGGCCTTTTCCCAAACTGAATAACATGTCTGAAATGGGCAAAACAAGGGCATCAACTTGGAATTAATAGAACGTCATAAGAGACTACATAATTGAGCATCAACCCTATCCCATTGTGCTTTGGCTGTTGCAGATTCCTCAGTAGCCTTTTTCTTTTCATCATAAACATTAATAGTTAAGTGGTCATGAACACCAAGACCTTGGCAGAAGAAAAAGATCGAAAAAAAAGGTCACCAGAGAGCCCACACGCGCCGGCGCATGAGGTAAATCTCGCCAGAAAGCAAAAACTTACGGCGGCGCGTGAGGGCGCGTGCGGCGAAGTTTTCCGGTGGTTCTGGCTTGGTTGTGGTCGCCCGAGCTACCCGAGCCTAGTGATGGTGTTGGTTTTTGTACAACACCCACAGAAACGAAGAAAACACCAACCAGCCACCAGAACTGGAATAGTGACGCTGCTGCCTCCCTTTTTTTTCCTCACAAGTGCTCTGATAGCATGTGAGAAATATTGGGAAAAATATATTATTTACATGTTACATGTTACATAAAGACCCTATTTATAGACACTACAACCTAATCCAAATCCAACTAGGAAACAACATACTATTCTTATTCTTATTCTAAATAGGACTATGTAATCATATTCCTATTCTAACAGAAACCATCAAATAGAAGTTAAATGCAGGAAAACAACTCTCAATTTGATATACCAGGACGTGATGGGATAGGAAGTAGAGAAGTACAAAACATGTTGTCACCTTAGCCAGCCTCTTCTGTTCAGCTGAAAAATCTTGTCCACCAAATTTAACATAGGTACACTTAAATTGGGTGGTGTCCACTGAAAGGAAAAAACACACACGAGAATGAGTAAGCAAAACTAAAGCATGTTATATAAAGGGGAAAAAAGCAGTCCAGCACAAAATCAAGCACAAATATCCGACTGGAGGGAGAAATAATTAGTGGTGGTAATATGGCAGGGATGGGAGGGTCTAAACCGATGCGGGGCAAGGGGGTTGACCCAACGTTTAAGAAACTTGGTGGGGGGGAGTGGGGCAGGTTGCAGGCTATGTTGCTCGACTCTCCAAAATTGTTGCCGCACCCATGCCGGATTCTTCAAAATGCACTACTTTTGTAGTATCCAACACACACACAAACATTTTTTAAGAGTTCAAGCAACATAGGTTGCAGGTGAAATTTCTGCTTCCAAACACCTTCATTTTAGCTTCGTTTCTCTAAAAATTAATCCACTTCACTGCTATCTGTAATCTGTAACAGTTTCCTGTTCAATTTCCTATTTCAAAATCATTTTTTATTTTCTTTTCCATTTATTGAAGAATCATTGAGTTGCTACAAATAAAATTACAGATTCATTACAAGCAATTGTTTCTTCTGAAGATAGTTCTCTTTATTTATCTTCAAAATAGTTTTCTTTATTTATCTTCAAAATAGAACTATTTGACTATTCAAGATGATAACAGAGATAGTGGATAACTTTGTAATTATATCTTTCTATAGTTCTCTTAGATTTTTTAGTGGTGTCATATAGTAGGTAAAAAGAGCCATACAGCTTAGAATGGTTGGCAAAAACATATATAAATACTAATGAACGTATTGGAGAACTATTTACTATGTCATTCAGAAATTTTTGGATCTATTATTTTACTTACAGTAGCATTAGGTTTTTTGCTAAAGCAACATACAGTGTCCATTATTAAAATAATGAAATTATGAACTTGTCTATTTTAACACAGTAACAAAAGGAAGAAAAAGAATGAAAGAAGAATAAAATGGGCCAGGGTGGAGCGAGTAGGACGAAAGTAGAAAAGATGTCATGCGGGGTGGGGCTGGTTGAAATTTTAGCAGGTTAAGACTACGCCCGGCCCAATGTCATCCCTATTGAATATATATCTCAGAGGTAGCACTGATCAAACGGCTGAAAGAATCCTACTTGTAAATATCTCGCATGTTGAATCTAAAAATATAGCCTACCTCCAAGCTCTTCAATGAAATAAACATGCATCAAGCAATTATTTCTCACAACCAACTTGAATTTCCATACTCTTTTTCAGTTGTTGCACAGTATATCCCTTCCTTAATCTTTTTAAGATAAAGTGATAAGATTCTATATATGTTTGGGAAGAAACATACCAGTGTCGAGTAGCATACCCGCCATTTACTGAAAATTAAACTTTAACCCCCTTTAGTTATCCTCGGGTTCCTACTGTATAAGTAATCCAATTGGGAGCATTCCAGACATGGGATTAGACCAGATTGTTTTTATCTCTCTTAATATGAACCTTAATAAAGCATGTTATTCGACTCCTCAATACAAATAACACATCTGAATATGCAGAATAAAGATGAGGTCGTATAGAAGCCCTCTGATAAGACAAGATCCCTAAGTTCAGATGTCTTGTAGCTTATCTATTGGTCTTCCTTCATCTTTTCAGCAGAATAAATTTCTAAAGAAGATCAGAACTTCGATAAGTTTCTCCCAGTGGATATCCCGTTCACAAGAAGTAGAAAAAGGAGAAGAAGAAAGAGATACCTCCGGTGGCACTCCAACTGGATCCTCTTGTTGACTGGGAACTACTGCCAAACTTGTCTCCGGAAATCCTCCAGAACTGAAAGATTCACGTTGTAGCACAGAACCATTCTTCAAATCAGCCGCTGAGCTTAGCTCCTCGTCACGTTTAACCACCCGAGGGGGAAATCCTTTTGAATTCAACTCATTGTCCGAATGCCACCCATTGTCTTCTGAACTAGGTCCTACTTCCTCATGCCCGTGGCTTCCATCTTTATCAACGTCATCATTGTCAGAGAAGCTATTGACTGACTCAGAGTTACTTTGTGTTAAAGCCAGTTTATGTATTTCCTCCACGTTCCAAGATAAATTTCTATCTGAAGTAGACGTAGTAGGTTCATACGAAGAAGATGAAGGAGAGCCAACAACTTTACGCATCAAGCCATCAGAAACGCCTTTAAATTGACGCACAATATCATCCACAGCATCATCCACATTAACTGTCGCAAAGGATGAGTCCAATCAAATTATAACAAAGAAAGCAACCACCATACATGATATAACTCACTCGTTAAATTACTGAACATTTTATACAACTCACTTAAATCCCTGCCAAGAACAGACAATAATTTTTCCTGGTCAATAGCATTGAACATCATCCATCCTCCACATTATTATTACTTGCATGAAAACTTTAGAGTCAAGAAGAAGTGGAGGTACCAAAATGGTCAAAGAAAGGACAAGAAGATGAAAATTATGAAAAGATACTTCAGCTGAAAACCAGCATAAGACTCCCCTATTGAGGTCTATCAAGAGCGTAAGAGTTTTGTTACCATGTGAAAGTTTGAGCATCCAACCCAAAAATTACGACAAAAATGAAGTTAAAGATTTCATAAACCTAATTGGATGCTGTTATACACTTTAACTGGGACACTATTATATAACTCAATAACCTTCCACATGTGCAACAAACTCTAGGGTTCACTAAAGTATTTGAATGTGGACTTACGAGTGCAAGAATAACCTACAAGATAGGCTCAGATATCATGTGAGAGAATGAGATAAAAACGCATTGATAACTTGACAATTCGGTGAATACAAGACATTGGTTATAGGTGTCAAGATGCATGTGGTACTTGTCCAATATGGAGCAATATGTAACTTAGGAACTTAACTCTATTCTAACACAACTAAATAAGCAAACTATTTAAAGTTCATGACTGTAGATTATATGATGTGAAGAAAAGAAACACAGCGTTTCACCTCACATTGTGATTTAATAGTACTCTGTTCAAACATTAGCTTTATATTTTAGCAAAGCAGACCCCTCGCTTTATATTTTAGCAAAGCAGACTCCTCAACACACTTCAAGAATGTAGCATTATCTGAAATTGGAATCAGATACCCACACTGCATCCTATGTGCAGAAACTTGGTACAAGTTATTCTGGCCTTCAAATGGAAATTTATTATTGCAGTCATCAACATGACTACCCTTACCCCATTCCATGTATACAAGTAGATAGATGTGAAAATATCCAATGGAAACACCAGACTAATCACTGAGAAAAAGCGAAGTACCTGCCAGCGTTCTCATCACTGAAGAAGATTTTCCAAAGGAGTAGTTCTTCATAGACATAAATCAGGAATTAGTTAGGGTTAAAACAGCCTAGATATATATGAAATGATGGTAAGACCTAATGAACTTCGAGAAATACATACCTTGGAAGAGGCACTGAGAAAATCCCACACTTCATGTTGCTCAGCGACATTGGCAATTGACAAGAGATCCTGTTAGGGAAAGAACATCTAAAGAAACCTGAAGGCACAGATATCCCAAATAGAAATAAAAGCAGTGTGGAAACGTACCTGCAAATATTTGTCAAGCTGAATGCAACGCTGATGAACAAATGCATCTTCGGTACTCGACGAAAATATCCTCTTAGGAGGCAAATGCAATGTGTAATTAGGAATATCCTTCAGGTGTCTATGCAATCTCTCAAAGTTCCTGTATCTGCTTAAACAGCACCCGATAGGAAGATATTAGCTAGACAGAGCCAGAGAAAGTTGAGAAAAGAACTTGTTCAGTGTTCAAAGGGACTGCTTTAATTGCAATGCCAAAAACTTCTAAACACAATAATATTGAAATGAAGATGTTTTTAGATGATAGGGCACCATTAAGTAGTTAAAATATATATACATGAAAACAATACCTTCTCTTTACAAACCAAGTACTGTTATTGGCATCAGTAATCGCGATTGAATATACGGCAAAAGATTTTGAGCCCAGCTTCTCAAAATATGCACCCAAAACCTGGGGCAAGGGGAAAGTATACAGCAACAAGAATCTTAGAAGACAGAAGTCAAAGGTTACTAAGTACAAAATAATCAAAGATTTGAGACCATGGCTCATGAAATTGGATACACAACACCACACAAGTTTTAAATTTCTTATGAGCCAGCTTGATTTCTTAGGACATATTTGGAGTATACGGGAAAGATTGAGGAGAACTCACATACCCTGCACTTCAGCTTTGGATGATGATGTCCCTCACCACGAACCACCATGTCTGAAGCACTCATAGTGCTAGGTACTGCATTCCTGAATTCTGCACTATAGAATTCTGATATAATCGATCCACCACCTTTGCTCATAAACAAATCTTCAGTATTTTGTTGGATGATCAGATCAGATGTACTATTTGATTTCTTAAGCCTACTCTTAGTGTCATATGCAACAATGGCAGAAGCATTGTCGACATCATTGAGAACTTCTCCCTTGGACGGAGCTTCCCTTATCAGCTCTTGACACAAATTCAAGGAATGACTTCTCTGATCATGTGGATGATTTGGATCATGTGGTTTATCTTCCATTATCATGGCTACTTCAGATCTCTGAGTTGGTAATTCTTTCCCAGCATCTTTTCCACTGCTTACTGTAAGCTTTACTCCAGGAACCTGAACTCCTCGAGAGGCAGAATTCTTTTGGAGTTTTTTCTTATAATTTCTGCCGATAGTCCACATGTTCTCAAGATTTTCAGGCATCAAAACTTCTGTTCTTCTCTGGGAAGCTGCTTCAAGGACACGAGCCCAGTCAGCTGGTCGTGGATGGTCATATTGGCAGAGTGAGACATCGGTCCCTTGATTCTTGGTAGGTGTTTTCTGTTTATGATCAGATTCTGAACATTTTACAGTGTCTAAGGGAGTAACCTGATTGCGATTGTGAGTTTCTACTTTAGTCAATTTACCATCGCCAGACTCCTTACACCCCTCATCATTATATGCAAGGAAAATGTATTCAATCAGTTCATTAATATACCTGCAGTAGAATATATCAAGTACTACAACAAATGAGTAACAAGTTAACACGGAACAGGTAGCTACTCAAATTGAATTGGGACAGGCCAGATTGATTTATCAAAAATGTGAATCAATTGTGAAATTTTACTCCAATTTGTACAGTGATTAACAAAAGAGTGAAAGAACAGTCGATCCATATCAGCAGTTAAATCTTGGGAAGCTCCAAGAGCACCTTAGATAGTGAGGATAAAGCAGCACTGACTTGTAATTAAAAGGTCATAATTACTAATGCGGTCCAATAATTTCTCAGCAGCAGCAACCCCACACATGAGTCTAATAGTCTGTCACTTACACGGCAAACCAAAGGTCACACCACAGGTCAGTAAGAATTCTTTACTTATTTCATTACTGAGCAGCAAATAACAACCTAGATAACAAGTCGCCCCAATTACCCTACCATTGACCCCTCCTGCAAAACAGGAAAGGGGGATTATATTTAAATTATTGGTCTGCCTCCTATAGAGAAACTCTGGCAAGTTCATCATCTTATACTAAAGTCCAATATGCTGAAAACTTAATGAACTGCAATAAACTTCAATTTACACAAATAAGGAAATGTTCTATATTTAGAGGGGGAGGGTGGGAACGAGATGTAGCTTGCATAAGATGTCCTCAATTCACATTTTAAGGAGTATCAAACATTAAGGTGATCATAACTTTTTCCTGAACATCTTCAACATGTATGTGGGATTATAAAGGGATAAAACTAAAAGTACCATTTGTTCCTGAGACATGGAAAAAAAATTCATTTGTCTTTCAGACTGATTAGAAAGTCATCCCAGGACAAAGATGTATATTCAAATGTTCTTGAGGCAATTGTTTCCTAGATAGACAGTTACTGGTTACGTTTCAGACTGATTAGAAAGTCATCCCAGGACAAAGATGTATGATTCAAATGTTCTTGAGGCAATTGTTTCCTAGATAGACAGTTACTGGCTAATTACTGGCTAATTAACCAACAGACCTTTTAAGTTTGTCTCCATGAGGATAACAAAAAATTTTGTGCAATTAATTTTTGAAAATGGAAACATTCATCAGCGTAGGCTAATTGGTTGGTAGGGTTAGGTGGTTATCTAGTCATGGGGTATAGTAGGGTAGAGAAGTAGTAGTGTTTTATAACATGTGTTGTCATTATTTATTTTTTATGTGTTAATTGTATCATATTTGCGCATTGTCATGTGCTTTTGGTTATTAGTCGTTTTTTTGTTATTCCCTTTCTTTTACTTTTTGTCATATCTAGTTTATTCTGCTTATGAGTTTTTGAGACGAGGGTTCCGAGGAAACAACCTCTCTACTTCTATGAGGTAGTGATAAGGTCTACGTACATTCTACTCTCCCTAGACCCCACTTGTGGGATTCCACTGAGTATGTTGTAGTTGTTGTTATTTACCTGAGGGCTTTACAAGGCTTCCAAAAATCACAAAATGGATTCAGTATCCCCAACAAAAGACTCTTTACACCAAAATATAACTTGTAATACAGTTCATTTTAACTACTAGAAAATTGCTCTGTAATTGTACTAGTCTAGTCCTTTGAGCCTCATCACATTGTTTGAATTCAAATAACTTTTCTATATTAGCTAAAAATATACAAGGTGCTTATCTTCCTCACCATCAAACAAAAACTACGATAACAAAAAACACAAAAAGAAAACAAATACGAAGACAAAGCAAAAGTCAAAAAAATGCTGAGGCAGGAGGGGGAAGGTGAGGGGAAAAAAAGTAACTTTGTTCAGTGTAAGCATACTTCTATCTATAGAGGAAGCCATTTTTCCTCTCCTCCTCTGCACTCTTCCTTTTCATTTTTTTCACGGGTGTTTGGGTGGAGCGGATCAACATCCTCTTTCTTGTTTCTTTCTAATCATCTCAGTGCTCAAAAGAAAATAACAAATAGAATCACGAACGGGGAAAAAATGAATCATCAAGAACTCTCTTAACCATAAAGTATCACCAAGAACAATCTAAGCTTTGGACTGGCTGTCTTAGTCGTCAGGAGTAATGTATTCATGACTTCCTAAACAGTAATACTAAAATTTCATAGCTATGCAGACCTTTTCATGACAAAAAACAACCACTCTGAATCTAATATATTCCACATGAAAAAACAAAACTATACTTCATACCCCTAACTGCGGAGGCAGAACAATGAGTCTTGACCCCAGTGGTAACATTTACTGAACAATAAGACAGTAATCAACAACTTCAGATCCTTACAACTAATTAGCATCTATACTATAAGGCTTTCTGCTCAAAGTAATGCATACCCAAACATACAACCTTCTAATTCCATGGTATAAACCTAGCCACTGAAAGCATCACAGTTATGTATAGACAAAGTTATATATACTGAGAAGACTAAATTTTGATGGTACACATTTGTAAGAGATTAACTCACGCAGGGCTTGCAAAATTCAGAAGAGGTTGTATCACTAAAGAAGTTAATAGTTCTCTGGCAATACATCGAACTAAGGGGCTTTGCGCTTCTCTGGGTCTTAGCACAACAGCTAAGATTCCACCAACGAGCCGTTGAAGTACCTATAAAATAAGTATTAGATAGCATGCAAAGTACGTCAATGGAGAAAGAGTCGATTTTTCCATCAGAGCACTCCACTCACACCTTGTACTCACTCTCAGCTGATATCAAAGCAGGGTGGAGTTCTTTAGAGACCAAGAGATGGTGCTTCAACCTTTCATCCCTTTCTTCTGAAGACAATGTACCCATGACGTCCACGCCAATAGCTGCCTGGTTCCTGCGGAAAAGGTCTAGGTGATCTCCTACCAGGTCCACCACATCCCTAAAAATAAAATTACTTGGTTCAATTGATGGTGACTCAAAACCAATACAACAGTCAGAAAGTGAAAAACAACAGATAGAATAACAAAGAAAGATTATGTTTAAGAATAGCAATGGGATCAGTAATCAAGGAAATGCCCCACTCTGCCCCTCGTGAAGCAGAGAAAGGGGGTCAAAAGTGGGAAATTGGGAACAAACTGACTGTATTCTTTCATGACTAAGTTATTGCCAATGAATAGTACAGTTCACTAATTAAGATTACAAATAACAGTGAGAATAGTCTTAGTTAGCTAGAACTGAGTCTCAGACCACTTCATATTTCTTTTTGTAAATTCTTTGGCTACGCATAACTTCTTTTTCTTTAAATTCAATTATTGCAGGCATTACAATGGGTATTAGATGTGAGAAGAAGTTCCCCATTCTCAAAAAAGTAGCAAATGAGGGAGAGGGATGGCAGGGCACGGGATATGGTTTCTTTAACAGGTAAGTACTGCATATATTGATAGAAAACAAGATTATAAAAATCTAGCATTAAGTTGGTGCTAGTACATTTTCATAGACAGAACCCACCTATAAAAAACCAAAAAGAAAGGGTTCCTTCCGTAAAATTCCTATCCTTGTAGTAAGTTGGGGATATGTATTCCCTGCCCCATTGCATCATCTCTATTTAAGTCAACGAGATGACTGGGAAATAAATACCTTGTCAACAGCTCTACAAGGTTAATTCCTTTCACTCTTCCAGATATTTCACCAAGGACATCCATGATTATTTCACGGAGCAGCTCTGGTGCCTCCTTGTCAGGCGTAATATCGGAGTACCACAAATCTATCACAAAATCATGCAAAACCTTATCAATAAACTCCTCTGCTGCTGCCTCGACGAGTGGAGCACCGATTTTCCTCTTCCATTTTAGTGTGGGTGGTGAGGTAGAAAGCCGACTATCATTCATAGATAGCTGCTTCTTTTCTAAGTGCGCCAAGTATGTTGGTGGTCGGACATTCCGAACTTTCCAGCGGAATTCCACTTCATTAAACAATATGCGTAATCCACAAACCAAGAGTACAGCTATAGGTAGATTCATCCACATTGACGTACTAGTGTCTGCAATCAAGGGTTAAATCCAAAACAACCGTGATGCAACAATAGAAGAGCAAAATGATGGTTGTGATATACGACAAAAATTGCATGAATAGAAGCATGATAATTTACTCAAAGAGAGCATGTTATTGAAGCACGAAGGGCAGTAATAAGCTTGCAAATCTATCCGCTAATTTTTTTTCTGGAAACTTTAATAAACCTAATTCATCTATTGGAGTAAACAAATTTGATGTAACTGAGATGGTCAGTGGAACCACCCACCACAAGACCACTGACATCACACCAAAACAAAAAGGCCAAAGAATTTATAATTTGAGAGTGTTTTTTCAAAAAATCCAATGTCATGAAAATTCCACCACGGCGGTTGAGGTTCCTCCGGTAGAAATTAAGGAACAAGACTAACAAACTGAGAACATGTCCAGCATTCTAATGATACATCAAATAATAGTATCAAAGCCAATAAACTTAGTAACCAATGTTTTAATCTTGATTTCAAGAAACCCCACCAAGGAACATAAAGAAAATGAGTCATTTTACGCAATTAATGTGATCAAAACACTGTAAGTAATCCCATAACTTCATAGGGAGAAATTTGAATAGAACTTACGTGTTAAAAAGTAGCAGACAGCAAATATACACAAAGCCCACCAAACCGCTCGAACTTTTACTTCTTCGATCAGATCTTGCAAGGTCTCCATGGCCTTCATTGTGTCAACCCCAAACCCTATAATTGTTCTAAGAATTTGAAACCCAATAAAATCCCTAGGGATAAAAAATAAAATTTGCTATCAGAATCATTTGATTCATCAAGAATCTGCTTTTTAAACTCAGAAAAGGTAGAAGATTCTTGATCCTCCGCTTTTCGGGTTCTGCAGTTGGGTTCCTCTTGGCTGCTGCGGCGGAAGAGAGACAGGAAAAAACGTGGGAAAAGATAGGTGAAATCGTCGTTACCCTCTACGGTTGGAAAACACGTTAAGCCACCCGTCTTTTGGAGCTGGCAAGCTATTGAAAATATTGATGTTCGATTCCACCATTCGCCCGGAAATGCCTGTTTTGACGAATTTGCCCTCTACTCCATGCTGCACTACCAGCTTGTTTGGATAGTATGTATAGTAGGTTAGTAACCCCTATCCGTTGTGTTGTATTAAGTATAATACTTATTTTGATTGATATTTAAATTTTATTATATTATATCATTTAATTCTATTGTTAGGTAATAACAAAAAGATTTATTTTATGTAACGATCGATTTGGTATGGTTGCATCGTTACTTTAATATCTTCTTCTTATTTTATAGTTTATTTATTTATTTAATAATTCTATTTTATTATTTACCCTATCTTTTTATGGAATTCACCACATACCCTTCAATTTCTTATAGGTTTATCATTCAAAATTATGAATGTATGACATTATGTAACGGACGAAAAATGATACAATTTATCCAAACATTGTAGTCATTGATACAATATAGTACGATACAATACGATATAGTACAGCAGAATACAATATATTGTGAAACAATACATAACAACCAACAATCTAAACATAGTGTAAAAGGGTCTTATTTTGGTTGTTTTATTAGTAGTATGATACAACAATAATATACGCATGGAATTCTATAAGTGGGATCTGAGGAGGGTAGAATATATACAGATGTTACCACTGCCTCATAGAAGTAGAGATAATATTTCCTGAAAATCCTCATCACAAAAATCCATAAGCAAAATAAACTAATTACAGAGTATGATACGATCTTATTTCATACTTTTGTAAGTATGAAAACGATTTTATTTCATACTTTTGTAACTATGGAAATCCTCATTTTCTGAAATCGTCAATTTGGTGAGATCCATAGTTCTCTTTTTTTTTCAATTATATTCTTACTTAAATTTAAATAATCATAATTTATTTTTTATTCTTCATTAAATTTTATCCTAATATATCTAATACTTTTGTATCAGATTTTTCTCTGTATCAACTTTTAAAACTTTTCTTCCGTCTTTTGTCTTTTTTGTTTTCTTATATTGTTTGTATGGATTAGAGATATGGTAGCTTGTTTCCTTACTCGATTTTATGGAGTTATTAAAAGTTATATATTTTATTAAATAATATTGATAAATTTAATATTTATAATAAGTAAGGTTATTTTTGTAATTTTAATTATGATACAATATAATATATTCAAGTTAAACAATAAAATTATTATTAAACAATAGCAACCATACATTCTATTCATACATTGTATTCTATTGTCCTGAATAGTATCATATATTATGAAACCACGACAAAACACTATCCAAACAGAGAGTAAAAGGTTGTTTGGTGTGAGTTAGAAGGTATAATAATTTCAGAATATAATATAGAATTATTTTATTTCATGTTTGGTTGGAGGTATCAAAAGTTCTTAAATTATATATCCCACTTTTTTTGCCTAATTTATGGGATACGCTATTCCATATATAGGGTGAAATAATTTATCTCAAAATATTCCCAACCATACGACCCTTAATTTATAATATACCTTCGGTTTAACAATAGTTATTCATATTGACTTGGTATATACCTTAAGAAATAACAATTAATAGGGATTATATTATTATATTATCTTTTGAATATATTAAATCTAATACTTTAGGAAATATATTAGATACTTGAATAATCTAATAATAAGAGGTAAAATGAATAAAAATAAATAAATAATTTATTAATTTTATTACTGAACATATATTTTTGATACAATGAACAAATGAATTTGGACATAAGGAGTAATATATTAAGTGAATAGTGGTACTAATAATTTATAGCAATAATCTTCTTAGAGGATTGAATTTATCAATCTTAATCATAATTCATATATACATGTACACCGATAATATCACAATCTTTATAATAAATTAAAGATAGATCCATAATAAATATGAATTTTCAAGAATTCAAAAACTTTTTCGATTTTTGATAATTATATTTTAGAAAATCTATTAAACATATTAAAATGTGTAACCAATAAATACAACTTTTGCCAACAACGAGAATATTATCTTTAATGTTACAAAAGTAGAAAAGAGAAAACAAAAAGGAGAGAGATAATATTGTTGCATATGTGCTTGGGCCTAATCCAAGCAAGCTGAAAATGATTTTAGAAAGTGCTTCAGCTGACTTTTAAAAATGATACCTTCACTATCTCAGTTCATGTAAATTTATTTAATTAAATGTAAAATTTTAGAAAAATAAAATTTAAATATGATTTACAAATCGTATTTTAGAGAAACATAATTTACAAGTTGCAATTTTTCATTACCACATGTATATGTATTTTTGAATTATCAAAAGAAAAAAAATTACTACAAAAGTTCAGCTAAAAGAGTACATTTTGGGGAAAGAAATTGAAATTATTATATTCACGCTCAATTGTTTAAAGTCACATGTCAAAAATTTAAAATGTGCACCTCTCCATGATTCTTGATCTATCTCGATATCTTTTCCTCAAACCTATCAACTCCAACTTCTCACACTTTTTTACTAGATTATTTTTGTTATTTTTTTTTCATATATCCGAATCATCTTAATTTTATTTTTCATATCTTGTTAGCCATAACAATTACTATATTTTTTGCCCCATGTATCTTAATACCTAGATTTATCTCTTCTTATATGCTTGCACATCCATATAAATATGATTATTTCTGCTACCTTAATCTTTTGAGCACTTGAGGTTTTGATTGGTCTATACTCTACCTAATATAACAAAACTGACATAACAACTACTTTATAGGATTTATCTTTAATTCTAGAAATCAATTCTCATCACGTAAGACATCGTATATAAGACTCTATTTCATACATTCCGCTCTAATACATAGCGCAACATCGTAGTTGATTTCCCCATTTCATTAAATTGTCGGCCCAATATATGTGAAGCTTCCTCTTATGAGGATGACTTATGTATCGATCATTAGTTTTTCATCAGTCTTCTATAATGCAACACTAAAATTGCACTCATGTACTTTATTTTATTTTTGCTCAATCTAAAACCTTTAGTCCATATTAGCGTACCAAATCATTTTTTTTTGGGGTACGATTAATAAATATGTTACTCATCCTCTAACAATTTATTTATTTTATTATTTTAATTTATCTCAATATGAATATTTCTTTTAATAATTTTAGTTTTTCATATAATATGAGTAAAATAGTAAAGAGGTGCCTCGAGCTCTTTTCCAAGGGACGCATGTACCCGCACCCAACCCTACATTAGTATGATATTGTCCGCTTTGGGTCAAGGTCTCGCGGATTTGTTTTTAGGCATCTCCCAAAAGGACTCATACTAATAGATTGGGTTGAATCTATTTAAATAGGTTCATTTTCTTCTCTTCCACCGATGTGGGAGGAGTTTGCATCCCAACAAACACCATCTAATCCGCCAAATCATCTTGCACCGCTGTTATTGTCCAATGGAACACACCGCCTGTACCATTACATGACAGGAAAACTTTTGATACAAGACACCTTTGCAGATCTTTGGTCCTAATGCCACACCGGTGACTCCGCACACATCGGTCTATTACTCTTACCCTCCGAATTTGGGCTCTGGTACCATTTGTAGGGACCGCACGTACCCGCACCCAACCCCACATGAGTATAATATTGTCCACTTTGGGTCAAATCTTCATGGATTTGTTTTTGGGCATCTCCCAAAAGGCCTCATACTAATGAATTGGATTGAACCTATTTAAATAGGTTAATTTTCTTCTTTTCCACCGATATGGGAGGAGTTTGCATCCCAACAGAAAAGATCCCACGGAAAGTCGTATAAGATGAAAGTTGGACGTACGGCTTGGAGAGAGATCTTTCATATCTTTCGAGATCCGCACTACAATATGGAGTAAAAATTCAAAATAAGTGATTTTAGCCCTTACTCTCTTCAACCTGCACATGGCTAGATCGATCGATTTTGGGTCAAATAGGAAGAACTAAAAGTTCCACCTCTGGAAAGCCCCTACACCTAATGGCTTAAACCGCTGTTTCCATTTCCTCCATGACCTGTTTAGGCTTGATTTATTTCATCATAAAAGAAAATTGGTTTCGTGGATTCGTTGATTAGTATACTTCTGATGCTGGTAAGGTTGAGACCGCGAAATCATATAAATTAACATACATTTTAAAATTTTAATTTAAGATTATATAATTTTTTAACTTAAATAAATTATGCTGTTAAAATTAAATAAATAAATTAAAATGAAGAGAAAAATTTTCATTCCTCAAAATAAGTATCTAGAGAGAAAAACTTTTATGAAAAAGACCGGTAATAACAAATTTCTTCCTTTTGCTTCAAGACAAAACACAAAGTTGAAAAAAGCAAAAAAGCATAAAGAAAAACTTGTGGGCTCATAAAAAATATCTTTAAAAAATATCCCAGAAACAAAAACGCCCACTGTATAACAGGCCGCCGCATCCGATAAATCCAGACGGCCAGGATTCACCTGTCACGAATCCAATCGCACCGACAAGTAACACTATCTCATCCTTATCCATTCCCAATTCCTTCTGACTTGTTCTCCTTTAACTCACATCCTCTATATAAATCCTTAAAAAATTCATCAAATTATTTATCACTTTGGTGATATTTTAATATTGGGTTTCACAGAAACGATGATGTTACAATCAATGGCTCTCAATTCTTTATCGTCTTCTCTTATTGGAGTTAATAATGAGCTTCATTCTTCAAAAACCTCATCTTCAAGATTTCAAGTAAATTCGTCGACAATTCGTTGTTGTTCAAGGAGCCATGCTTACATACCAAAGCTCGAGCCTTTTAGCAGAACCAAGTTTGATAGAGTTGTAAAAGATCCACCTTTGATTGAAAAATCCGAAAACGAACTTGCAGGTATGTCTACATCTTCTTTATTTCTAATTGTATTTTCTTGATTGATACGTTTACTTAGCTAGTTTTAAGTTACGTATTTACTTAGACTGCTCGTTGTATTTATCATCACACGAATTCAAAATTTGAAGTTTGTTGGTTTCCTCATATA
The DNA here is from genome assembly GCA_025774065.1 of Solanum ossicruentum. Taxonomy (NCBI): domain Eukaryota; kingdom Viridiplantae; phylum Streptophyta; class Magnoliopsida; order Solanales; family Solanaceae; genus Solanum; species Solanum ossicruentum. Next base: position 35,479,059 of record JAOTQR010000001.1, on the reverse strand, counting down.
TATATATAATTGATTCAAAAGTTACTTGAACCCATAACCAACTTCTAGATCTGGCCCTGAAGGCAGAGAGTCTGTTTTCAGTAGTTTTTCTATATTCAAAAAATTGTTAAATATGATTAATTAGTTAAAATTGTGTTTTCTCTAGTTATGTAAGTACTTTGTTTTCCATGTCCATATTCACACACAAAATTGGGATGGAGTAAATATCTACTGCCTGAGCTTGCTTGTTTGTTGTCTAAAGTATTGAGCTCTATCTGCTTACTGAATTACTTATGGACTCTCTGTATGGTGATGTGCAGATTATTGTTCTGTTTTAGAAGGGGATGATTCTTATAGCTGCTGGCAAGCCTATTTTGAACTCAAAGATCTCGAAGTAAGTTCCTTATCAGCACACCTTCATATGTTTTTAAATTAAGTTCTGCAGCATTCTTGTTTGTCAGGGACATGCTATAGTAGGCTTTTGTTTCAACAGATTTATTAACTCTTGTCTAGACACTTGGTTATAAGGGGGTTAATAAATTGTATCGCATTACTTGTCTACTTAACCTGATGGTGTAAAATACATATGCGCTATCCGTCCGCTGAACATAAACTCTTTAAGTTTAAATATTTCCTGGGAACTTTGAAGTAAAAGCTAATGAAAAAGACCTAACGGAAATCCGTTTATATTCTGTGTGTCTACATGACTACCAGAAGTAAGCTAACAATCCCATCTGGATAGGATGTACTTTTATTTTTCCCTCCAATTTGTCCAAATCTTGGTGTACTGAGTTACTCGGTAGTTGGTTGTGCTGGTGGGAGGTACTAGGTATTCATGGGATTAGTCGAGTGTGTGCACAAAATTGACTAGAAAGTCCCTCAAGCAAATTATTTCTTGATCTTTTCTGTAAATCCCATTTAAGTGATGACGACGTCCAATATTGTAATGATCTTAAGCTATCTAAATGTGTGGCACCTTACAACTCTGTTACTGAATGTGATTTTCATTTACTTTACAGAAAGAAGCACCTAAAGAGGAGGTAGAGAGGCTAATACTTCAAGCAGGGGGTGTCAAAACTCTCATTGGCTGCTTACATGCAGTTTCAGACATGCACAAAGCCAAAAAGGAGAGCAATGAATCAGTCAAAGCTGTTAATCTTGATGCAAAACAGGCAAGAGAACCTTGTCCTATACCAGATGGATTGCCAAGGACAAGAGAGGAGCTAGAGGAAGAGGAGAAAGCTAGAATGCCAGATTCACCCTATACCAAACTTCTTAGAGCTAAGGGAACACACCCTGTTTGGTACTCGACTACACTCGACTACTGATATGCTTCATAAATAGCATGCTCTTTTGGAGCTTCAGAGTAATAAGGTCAAGCAATGGAGTAGAATAGTAGTGTATCTTGGTCAGTGTGGTAAAATTTCAGTTGATGTGTAATGTTAAGTCTATGGGTATTGTTATCGCATATTTTTGTTAGCGTGAGCATAAAATAGTGTACCTTATAGATTAGGAGTTGCCATTTGTTCTGAATGTAAATATGGTTTGTTTTTGGAAAATTATAATTTCAGTGAAATTTCTAAATACCCTTCGATCTTTTGTGGATAGTGTTAAAAGGAGACTGGAAATACTAACCAAAGGAAGAATGAAAGAGCCAACGTTTTGAAAATCTTTAACTTAAAATGGAAAATCAACCAATTATTTACTAGCATAGAAGAAAATAAAACATGTTTATGAATTAATGTCCATTTGTTTTAGACGGTAAAAGAAATTGCGTAATTGGTGATTTTCCATTCTAATAGGTAAAGGATGGTTCAAGAATCAACTATGTTCACTCATTTCCTGATTCAGCAAACCGTAAAAATTTTGTTTCAAGTGTTTTTTGACCCTCCAAATTCTATGGTGCTGAAAATTCGTTAATAGCCTGTCAATCATTAACTTTCCTTCCTTTGTCTACATATAAATAACCCCTCCATCTTCCTTCGAAGAAAACATTACAAAGGCAGCCTTTGGCCTTAGCCACAATTTACCCACCATGGCCTTGGGTTGCTTTCTCTTTTTCCTTGTATCGATTTGTTTGCTTTCTCCATCATCTTTTGCACTAACTGATGTTGAGGCCGCTTCTATTGCCCGTCGTCAGCTGTTAGGTGACAATGGCGAGCTTACAAATACATTCGAGTCTGAAATGACCACTAACATGAAATTCGCGAATGACAGGCTGAAGAAAGCTTACATTGGTCTTCAGGCATGGAAGAAAGCTATTTACTCCGACCCAACAAACTTCACAGCTAACTGGGAGGGTCCTGATGTCTGTGCCTATAATGGTGTCTTTTGTGACAACGCTCTTGATGATCCCAACATCTCCGTTGTTGCTGGGATTGATCTTAACCATGCAGACATAGCTGGACACCTCCCCGTGGAGATTGGCCTTCTGAGCGACGTGAGTCTCATCCACATTAATTCCAACCGATTTTGTGGAATCATTCCCAAGAGCATTAAAAATCTTACGCTTTTGGATGAGATTGATTTCAGTAACAATCGTTTCGTGGGGCCATTCCCGGATATTGTGCTCGAGTTGCCTAAACTCAATTACCTTGATCTTAGGTTCAACAACTTCGAAGGTCAAGTGCCTCCCGCGCTATTTGAGATGAATCTTGATGCAATATTTCTCAACGATAACCGATTCTACTCCACCATCCCTGAAAACTTGGGCAATTCCAATGCTTCCGTGGTGGTATTGGCGAATAACAGATTCTTTGGCTGCATCCCAAGCAGTATTGGTAAAATGACCAACTTAGATGAGCTTGTACTCACCAACAATGAACTCTCTGGTTGTTTGCCCGAAGAGATTACCAAGCTGACGAGCCTAACACTGTTCGATGTTAGTGGAAATAAGTTTGTAGGATCGTTACCTCAGGATTTGAAATCGATGCAGAAAGTCGAAATCTTTGACATTGCATCGAACAAGTTCATGGGAAATGTTCCAAAGAACCTTTGTACATTGCCTAATTTAGCCAATTTCACATTCTCTGAGAACTACTTCGACAGTATGGATGAAACATGTGCGCCATCACCCTCGAAAAAAGTTGCGATAAATGGTAATGAGAATTGTATGGGAGGAAAACCAGGGCAGAAAACGGAGGAGGAGTGTTTCCCTGTTGTGAGCAACCCTATTGATTGCAGTAAAGGTCATTGCAGAGTTGCACCAGAAGGGCAGAGTCCAAAACCACATACAGAACATCCACCAAAAACCGTGACTCCTTCAGTACCATCAACACCAACGACTCCAAAACCAAAGCCATCTCCACCACCAAAAGTTGCATCACCTCCACCACCAGTTCACTCACCACCACCACCGGTAGCATCACCTCCACCTCCCGTCCACTCACCACCACCACCGGTTGCCTCACCTCCACCTCCAGTCCACTCACCACCACCACCAGTAGCCTCACCTCCACCTCCAGTCCACTCACCACCTCCACCCCCAGTCCACTCACCACCACCACCAGTAGCCTCACCTCCACCACCGGTTGCCTCCCCTCCACCTCCAGTCCCCTCACCACTACCACCACCACCGGTAGCGTCGCCTACACCACCCGTCCACTCACCACCTCCACCGGTAGCATCCCCTCCACCTCCCGTCCACTCACCACCACCACCAGTAGCGTCGCCTCCACCTCCCGTCCACTCACCACCACCACCAGTTGCCTCACCTCCACTTCATCCAGTACTCTCTCCTTCACCACCTGTCCACTCACCACCACCACCAGCAGCTCCTATAATGTCTCCACCTCCACCGGCTTTTGAGGATGTCGCTCTTCCCCCAACGTTGGGCTCAGTATACGCGTCACCACCACCACCAATTTTCCAAGGTTATTAAGAAGTTCTGGGTTTCACTGAAACAAATCAATCTGTAAACATATGTAAGAATTGAAAAAACTTTTACATTGTCAAATTTTACATTGAAATATTGGAAATTTCTTAGTATCTGTGCTGATTGAATTAAATATTCCGCAGTTTCAACATATTCCAGTATTTATATCCTATCAATTATAATCTTGACTGAAAATGAGGCTCAAAAGTCTCACTAATGTAATACTTGTATCAAATGTCATTCGTTTGTTACGAAGTTACGCTAGCACTTTGTAGGATTGCCTTCCACTTTTTGCATTGCTTAAATTAAAAAAAAATGAGATAAAAATCACCATGTTTAACAAATATCTCATGTTTAACAAATATCTTATTTAATTTAAACAAGTAGGTACAAGTTATTGACATAACATATGTTTAACACGAAAATAAGGTGTAAGTTATCATAACTTAAATGTCATTTTTTAAAATGAAACAAATATTGATATAAGTTAATTTCTTTTCATGTGATATGGTTTTGTTAATGTGAGGTGATTTATGTTTAAAAATATCCCATAAGAGGTAATTTTGATATTTTGTTTCTGTCGCATAAGAGCTCAACTTAGAATAAAAAAATAATATTTTTGTAAAATCTTTTTTATGGAGAAGAAAAAATCAAAACAATTACATTTGATGTATATTTTACGTAATTTTCCGAACATAAAGCACTTTGTGAGCCCAAATACAACAATACAACGCCGGTCGGATCAGCAGTGCAGTGTGAGCCCAAATACAGCAATACAACGCCGGGTCGGATCAGCAGTGCAGTGTGACGGTATTATACGACGTCGCCTCTTACCCGTTTTTGAACTTTCACAAACTAGATCGCGAAGATAATCAATTTGGTTCTTCCCCTTAGCAATTTCCCCGGTGGAAAATCAATAGCTACATCGATGGTGGACGATACGACGAAGCCTTCGACTGAAGAGATAGTGGAAAAGCATGAAGAAGCTCAGCCACCTCCGGTGACGGGAGTCGCTGGTGGTGATGGAGGCTGGGGAGGCTGGGGATTTTCTGCGTTTTCTTATATATCCGACATTCAGAAAGCTGCTACCACCGTTGCTGAAGAGATCTCCCGAAATGTACGTATAATTTTAACTCCAATTTTCTCCTTTTATTTTTGTATTTATAATGTAGCTGTTTCTTTTTATCTCCTTGATCTTGCTGTTGAGATTTACTTCGTTTTAATGGAATGTATTACCCCCGTTTCCAATGTAGGAAGCTTTTTGGATCTTGTTTATTATATTTCTTTTCGGTACTTAGGAGATGTGAATGAACTATGGGTAATTTCATCTTCCTTTTTTACTTCTTCAAATTATTGAAATACCAAATTCAAGTAGCTCTGCCATCTGATCTAGGAATTAGATTATTTTTGTTTGTTGGACCATCTCTTTCAGTAACTGGGACATAGTACTGCAATTTTTTGCAATGCCTCAACTATTAGATTCCTAAGATTGCTGTTTGATATCAGTGATAATTGAGATTTCAGAGTATTTTGTAGCGAAGCTCAAGTCAGATAGATTCTGTAGGGGGAGAGCATGTGTGGTTCTATATCATTTCTGCCAGCTACAGTGATATCCTTCTGCAATGATCATCAACAACATAATAGTTGACATTAGGTCTGTTTGTACTTGGAAAGTGTCAAAATGATACAGAAACCCAAAAGAAATCTTTGATAATTGATACGGTAAGCCTGTCGTAGCTAATTTGTTGCACTACTTTCTCTGCTGCACACCTGTGGTTGGTGTGCCTGTTTATTTAATCAAGATGAATTATTGTTATGATCCCTTTAAATTTCTGTTTTGCAATGTAGAAGCATTATAGAAATTTGACAGGACGAGAGAGGTTTACTGGGTGGCAAAGATTAATTTCAACTGATTTAAGTTAAACTTGATATCTCATTGAAATCAGAACCGAACATATACTTTCTGTAATGTTGTAAAAACTTAATTCTAGTTGGCATTTAAATTCTGTAAGTGATTATGTAGTTATCATTTCTAGTCTCTGAAAGGAGCTCTTGGTAATTATGTATTGCTTCTTGAGAGCAGTGCTGTAACTTGATTTGATCCAAATATTACATCATATCATTAGATTGCATTTCATTTGAATTGAGTCGCTTCTATTCTTTTTCACCTTCTGTTTTATAGGACTAGTCTACATTTGCTAATTGAGCATCAGAACTACATATGACTTAATCCAAACATTATGTCATATCATTAGCTTGCATGCCATTTGAATTGAGTCACTTCTATTCTTTTTTACCTTCCGTTTTATAGGACTAGTCTACATTTACTAATTGTGTATCAGAACAACAAAATGAGTTGAGGCCCTCTGGTTAATTAACTTTTGGTTGACAATCGTGGGTACTTGTCTTTTGTTGTTATGGCAGGGTTACACACTTAAACATACACCTTGAATGCCTCCATGCACTATAGTCATATGCATTTTCACTTATGCAGGCTGTTGAAGCTGCTAAAACAGCTGCAAAAAGCTTTGCAGATGTGCAAAATGCTCTGGAAGACTCTGAATCCTTGAAAGAGGATGAGCGCGAAGTATTGGTCATAGAGGAAAGTGAAGACGAGAATGACAAAAAACGTAAGGCTGCTCTAGAAAAGTTAGAGAAAGCTAGTGAAGAATCATTGCTTGGCCAGGCAAGTGCTATGAAGCTAGTTGTGCTGCTTAGTCGACTCAATAAGGGATCCAATTTCTTAGAAGTTCTTCTTTAGCATTGATTGCTGAAGACAGTCGACCCCTATTTTTCACTTATTTGTACAGAAGTATCTTAATGTTAGAACTGGTTATGCTATAGTTGTTTGCCTGTCATGCTTTAACCTTCCAAAAATATGTGCAGGGTTTGAAAGTTATCGACCATTCAGTCGAGAATTTTGCTGCAGGAGCTTGGCAAGCATTAGGAAATGCATTCAAAGGAAGTTCTGATTTGGTCCACAAGTATGTCTTCTTGTGTATAATTGCGAAATGATTGTTGAATAAAACTAAACTTTACTTGATCAAGAGAAAAAAAAATGGATCGCAACATGATTGTTATTTTTCTTAGTTGTGTTCCCTGGAACCTTCACCTCATATGGATGTTTGTCCAGCTACTTCAGAGCAAGTTTTTAGATTTATTTTAATCAGTTTCTCATCTTGTGTTTGAAAAGTTTTGCTGTAGTTCTTGGAGTTGATTGTTGGGGGGACAAAATGAGAGTTTGTTTTTGTTGACATGTATATTTCGTTGTACTTAATTTATTGTGGCATGATATGAAATCTTATGATTTTGACACATACATTGGTGAATTTTCCTCTGGCAAAGTAGGTGGAAAAATGATCTGGAACAAAAGAAATTTTATGCTTACATATTTCTTTACTAAGAGAAGTAATCACAAACTTCAACTGCTTGGAAACATGGAAATTAAGCGCCCTCCCAGTAAGCTTGAGAACTTTTAGCTCCTGCAATGTTAGTAATAGAGTCCTTGTAAGGATGAAAGGACAGCAGGATTAACTGATCTTCTTTTGTAAATGTGGACCCAGCATAAAATGATTATACTGTTACCAATTTGAGTTACCTGCTTATTCCTTTTCTTAATAATGCCAAAATTGCCAAGCAAATGTTATTTTGTCTTCCGTTTTCAGGCTTGAAAATTCGGCTGTAAATATTGCTGAATCAGTTCAGCATGGTGGCTTATCTGCCGGAACTGGTTCTGTTGCACCATCCATACTAGAGGTTTGCAGAAGATTTGATTTTCTATCTTTTTGGGGAAGTGGAGTGTGTTTTAGCATGCTGTTTTTATTGCGCACAATTTCTTGCAGACTGGAAAAGCTTTTACTGCTAAAGGGATGCATGTGCTTGAGCTACTTGGAAAAGAAACTATGGATCTTCTGATCTCAGAAACCGGTATTAGAGTTGACCCAGGCTCCAAAGGAGGAGGAGGAGAAACAGATGAAGATCAGTTTTATGAAGTTACATTTGATAGATGCTTTTATATTTATGGAGGTCCAGAGCAATTGGAGGTCAGTTCCTACTCATACTGATCTTTGTACTTGGGTGAGTTTGTTCTGGAAATCCCATGTCTTATCATGTTAATCACACGCAGGAGCTGGAGGCATTGTCCAACCATTATGCTTTGTTATTCAACAGAAAAAAAGCAAAGATTCCATCAGATCAAAGGTCTTCATATGATGGAAAACTTAAAGAGGTTCAGGAGATTTTTGACTTGAGTTCTGAAGTACATGGAAGTGGTAAAGAGTCAGGAAAAGGAAAGGAAGTTGAGACTGGCATTGCAGACAACACAGATGAGGTGAAGAATTTGCATGATTCTAGTGTGAACAAGGCAGCAGAATTGGCAGCAGGGTAAATATTGAACTTTAATATGCTTTACATGTTATGAATTTTCTTCTACTTTAATATTTTTTACCAAACATCTGGTTGCTGACAAATAAATACATGGGAATGTGAGTATGTGATTGAAATGTTGACAGTTCTTGAATCCATAGACTAAGTTCTTGTGCTTAGAAGTGTGATTACCTCGAAGTTTGTCTCTAGTTGCTAAGAACTGGGATACTAGTCTTAAGTTCTGGATTTCATCGACTTGCAGATTTACAAATATTTTGGTTGGACTAGCTCCTAATGACATGGTTCAAAGGACTACTCGAAGACTGGATACTCTTCATTCAGAGGGTGTTCATGTATGTAAATGTTTAGTCAGTCTGCAACCTTCTTTTAATCAAAGAAACAAGCAGCTTCTCCTTTGGGAGTAGTGGATCTACTTCTCACTGATTGTTCATGTACACAGAGACTTTCAGAGTTGTGTTGTTTTGCTGTAACTCAACTTGTAATGCTTGGGAAATCAATCATTTCAACTGCAAATAAAGTTGCTGACCAAGATGCAGATGCGGAAACTGTGAAAATGGAATGGCCCGAGGATTCAATTGAAAGAGCTAAGTCAATCCGAGCCAAGGCATGTTCAATGACTGGATGTGTTGAAGCAGTTTCTTCCAGCTTTATTACAGGTAGAGTTGTCAAACACATTAGTTTTCCAGGTCCCCATGTAAATGTTTGGGCATATTACTATGAGAACTGCTATACTTAGTGATTGTTATTTCAACTGATGATGTGTTTCTCTGCTCCTAGTTATCCTGAACTTAAAATTACTGGTCTGATAATCTTGAACTGAGGTGTTTTGACTTTGGAGAAAGGTTTGAGTCCCGTAAGGCACTTTTGTCTACGTATGGTATGAATAAAAGTTCAGCTGATTTTTTCTATGGAACATGTTTGTCATGATATGCCATGTTCTTGGTGTAAATAACTTGGGTATGGTGGATGGCGTCTATCTCTCTTGATTAGCTTCTTTATGCTTTTGCAGGGATATCGGAAGTGGCTGAAGCATATGTATTAGCAGTGAAGGGCGTATCTTCTGATTCACATGAGGTTCCAGAGAAATCAATTCAGGATAAGGCCAATACATATGCTGAGAATCTTCGTGCAGCTCATAGCACAGCCATGGGCAAAATTCAGGACGGCCTTCAATATTTACCCTATGTGGTCATCTCGACCTCAATGCCTGCTGCTTGAAGAATTACTTAATGCAAAAATTTCACACTTGGTGCTCCTTTTAGCTGCTTCACCCACCCCCTCCCCCGTACCTCCTCTCTCTTTCATGTAAATAACTATATTTCGTTAGTTCTCCAAAGGGCTTTGTCCCTTGAGACTTGTACAATCTGGGAGTGCTGTCTTCCATTCTTCATATGGTGAACTTGTATGGTATCCCTATCAACTCTTAGCTACTGTGACTGTGTTTTCCTATGTGTTTTTATTTAAAGGAAAGAAATAAATTTTATTTTATCGACTAGTTCATGGTTATTCTTGTACGAGTTTAAGAAAAGACGAGAACCTTCTTATTTTGGCTCTCTCTTCTGCAGACATGGGTGGATCTGGCCATGTCTGTAGAGGATATTGATTATCATTGCAGATTTATTTACATTGATCTTTTTTTTAAACTCTGTTTAAGTACTCTATGTTGAACTATGAAGAATCACCGAGGAAATGATCTCATACAGCCATTTGCAAATCAAACATTTCAGTTTTCTTATGTGCAGAAAGAAAATTTTCTTGTAAATAGAACGTAAAATTTAAAACAAATATGTGAAAGGCTACAAAATCAAATATTTTGGAATTAATTTTTTTTCCAAATAATTTCCTATGACAGAATTATAAATTGACTAAAAGAAATTTTATGTTTGAAAATGAAGATCTCGAATAAAAATAAATATTCCCTCTATCCATATTAAGTAAATTATTAAAACCTTTTCCTAGTTTAAGAATATGTAACAAGAGCGTTACTATTGTTACTGGAATGCTGTATACAGAAAGGAATGTAGCACAAGCATATAATACCCTGTCACAAGAACATTCCATTTGGACAACTGTCCCACTCACTAACAGAATTAGGGACTAAACAACAATTAAACTTAACTATCTTCAAGGACTAAGAGAAATACTAAAAGAATAACTTGTAAACGTAAAGGACTAAAGTTGACACGTTTAAACTTGAACTAAAAAAAACGTCACAATAGACATTTGTGACAGGATATTGCAGGGATCACTTTTTATATTTATCCTTGATTTGATGAGGTTCATGATTACCTTTTTTTAGTAAAATAATTAAAAAAATAATCGTGAAAATAATTTTTAATTTACGTCATTACAAAAATTTGTAAAAGTTAAAAATCTTGGAGAAATGCCTTAAAATATGTCCATATTCAATGTACCCATTC
>JAOTQR010000001.1:35443048-35458078 GCA_025774065.1 Solanum ossicruentum | reverse complement strand
GATGACCCATGATGAGCGTCGAAAGTTGCATTGACTAACTGCTACTTCATAATTGAAAGAAGCGCAAACAGTTTAAAAAGTCTTTTTGTTTTATTCCATCGTACCCCAAAGCTCAAAAATAGTTCTTTGGTTCCATCGGAGATTGATGGAAAGAACTGGTGGATATTTATTTAGATTTTTTAACAGGCTTTGTATTATTTGCATTTACCATATCGCATAAATAAGGGGACATTTATTATTTTTTATAAATAAGGTACTTATTTACATATTTCAATATAACATTATGCAAAAACTTGGAGCATTATTAGCCTTGTTCTAATATGTATTAATTATTGGTATATGTTAAACTTCTTATTTATTCACACCTTTAGTAACCATTAAAATAGGGATTCAGTTAATTATTAAATGTAAATATACTCACCTAAACATGTGCTAGCAGAAATATAGGGATTAAGAAAAAAATAATTATAACACAAGAAAAGGAGTTACAACAAATTAATTTAAAAATACATCTTATTTCCTCACCTGAATAGTTAATTCAGCCTAGAGGTACTTAAATTTATCAGTTAATTAATATTTACTTAATAATCGATGAGATGATTATTTTGATTTATATTAGCGGCAAAAGAAACGTCTTATTTCCACACGTCAATATATAATTCAGTCTGGAAGTACTTGTAAATAATTAATGAGATCATTTCGATTTATTTTAAGGGTAAATTAATAATTCAACTTTATAACAATTCATTTTTAAAAATATATGATATGATGACATGATATGTTTGGGCACACTTTAGCATCACCACTTACTATTGACTTACTTAAATATCAAAAACAGAATTAAGTTATTGTATTTTTATTGCAACGATTCCATTGTCCAACTCTCAACTGTTGAGGGATAATAATTTTGAGATAAAACGTGAGATTTAGTCCCGATTTTTATTATGGCCATGAGTAGAATCACTTAGATTAGAAATTAGCATTAGGTATTTGAAATGAAAAATGAAATAACTTTTTTAGGTGTTCCATCATAGTAAACAAACGAGGCCTCAAGGTTCTTACTTGATTTCCGAAAGAGGTCAAAATTCCCTTTCCTTGAAATTTCAGTGATTTAAATTTATTGCAAACTGTTGAGTTTGACAGTAATTGTTATCCATTGTTTTCAGTGAAACGGACAATGAGTCTACTTCATAAACTAATGAGTTAATCTATTCTCAATTAATGATGAATCATCAAACGTCCAAATTAAAAAGTATTTATCACTATTAATGTACAAGGAAAAACCACACACATGTCCAATATAAAATGCCCAACAAATAATACTTGGCAACAGTGAAATAAGTTTCAAGGTCAAACACCTCCGGTATCTATCTATTTGACGTTATAATGGACCATATTGCGTGGGCAAAATTAAGTAGGGGTGGCAGTTGGGTTAGCTTAGGGAGCATAATATCGCTATTTTCATTCCATGCAACTTTCTCCCTTTATCTGGCATCTTTTGATTTAATACAATATTTAAAAAAAAAAAATTTAAAATTTATAGTCTAAAATACTTCTTAGATATTTGTGTGAATGAGAATATTTCACTAAGGGTATAAAGATTTTAAAGGTAAATTGTTTCCAATTTAAGTAAGATGACATTTTATTGGGGACGAATAAAAAAAAGTGTCATATAAAATGAGACGGAGAGAGTAATATTTTTTTTGCATTTTTTTCCTTTTCCTTTTTCTTTTTACTTTGTTTTTTTAATCTAAAACGTTCAAGTTTAACAAGTTTTATATTTTTAATATTTCCATGTGATTTTTTTTTGTCTCAAGCTTTAGAATCTTCTTCTCCAATTCCTTTAGACAAGTGAAAAAATCATTACATGAAAGTCTTTATTTTTATTATAAACAAAAGATATTTTGCTTTGCTCCAATTATCACAAAATCAACCTTGCCGAATTTTATAAACATTCTCGCTTTAAATATGTCATGGCAGCTTCTAAATTCTCTAAAATAATATTTGAGATAATCAAATAAATGTAGTAGAATTAAATTGAAGCCAGACTAATGAAAAAACAGGATAACTAGATTTAATGAGGTGACAAGTGATTTATTTCATAAAATATTTTTCTGTGAATTTAGTTGATATATTTTTTTAATTTTGACATTAAAAAGATAGTGGAAATGGTAGAATTATTATCTTGATGATTTTGATCGATTTAGTATGGACTTTCATAAGAATCAGCTTGTCAATGACATTATTGATGTATGTGATATTGATAAATAATTCTTCAATTTAGGTAGATTTGGTGATTTTTTAAAAAATTATTGAGATAAAGAAGAATTTTACTTATTCTTTTATGTTCTACGTAGTGAGATTTTCTTTGTTTTTGACCATTGCCACTGCAATCATTGAAAGAGCTTTTTAAATGCATATCAGTGAATTAATGATGAATTTTTTACATGATTGTGTAGCATCTTACGTGGGAAAAAAATGTATGTTTATAAGATTTCTAGTGATTCTACTATAAAAATATTTCAAGAGATGAAACCTTGATGAGTACAATCATAATAATATATTTAAATTATACTTTTAATAATTATTTTATTGTCTTCTTTATGTTAGTTTAAAATTATAGAATCATTATAATTTTTTTTGGTACACCCAACACTTCCCGTAAAACTTTTGACTACAATTATATTTCAATCCGTATATTATTGATATTTCTATGTTTAAACCAAAACAATTTTATATCGTTGTCGTTACTTTCAGTTTTATTTTAATTCGTAATTTTCTGTTCCTTTTTTTAAAAAAATAAAATAAAATTATGGCTTGTCATTTTGCTGTTGTGTTCAAATTTTGTCCCCACACTGAAAATGAGTTCAGTATACAATGAACCCAACAGAAATAATTAGGATTAATTTTATTACTCCTTCCCTCCTAACTTACCAAATGTAGTTTAAATTCGAGAGTTTGATCTAAATTCTTTTAGAGTAAAATTATTTCTTAACTTCATAAATTGAACAAATATTATTGAACATTCTAAAATAATATAATAGACAAGTAAAGATGAATGGGGAGAGAGTAATTGATTTCATTAAATATGAAAAAAGGCGAGTTTGGTTAATACCAAAAAAGACATTGAAAGCTAAGTATGGATTAAGATGGTGCATTCATAACGATTTTACTAATTTCAGATGGAGCTAGAAATCAAGTTGATAAGAGTCAATTTCCTACTTTGTTAGTTAAGTATATGTGCCATGTATAGTTCTATATGGAAGATGTGTAGGATCCCTCCCATATCTCCTTTTAGCACATGGTAAATTATTACTATTCTTTGGATATTTTCAAAAGTTTTATCGTGTATTGTTCAAATTCAGTTGAACCTCTAATGTGAAATTCAAACACTAGATGAAAAACAAAAATACCTACCATTCTTGTAACTTTGAGATTAGGTCTTTGCCCTCCTCTTTCACCTATTTTCTTTTGTATTTGTATGATTGAATAGGCAGGACAAGAGTCATACCAAACCCTAATATCAAGGCTTTATGCTTTGTACATGTTGATGACAATTCCATGCTCACATAAATTGTAACCTGCCTTATATTTGTCTCGTGATATTTTTATTTTATTTTTTCATCTAATATTTGGTGCTTTCATTGAGGTTCGATTAATTTTATTGTACATTAGTTTTAAGAAAAAGTAATTTCTTCTAATATTTGATATTTATATTGACTGAATTCATATTCACATATTGTAAGATTCATTTTTAAGATCAACGTTCTCAATATTTCTTTTTTCATTTTAAAAACTTGAATTGAAAACTTATAATTGTACATGAAGAATCTGATATATCGATCATAACCTATGTTAGATGCTCATATCTTGCCCCACATTATTGTATCTCTAAATAGACTAAATCAGTATGACACATTGTAAGATTCATTTTTGAGATCAACATTCTCCATAATTTTCTTGTCATTTCAGCGACTTAAAATCAAGATTTCTAATTATTCGTGAAGGAATATAAATTATCCACCACAACCTATGGTAGATGCTTATATCCTAGTCCACATCATTGTCATCTCTAAATTGACGATAAGATTATTGGACTCATTGTAGTAATTACTTACGTTGATTATAAATAATACTCTTTCCGTCCATTTTATGTGATATTCTTTCCTTTTTGATCCGTCCCAAAAGAATGTCACCGTACTCTAATTGGAAACAATTTAACTTAAAATTCTCTTTTTACCTTAATGAAATGATTCTCATCCACACCAATATCTAAGAATGATTTCAAATTTTTTTTTCTTAAACACCATGTTAAGTCAAAGAATGTCATATAAAATTGGACAAAAAAAATATTATATTAATATATGATTGATCTCCTTATATTAAATAAATAGAGTAAATTGGATAAATTATAATTTCTTACGTTGATGATAAGTAATAGATACTAAAAAAATATAATAGTATTAATATATTTATAAGTAGCCGGAAAAGTTAGTATTAAGACGAAAATGTCTTTAAAAATTATCCTAAAAATTAATTGTTGCATGTCCACATTAAGACCCCACGCGCATGTTGCCAGCTGTAATCATTTATTTTTCTCTCGCTTCATTACCCACAACTCCACACAGCAGATTTCTTCTCCCTTTATGGGAAACACCAAATCCCATTTACCTTTTGCACCCTCATATATCCACTATTTCCCATTTTCTAACCCAATCTTTTTTTAGAATTATGTTTTAAAAATTTATAATTTTAAATATTTATAGTTGAAATAGAGGGAATAGTATCTACTAATGATTATGATGAAAAGGGTGTTAATCTTGTATTATAATGACTTTTTGGGTAATAGTTTAAATTCATTATAATTTTAGAAGAAAATAAAGAAACAAATATTACCTCCCTTCTTTTTTATTTGTCCCTTCTTAATTTAGGCACTTTCCTTAAGAAATTATTTATTAGAGATTTACTTAATCATTTTTATAAATTGTATTTTATAAGTGTATGTTTGACTAAGATATATAATAAAAATATATTAAAATAAAATAATATATCTCTTATGATTTGTTAAAATAAATAACTAAAATTTCACGGTTAAAATTATGTCATTAGTGGAAAATTAAAATTATTGTTGTAAAATAAAATAAATTAACAGCATGGGGTAAAGTGTAAAAAAGCTTGTATATTTAGGTATCAAAAATGCAAATTATGTGTTACCACTCCTACTGTCTTGACTTTTTTATCCACTCTATAAAGAAAGCAAACAAAAATTCCAAATTCCCAACCTTTTTCCTCCCCTTTCTTCCCACAGTCTCCGCCGTTCAATCTGCACGCCGTTTTCACTGTCACACTCGACGATTCTTCTATATCACCCAACATAAAGAAAACCCTAACCCCCTTTTTCAACAAGGAAAAAAAATTCAGTTTTTGAGCCATTCTGCAGAATTTTGTTGAACTACTTTTGTGTTTTCTTGAACAGAATGGAGTTGAAGAAACCCCATCTGGGGTTTGTGTGTTTCTTGATACTCTTGTCTTTTGTTGTGTCTGTATACTCTCAGGGCAGTGCTGCTACAGATGCTGCAGTGATGCAAGAATTGAAGAAGGGGATCAATCCACCTAGTTCACTCAGCTGGGACGGCCCAGACCCCTGTAAGTGGGGTAATGTTCAGTGTACTAAGGATGGTCGCGTAACCAGAATTCAAATAGGAGATCAAGGGCTGAAGGGTTCTCTTCCACCAAACATGAATAATCTTACGGAATTGCGAGTGTTTGAAGTTCAAAAAAATGGGCTTACTGGGGCGCTGCCGAGTTTTGCTGGGATGAACTCGTTGCAGAGCATTCTTGTTAGCAACAATGGGTTTACTTCAATTCCTAGCGACTTTTTTGATGGTATGACTAATTTGCAAAGTGTTTATGTGGATTACAATCCCTTTTCGCCATGGTCTATACCAGAAAGTCTGAAAAATGCTGCTTCTCTTACAACTTTCTCTGCCGTTTCTGCTAATATTACTGGTAAAATCCCTGATTTCTTTGGTGGAGATACCTTTTATAGTTTAACAGATTTGCATTTGTCCTTTAATAGTTTGGAGGGTCCTCTGCCCTCGAGCTTTTCGGGTTCGTCTATCCAAACGTTGTGGTTAAATGGTCTACTGTTGAATGGCACAATAGATGTGGTACAGAACATGACTGGATTAACCAAACTCTGGTTGCAAGGCAATAAGCTTACAGGCCCTTTGCCTGATTTTTCGGGCTTGACTCAGTTGCAAGATTGTGATCTGAGAGATAATAGCTTCACTGGTCCAGTTCCAGATTCTCTGATTAATCTTCCGTCATTAAAGGTGGTTAATTTGACAAACAACTTTTTGCAAGGCCCAATGCCGAAATTTCCATCTTCAGTGCAAGCGGATATGTTGCCTGATACAAATAGTTTTTGTTCGCCACAGCCTGGCCCTTGTGACTCACGGGTTAACACACTGTTGGCTGTGGCTAAGGATGTGAGATACCCCAGGGAATTTGCTGAGAATTGGAAGGGGAATGATCCTTGTTTGCCTTGGATGGGCATAACTTGTGATGGTGGGAACATTACAGTGGTGAATTTTCAGAAAATGGGACTTAATGGGACAATCTCTCCCAACTACTCGTCCATTACATCATTACAGAAGTTGATCCTAGCAAACAATTTTCTTACTGGAACTATTCCAGACGAGCTCACGTTGCTGCCAAACCTAAGGGAATTGGATGTTTCTAACAATCAACTTTATGGAAGAATTCCACCGTTTAAGAGCAGTGTAGTGGTTAAATTTGATGGAAATGTCAATATTGGGAAAGATAAGCCGCCTCCATCTGCACCTGGAACACCTTCTGGGAGCACGCCAAGTTCACCCGATGGGGGTGAAGGTGGACAGACTCATAGTAAAAACTCTTCAACAGGAGTTGTCGTGGGCTCAGTGATAGGTGGTGTTTGTGGTGCGGTTGCCATTGCTGGATTATTTGTGTTTTGTCTTCGCAGGACTAAGCGCCAGCGCTCTGGTAGAGTTCAGAGTCCACACGCGGTGGTTATTCATCCTCATCATTCAGGATCTGACCAAGATGCTGTTAAGATCACAGTTGCTGGTTCAAGTGTCAATGGAGGGACAACTGATACCTATAGTTGTGGAAGCAGTGCAACTGGGGACTTGCACATTGTTGAGGCTGGTAACATGGTGATTTCCATCCAAGTTTTGAGGAATGTGACTAACAACTTCAGCGAGGAGAATATATTGGGGAGAGGTGGATTTGGAACTGTTTACAAGGGGGAGTTACATGATGGAACTAAAATTGCTGTTAAGAGGATGGAATCTGGAGTTATGAGCGAGAAGGGGTTGGATGAGTTCAAGTCTGAGATTGCAGTGCTTACTAAGGTTCGCCACAGGCATTTGGTTGCACTGCTAGGATATTGCTTGGATGGAAATGAGAGGTTACTTGTATATGAATATATGCCTCAAGGGACAGTCAGCAGGTATCTGTTCAACTGGAAGGAAGAGGATATAAAGCCCCTCGAATGGACAAGGAGGCTAATCATTGCACTGGATGTTGCAAGGGGAGTAGAATATCTTCATGGTTTAGCTCAACAGAGCTTCATTCATAGAGATCTGAAGCCGTCAAACATTCTTTTGGGAGATGATATGAGGGCAAAAGTTGCAGATTTTGGACTTGTTCGCCTTGCTCCCGAGGGGAAAACTTCATTGGTTACAAGGTTGGCTGGAACTTTTGGCTATCTTGCACCAGAGTATGCAGGTAAACTTCATCATGTAACCTGTTAAGTTTCATTATATTATTGCATCTATTTGCTTAAACAAATGGACATATCTTAAATATATATAAGGCCAATTATATTAAGCTAACAGGCTTAAGAGGGAGACAGAGGAAAAAGGAACTGCTTCCTATCTTGTTTTGGTCTCCTTAGTCTTCCCCACAGACCATCAGAGAAGCCTATTCTAGCTGGATCTTTTGGAATGTTGATATAGCTGTCAAGAGGATTTGGGGATTCCAGTATTATCTTTTTGGTGTGTCTTGAATGAAAGAAATTAGAGATGTTTTCGGAAGGGGTCTCAACTTCGAATCACTCTCGAAAATCTAGCTACGTAGTTATTTGCTTAGCTGGATTTTTGTATCCTTTAAATAGTGTTGACACTTTTATTTGGATTCTGTTCGCGCTCTTATGTTTTTAGCTTGGTTCCTTGTTCTGGAGCTAACTCACTTGTACACTTTTACTTTATCATCACTCTGATGCTCTTTAATGATATCTATTTACTTCATTTAAAAAATAGGACAGTGGAACTAAAACCAATAGGGAGTTGGGAACATTACCTTTATCAAAAATTAATTAAAGATCCCAATAGATAGTTGGAGAAGTTTCTGTGGTGGGATTGCAGCAGGACTTACGCTGTATTATATATCTTCAAATGGTGGAGTTGCCAGTCTGAGAACATAAAAATAAGCAGTATGTCTCAAATCGAGGCAAATTTAAATACCTCTGAGAAATTAATGCTCGACTCTTTGGTTGATAATCAAAACTTCAATCTACTTATTTGATAAGATGTAGGAATTCCTGGTAACCTCTCTTATTTCCACAAGTTGGTTATGTTCTATCTGCAATCACTGTTGGCCAAAAAGACTGATAACCCCCATCTAGGTGTTGTGCTCTTCTGTTGAATGATGGCTTTTTTGTGTTACGGGAGAACACTTGCCTTTCTGATCGTATGTTCATTTTCTTCCTCAATAATAAACCTGTGTTGCTGTTGTTCATTCCTAAGTGTAGTTTGTCTCCTTTAGGAAATGATTGGGTTCTTTCATTTGATTTCTTGTTTACATTTTATTCTCCCGATCCAACTTAAATTCAATTTAATAGCCCTCATCTTGAATTGCATTATTATGAAAGAAACTGTTAGCACTTAAAACTATTTTTTCCATTGGACAGTTACGGGCCGAGTAACCACAAAGATTGATGTGTTTAGCTTTGGTGTAATTTTGATGGAGCTAATTACTGGAAGAAGAGCTCTGGATGAATCCCAGCCCGAGGAAAGCATGCATCTTGTTCCATGGTTCCGCAGAATGCATATAAATAAGGAGACATTCCGTAAGGCCATTGACCCCACAATCAATCTTGATGAAGAAACTCTGAGCAGTGTCAGCAAAGTTGCTGAGTTAGCTGGTCACTGCTGTGCTAGGGAACCCCATCAGAGACCAGACATGGGTCATGCTGTCAACGTGCTTTCATCCCTGGCTGAGCTATGGAAACCAGCAGAAGTGGATGAGGACGAAATATATGGAATTGATTATGACATGACTCTACCTCAAGCTGTTAAGAAGTGGCAGGCTCTCGAGGGAATGAGTGGCATTGATGGCTCTTCTTCATACCTTGGCAGCAGTGAAAATACACAAACAAGTATACCCACTCGGCCCTCTGGATTCGCTGATTCATTTACGTCAGTAGATGGACGATAATTTGATCGTCCAACAATACTGGTAGTGGAGCTTTTGGCCTTAATGTATTGGCCCTTTAGAGGGTTGGTTTGTTCATTCGTTGTACTCATCCCTTATATCTATCTTTCCCTTTTTCTCCCTGTCTTGGTTATGCAAGATTTTGTTAAGATCATAGTAACAGTATGGAGTTGCTTTCATCTGATTCTTCTTCAACTTTTACTACCCTGTGCAAATATTATGAGGCAATTTCTGATTTCTCATCGACTTTTTTTGTAATTCAATCATATTTTACTACCCCGTGCAAATATTATGAGGCAGTACTTTGTGGCCACGTTGAC
This sequence comes from Solanum ossicruentum, assembly GCA_025774065.1. Classification (NCBI taxonomy): domain Eukaryota; kingdom Viridiplantae; phylum Streptophyta; class Magnoliopsida; order Solanales; family Solanaceae; genus Solanum; species Solanum ossicruentum. The sequence goes on along the minus strand of JAOTQR010000001.1, from coordinate 35,448,278 downwards.
AAGGGTGAACTTACATTCACTCAAGGATGTTCATAATTTTTTTTGAATATATAAATTAATTATATATATATATATTGAACATTTTTAATACAAAAATTATTTATAATTAAATTTTAAAAATATAAATACTCTTGATGAAAATATCATGACACTCGTTGGACTGCAAAACCAAAATAAAGCGTGGCTGAAGATTTCTCGTCATTATTAGTGTCATGTGATATAAATAATAAAGTAATGTGAAGACCCGTCTTTGCCAGTTTTCTACGATTGGGTAACTAAATGGACGTGACTTTTTTTTCCATTTGTCTACTTGCAGTATGGCACTTAATAATTCACTATTTTTTAAATTATTTATATAATTTGTTATATAATTCATAATTTTTATATAAAATTTGTATATTTTGATATACAATACAGGCATAATATTTATATAATTAATTATACAATTCACAATATTTATATATTTGATACAATTCGTTATACAAACTTAAATTATAAATATATAAAGATGTTATTAGCAAAACATAATTATTTTAAAGTATAACTGTGATAACTAATCAACAACTTCACACAATTTTCTCATATAATTATCAAGTTTTCTTACGAATCAATTTCGATTCACATGTAGGTGCAAATCAGCTCAACTTTTAAATGAGATTACTTGGGTTGTGCAGTAATTCACAAAGGGTATGTATTAAAATATACACAGTTTTATGATTTTGTAATAAAAGCTGATAATTTTTTTGATTTGATTATGCTATATATTAGTTGATATTTTATGAGTTTAATAGGATTGTTTATTTACTTGCAAATTAAGGACCGCTCAATAATATGTAAGGTCTAAAGTCAAAATTTTAAAAAAGGTATTACATTTGTTTGATATTATTCATATGTTTTATTTATTAATATTTTTTTTAATTGTCAGGAGAACATTTTTTGTAATATTTTGTAAGACAAGAATAAAAATATATAAATTACTGTAAATTACATAACAACATAAATGTTTAAATCTCTTTTATTGATTATTATTTTGAAAACTTTTTCAACATAGTCAATTGTTATACAAATTATCAATACTTCTCTAGAAGTATTTAAAATTATTTAAAACTTACTTGATTTAATACACCAATTAGAGTATTATTTTCTTATTTATATAATTTTTTGTATTATTTTTAATTGCAAAAATCAATATCGTAGTGATTGTTATCTTTAGAAAATATTCAAAGTTAAGATAATAATTTTTAAATTTAATTATTTGATAATGTAGTTAGTTTGAGCTTCTGGAAACAGCCGCTTTATGTTTTTAAACATAAGGGTTAGGCTGCGTACATCCGACCCCCCCTCACCCTGCAATGAGCGGGAGCCTTTTGAGGCACTGGGGTATGTTGTTGTTGTTGTTGTAGTTAGTTTGAGCTTGAAATATTTTAGAAAATATCTCAAAGAATTGAAATATTTAAATATAGTTGATTTCAATTAAAGTGAATTTGACAAATTAAGAAACAAAAAATAACTATTACTCTATCTGTTACATTTTAGTTGTCATAGTTTCTATTTTTAGAATCAAACTGTATAAACATTTAACTAACATTTTAATATTTATTTATTAACTTTCGGAAAACAACATGACTACTAAAATGGACCAAAGAAATGTTTTTTCAATTCATAGTAACAATAAATACTTTCTTTAAAAAAGAATGATCTAGTTTGATTTGACACGAAATTTTAAAAAATAATTTTTTTAATTTTATGTTATAAATTAAAATTAAGTCAACTGTATCAAGATACCTTAAATCTCATAACCTTAATATGCCATGTTATCAAAGGAAAAAATAATCATACTAAACTAGAAAATAGATTTATTTTTATATTCTAGAATAGAGTAGGGTATTTTTTTTTTTTCCAAATGTGCTATCCGTCTCACAATTATTATTTGGGGCCTAAAGTCACTGCTTTAGTGGCTTTAGTGTTGAGCCGCCCTTGCTGCAAATAGAAGATGAACCTAAACCGCAACAATGGAGAAAACGAAATATTTACCTAAAAAGTAACGATGAGGTATTGGAAAGACACGGGAATTTTTACCAACAAAGAAATAATAGAAGTTCAATTATTTTGGGGAACCCAAAGAAGTAATTCAGTATTAATTAGATCCCAAAAATAAGTGCATGAATTCAAAAAGAAAGAAAAGGAAAGTGTCATGAATTCAGGTAGGCAAAGCATAATACAAATATATAATTGAAGTAGTCAAGTACTGTTATTCTGGTCAAGTGAATGGTCATGAAGTGACTAATTACTTGCTTTGCCAAAAATTATTGGAAGAATTTAATAGTGTATCCAAATTACAGATCTATTTTGCAACACCAACTTGGAACTTATTAAATCATTTTTTCATAGGATTTGGCGTTGGCCTCTACAGTGTGAAGGCCGGTATACATATACAGCGTGGAAGATGTTTCTAAGGAGATAATTGTTTCAAGTATCGATCAGTAAGGCGAGTATTCATTGTTGCCGCTGAAGATAACCTTGTGAAGAAGGAATTTCAAAATTGGATGATCGAAAAGAATCCACCAGATGACGTAGAAGAGATATGATGAAATTAGGTCTTAGCCCTAACTCACATCTCAAAAGCTAGCTCAAAGGGAGAGGAGGATTGCCTAAGCCTTATAAGGAGACCACCCATCCCTTAACCACCAATGTGAGACTTTGTGTCTCAACACCTCCCTCGCGCGTGTGTGGACAATTTTTTCGGGGCCCAACATTAGGTGAGATGGACCGTGCTCTGATATCATGATGAAATTAGATCTTAGGCCTAACTCACACTCCAAAAACTAGCTTAAAAGGGAAGAGGATTGCCTAAACCTTATAAGGAAACCACCCATCCCATTAATCACCAATGTGGGACTTTGTGTCTCAACAAGATACAAAGCTCTGATCACATGACCATGATGTCTAAGCCCAAACAACTTTTTACTACTCTTCTGAGTATTTCCAACAAGTATAGCTAAGAGCTGTTAATTAAAGTATTATTGTTCAATTAGCATCTTTGGATTGAAAGTTTAAAGTAGCTTTTTTGCGGTTGAAAGTAGAGTCTTGCTTGGCTAATTTTATTGACTTGGTTCAAATATGGTAAAATGATTTAGAACAAAGGATCATTCAAGATTTTGAAAACTATTACGAAAATGTGGATATGAGATATAAATTTGAATCAATTTGATTTTCAGATTCTTATTATTTAATTTGTTAAACTTTCAAATTAAGGCCCAGAATTAATTCTTTATCTTTTAAACCTCCCATATGTTGTGTCGAAATTATTGAGATCGGTTGAACCCATTGACTGAATGTTGTAGCGTCCACCATTACCAGTTCTAATATACACTTTTGATTTAGTTATACAAAATTTTACAGTATTACAACAACAATATACCAAGAATCTCATTAAAAGAGTTTTCAAAAAGATAGAGAATCAGGTTTCTTTAAAGAATGCACAAATTTAACCACTACCTCAGAGGGGTAGAAAGGTTGCTTATAAAAGTTCCTCGATTCAAGTACATCAATCTACGTAAAAGAAGAAAATAAACCATTGAAGAAAGCATAATCATCAATAAGAAAATCAATGTAAAAGTCTACTAGAGAGAAACAATAACAACAATATATAGAAGGTTCTATCAATAACTATTTGGAAAAGTGTTATCCAATTTTAGAAATAAACTAGTTTCTGGTAACGTGCCTTGCACATTTATCCTATGTCAACTAATATAATCTTTAAAATAATATAGATAATATTAAACATATAAGTAACAATTGATTAAAATTTTGAAAGTATAATAATTAATAGCTATATAATCAATTGAATTGGTTTGCTAGTACAATAATTTATAACTATATATATAATTAATTGAATTGGTTTGACCTTTTTCTTCAGTAGTTTCCCTAAAATATGATGTCTTCTTTGTCTTTTGATATTTTAATAGCAAATAATTTGAATATGAACATGAGCCACATTAGTTATGTTTGCAAATGCTTCGAGTCTTAACGTTTATGTCTTGTCTTTAGAAATTGTAGCCTTCTCCATTTATAGAGTCACATAACAACAACAACAATACTATCCCAATGCCTCAAAGACTTCCGTCCATTGCGAGGTAAGGAGAGGTCGGATGTACGCAGCCTGACTCCTATGTTTAAAAACATAGCGCGACTGTTAGGTATATACATGATTATTAGTCCTTTGATCTTTTTTTCTTCAAATATTTACATATGGTGATAGATTATGTTATATTTATGAATTATGATTATGTTTAAAAGGGTTTACAAAAATTATTCTATCAAATTCACTTATAATAATAGAATTTATAATCTTAATTTAAACAAAGGATGCATGTAACATGTACAACTATGGTTTATATATAGTGAGATAAAATTTACTGATATTACTAATTATTAAGTAATTATTTCTATGACAAAAAAACTTTTTATTTTTTTACATGTGTTAGACCATGAAGTCGACAACAATATACTAGCCATCTTGAAAAATGTATATGTTCAAATTTTTGTATAACCTCTATAAATACTATTATTCAAGAATAGTATGTGACTCTATATTTTCTATCAATCTCGGATAGAGTCAAAGATTCATTATTTTTTGACTTTAAAATATGATGGAATAAAGCAAAATGACCTTTTAAACTATCTGTGCATCTTTCAATTGTGAAGTAGCAATTAGTCAATGCAAATTTCGATGCTCATAATGGGTCATCCGGAAACAGTCGCGCTATGTTTTTAAACATAGGGTCAGACTGCGTACATCCGATCCGTCCTTACCCCGCAATGGACGGGAGCCTTTGAGGCATTGGGATAATGTTGTTGTTGTATTAACTCTTCACATTCTCTATACTTTAGTAATTGTTGTCAGTTTTAACAGATGGATGTGATCTTTTCTTATGTTTTTAATGAAACATAAACTTTTTAAATTCTTTAACCACTTTACTAATTTTTCTTTTAAAAAAAGAAGACTGCTAGCATTCGTTCATTGCAAGCTCATGAAGTCTTTTTATTATATTCTTGTTGTAGCTTATTCATAACTACTTATTCTCACAACTTTTCATTTTCCTTCTTTATTTTAGAAATAAATACGTCAATATTTATAGATAAGGATGAAGAATGGATGATAAAGATAATATAATATTTAATATATAATATAATTATTTAGATATTTTATAATTTTTTTATTTAGTAT
>JAOTQR010000001.1:35409176-35442948 GCA_025774065.1 Solanum ossicruentum | reverse complement strand
TGGCTCTCACTGTATTTTTTCTCTCTTTCTGTTGGTGTGTTTTAAAATGAGGGCTGAAGCCCTCTATTTATAGGAGAGGAAAAACTTTCCACCTCCTCTCTTGGCCAATTAGAGAGGAGGCAAAACACGCTTTTGCAATTGCAATTTGCAGCCAATGTTGAAAAGAGGAAAAGAAGGGCTGGACCCCACAAGTTAAACTGTTTTTAACTATTTGCTTCATCGTCCTTATTTTATTTTTTTTATCTGCTCAAGTAGATAACAAGTTGACTTGTCTGCTTGAGTAGTTTGAGGATATATCTATAATTTTTCGTAATAGATGAGTTGCTTCGGCTACCTACTTCTCGTCCGTATTTTGTTTTCCTTAGCTGCTCAAGTAGGCAACAGATTGATGTGCCTGCTTGAGCAACTTGAAGCCTTTCAATTTATTTGTCTTAATAAAAAGTTATAAATACTAGGAATTAACAACTCAAAATAGTAACAAAAACATATAAAAAGTTTAAAAAATCTTGACTTTCAAAATTTTAGTAGTGCCGTATAAATTAAGACAAAAAAGGTAAAATAAAAACGTTCTATAGATCTAGTAATTAACAACTTAAAGCTTCTTAAAATATTAAAAAAATCTATTAATATCACATAAATTGAAGTAAAAAAATTTATATTGTACGGACTTTTACAACTAGTATACATATACAAAACAGATGATGATGGCACAATCTTTTTTAATGTTGTTTAATGATACAGATATGTGGTTTTATTTTGGATTATGTAATTAATACTTTTTGGCAATGCGCAAGAGAAGAATAAAAAGTTGAAGAGGCTTAGACATCATGACCATGTGATCAGAGCCTGAAATGTCCTCCACTTCGTCGGATGGATTGTTTTCAATCATATACTCTGTTAATTCCTTCGTTAGAATTTTATCTTCAGCAGCTCCGATGAACACTCATCTTACTAATCCATACTTTTTGCTTGAAAGAACCATCTCCTTTTGTATGTCTTCCCGGTTGTGATAGTATATTGGTCTTAATAATGTCGTAGCCAGCGCCAAATCCTATCACCAAACAGGGGAAAATAATACTGATAAAGATAACTTGTCAAGTACTTGGGACTCAAGTTGAAGGTTGTTGGAGGATTGTTGGATTCATTGTCGTATGTAACACGATTATCGATTTGAAATGCTACTTTGCTTCTAGCCTATACAAAAATTACTGATTATAGTTTGTAATAAGAAATAGTTGTGACTAAATTTGGCAAAATAATAGGAGTAATACCTTGGTGTAGAGTGTAGTGGCGCTGAGAGTTGGACCAGGCATTAGAGCAGCCAAAAATACAGCCACTGAGATCTTTTCAGGAAAGCTTTCCATGGCTTTAGATATCGCGAGTCCACCAAGGCTATGGCTGATGGAAAAAAATATGGACTAACACAAAAAAAAATAGCATAATAATATGGATAAAAATGGATAAATAATAACACCAAGAATTTTAGATGGAAACTCTTCATAAGGGAAAAACCACAGGCAAAAGGAACAATTGATATTACTATAATAAGAAATTTTATACCATATAAGTACAATTGTAATAATTCCAAAGACTTCTACACACACAAAAAAATACTCTCTTTTGATTTTGATTTTTCACCTTACTAAAATATCTCTCACGCTCTATTTTTTTCACAAACTATTTTTATTAATAGCCTATAGTATATTTTACAAATAAGACTCTCTTTCTTTTTCCACTCAATTTTGATGTGTTTCAAATAATAGTCAAACCCTCTATTTATATGGTGAGGAAAAAATTGTCATCTCATTCTCTTGAAAGATAAAATGCCTTTTCTTACAAAAAAAATTGCTTATAGCTTATTTGCATTTGAAGCAAATTTGCTTGCATTCTTCCTTTTTAAAAATCCTTTTCTGATCAGTATAGGTGACCTACTTTCAATTTTCTTCACAATGGATGTGGGACCCTATCAATGGCCTACGAGGACCACTTTTTGATCTGCCGGATGAGAAGCCATGAACTCCATTAGTGGACTCAGGTAACCAGATAAATATGGAATTTTGAGGACCTGCTTCGGGTTTGATCCCTGAAGCACCCAATTCAATAGCCGTGACATTATGCCCTGAAGATTTTATCAGTGCAACAACCTTGTACCAGGACCAGGCTCCGTGACACGCTCCATGAACTAGCACAAAGTGCTTGTTAGATTTAGGCCAATTAGGCCCTGCTGTTGTTGAATTTACATATGGCAACAAAATTATCAGTACTAAACTTATTAGAAACTTGATTTTCTTCATATTTCTTTTTCTCTCTTCTCCAGTGTTGAACTATGAGCACATAGTATAAAAATTCTTATAAGGTGATACTTAACCTTGGCCACATGATTATTTGAGTGAATTTTGTATTTTTCTTCCTTTGAATTCGACATCACTAGGTTAAGGTTTACTTGGAGTTGCAGTCTTGCAGAAGTTTGTCTGATGTAATGAAAATGATTGAAGTGTCTTTTGCTTGCACATTTAGTTATCTTGAGCCAAAGTTACGTTATGCTTTTGATTTTTCTTTTGAGAAAGACAAGCACACAAATAGCCTATTGGAGGACCGCTATCAAGTCATGGTCGAAAATTACAAGATATCATGTAATTACAAGTTGGTAAAGCTATAAAGATAGCTTGTCATTGGTTGGCAATGTGCAAAAGAGTAGTAAAAAGTTGAAGAGGCTTAGACATCATGACCATGTGATCTGAGCCTGAGATCTCTTTCACTTCATCGGGGGGATTCTTTTCAATCATACTCAGCTGGAATTTCTTAGTCACACCTTTATCTTCAGGAGCCACGATGAACACTCGTTTAACTGATCCATACCTTTTACTTGAAAGAACCATCACCTTTGATATGTCTTCCGGACTGTACAAGTATATTGGCCTTACTAATGTAGTTGCCAGTGTCAAATCCTATTACCAAACAGAGGAAAAGAGAACATAACCTGGTAAGTTCCTCATGACGTTGTGTCTTAAATGGATTTGTATAAGCTAGTGAAATTTTGAATTGATTTCTCAAGATAGTCATTCAACTAAACAACAACAACAACATTACCCCATTGCCTCAAAGGCTCCCGCGCATTGCGGGGTAAAGAGGGTTTGGATGTATGCAGCCTGACCCCTATGTTTAAAACATAGAACGACTGTTTCCGGATGACCCATGATGAGCATCAAAAGTTGCATTGACTAACTGCTACTTCACAATTGAAAGAAGCGCAGACAGTTTAGAGAGCCATTTTTCTTTATTCCATTATATCCCAAAGCCAAAAAATAGTAAATCTCAGAAGTCATTTTCAGTTGTTGAAGAAAAATTGGAATCGAGAAGAAAGGTGAATCGTGAGTGACCATCTAAGAAATCAACCCTGAAATTTTTGAGCTGGTTAAGCTGGAGTAAACAGAAATGCATGATCGAGGCATAATTAGTTGATTAATTGATGATGTTCATATAGCTGACTCCACACATTTGGATAGACTAATTGATATGATGATTCATATAGACAACTTCACTCGTTTGGGATTAAGGGATAGTTGATTGATTGATTGATTGAAATAACAACTGATATTATTTGTGAAAACAATTCACATTTGGGACATTCGCATGATCAATAAATCATTGCTATTTCACATTTAGATCTTAATTGTGCTTTGCTTACCTGAATCGGGCTCAACTGATAAAGATAGCTTGCCAAGTACCTATGACCCAAGTTGAGGGTTGTTGGAGGATTGTTAGGTCCATTTTCATATGTAAGAATATTATCGAGTTCAGATACTATTCCACTGGAAGACTGTAATGAAATACGAAACATGATTAGTTTTATACTATCAGAAGATATTGTCTTAATCCTAAAGTTGGCGAAATGATACCTCAATGAAGAGTGTGGTTGCATTGAGATTTGGACCAGGCATTAGAGCAGTGACAAATACAGCAACTGAAATCTTGTCAGGAAAGCTTTCCATGGCTTTAGATATGGCAAATCCACCAAAGCTATGGCCTACAAGAACCACTTTTTCATGTGCAGGAAGAGAAGCCAGGAACTCCATTAGCGGACTGAAGTAATCAGATAAATGTGGGATTTCAAGTACCTGCTTCGGGTTGACCCCTGAAGCACCCAAGTCAAGAGCTGTGACATTATGCCCTGAAGATCTCATCAGTGCTATAATCTTGTACCAGGACCAGGCTCCATGGCATCCTCCGTGAACTAACACAAAGTGTTTGCTATCTTTAGGCCCTTTAGGCTTGGACAGTGTTGCATTTCCATATGGCAAAAGGAGTATCAGAAGGAAACCTATCAGGTATTTGCTTTTCTCCATAGTATTTTTTTTCGCTTTCTTTTGAACTATGAAACTTGTGCACAAGGGATAAACATTCTAAAGGATCATACAATTAGAAGAGTTTACTTTTACTAATTTCCTTGATGTGGAAATCCCACATGAATAATCAGATACTTTGTTTTATTTTTTAATTGAAGGTTGTTTCTTGACAGATCAAGCATCCACAAAGTCAACTGGAGGAAGATCATATAATTAATTGAGTTATTGGCTAGAGATGATAGCCAGATGGATTTCTGCTGGTTACTGATATAGTCTTTCATAGAACATGTCATTTAATATACAGAATAAACCACAAACATGGAAATTTTATATTAAGTGTAGTGATTTAATTTTATAGCAGAGGACTTTGACAGCACACTACAGCTCTCATTCTTGAATATGGAATGACAAGGTGTATACGCTAATCAAAGCTGGTCACTCGTGAACAATGCGCAGAAGAAGAGTGAAGAGTTGAAGGGGCTTAGACATCATGACCATGTGATCAGCATCCGGTACCTATTCCACTCCATCAGGGGGATTCCTTTCAATCATCCATTGTTGGAATTCCTTCTTGATTTGTTTATCCTCAGCAGTCAAAATAAACAGTCGTCTTACTGATCCATACCTTTAGCTTGAAAGAACAATCTCTTTTGACATCTCCTCAAGACTATAAATATCCTGGTCTAACTAGCATAGTAGCCAAAGTCCAATCCTAACACCAAAAAAGGAAAAAACAAACGTCCACGCTCACATAATTTAACAAGCTGCAACTTGATTCAGTATAATTTGAATAATTAAGAACTCACCTATTTTACTTTTAGATCTTGGTGATGGATGCTTTGTTTACCTGAATAGAGCTCAACTGATAGAGATTGCTTGCCAAGTACTTTGGACCAAAGATGATGGTTGTTGGAGGATTGGTAGGTCCATAGTCATATATAACGCGATTATCAAGTTGAGATGCTACTAGTCTATTACCCTGGATGATTTCAGTGTTAATAAGTGAAAAAATGATAGCTAACACAAGAGATAATCATCTCATGGATGAAAAGTTAACTCACTAGAGATAGTGGGTGCATTAAGAGTTGGACCAGGCATTACAGCAGTGACAAATATAGCAACTGAAATCTTTTCTGGAAAGCTTTCCATTGCTTTAGATATCGCGAATCCACGACAGCTATGGCCTACAAGAGCCACTGTTTCATTTGCAGGAAGAGAAGCCATGAAATCCATTAGCGGACTGAAGTAATCAGATAAATGTGGGATTTCGAGGACCTGCTTGGGGTTGATCCCTGAAGCACCCAAGTCCAGAGCTGTTACATTATGACCTGAAGAATTTATGAGTGCAACAACCTTGTACCAGGACCAGGCTCCATGGGATGCCCCATGAACTAGAAAAGTGCTTGCTAGGTGATTTAGGCGCCATATTTTTTCCCCTTCTTTGATCCATAGGCAGATATAAGTTTGACCTTTGCTATTTATTTATTAGCCTGGACAAGCAACTCCCACCTAACAATGAACACAGAATAAATTTGTGGGAAATAGATTCATCTGTTTCTCAGAAAGTTAAAAGGTAACAAAGATATCTTGACAACTCTATCAGTATTATGGCTAGATCAAGATTAAGGGTGTGTTCAGGACTGTTTTTCAATTTTTTCATGTTTGGTTGATCAATTAAAATATTTTATATTTTAAGAAAGCAATTAGTAGAATTAAAAATGAGAAAAGAGAAAATCTACAAGTGGCATTCCACATTAATTGTGTCTTCTCCACCCTCCAACACACCTCATGTTCACCAACACATCATAAGTCGTAACCCCATGGCCACACCCCCTTTCCCTACGTCATCTGACCTTTCATAATATTCGTTTAGATTATATACAAACTACTTTTAGAATTTTTTTTGTACGAATAGAAAAAAATAAAATATTTTTTTTGTGAGTTGAACACATCCTAAGAATAATTAAATTATTAAGCTTACGTTAGACCAAAATAGGCGACAACCTGGGCACTTAAAGAAAATTGAAAAGTTCCATTGTACGCTTAATTTTATTTATCTGATTAAAAAAGATATATAATATAGGAATAGTTTTCTATAACCCTTATATTTTGATTGAAGAATCTGGTTAATCATTGAAATTTTCCCGAGAAGTTCCTTAATCCTAAGGGTACCACTCATAAATGTGTTAGTTTAATTGATTTTAAGGATATACAATTATATTTTATTAATAAGCGGCACAATTGATTTTCCATCAATCTCAGATGGAGCCAAAGATTCACTATTTTTTGGCTTTGAGGTATGATGGAATAAAGTAAAATGACTCTTTAAACTGTCTGCGCTTCTTTCAATTGTGAAGTAGCAGTTAGTCAATGCAACTTTTAGCGCTCATCATGGGTCATTTGAAAACAATCGCGCTATGTTTTTAAACATAGGGGTCAAGCTGCGTATATCCAACCGCGCCTTACCCCGCAATGGACGGGAGCCTTTTGAGGCAATGGGGTAATGTTGTTGTTGTAATAAGCGGCACAATTGATCTAACGGTGCACGCACGCCAAAAACTACTAGTATCAAAATACAGGAGAAATTGAAGAGCAATTTTTAAAATTTATTTCAATATGCTTTATTGAATTGAATATGAAATGAGAGATGAATAAGCTTGTCATTTGCGAGCAATACGTAGAAGAAGAGTAAAAAGTTTTAGGGGTTTAGACATCATGGCCATGTGATCAGAGCCCTTGATCTCTTTCACTTCATCTGGTGGATTCTTTTCAATCATCCATTGTTGAAATTCCTTGGGTAGAGTTTTATCTTCAACAGCGACAATGAATACTCGCCTAACTCTTCCGTACCTTTTGCTTGAAAATACTATCTCTTTTGACATGTCTTCCTCACTGTATACATATAACGGCCTTATTAGTGTTGAAGCCAGAGCCCAATCCTAACAACATACCAAGAGGAAAATAAATTAGTTTAATGATGTTACTGTTCTATACTTATCGAAAACAGGCAACATTAGGGGCGCCGTTCTCATGACCATTATGCTTTGCTTACCTGAATCGGGCTCAACTGATAAACATTTCTTGCCAAGTACTTTGGACCAAAGATGAAAGTTGTTGGAGGATTGGTTGGCCCATTATCGTACGTTACACGATTATCAAGTTGAGATATCTTTTCACTGAATGTTTGTAACTAGATAATAGTTCCAAACATGAAAAAATGTTAGCTGACTGAAGAGATCATAGAAAAGGCAAAGTTGGTGAATTATATATACACACACCTTGGTGAAGAGTGTGGTTGCATTTAGAGTTGGACCAAGCATATGAGCGGTGACAAATACAGCAACTGAAATCTTTTCGGGAAAGCTTTCCATGGCTTTAGATATGGCCAATCCACCATAGCTATGGCCTACAAGAATCACTTTCTCATGTGCAGGAAGAGAAGCCATGAATTCCATTAGCGGACTAAAGTAATCAGATAAACGTGGGATTTCAAGGACCTGTTTTGGGTTGATTCCTGAAGCACCTAAGTCAAGAGATGTGACATTATGCCCTGAAGATCTTATCAGTGCCATAATCTTGTACCAACACCAGGCTCCGTGACCCGCGCCATGAACTAGCACAAAGTGCTTGATAGTTTTAGGCCATTTAGGCCCTGATGTTGTTGAATTTACATATGGCAACAAAATTATCAGCAAACTTATTAGAAACTTGATTCTCGTCATAGTTTTTTTTTTCTCCTCGTTTGAACTGTGAGCAAATAGTATAAATCGTTATAACTTATAAGGCAATCATTATAGATACTCAAAGTGCTTGACCTTGTAGCTTACTTCCCTGCTGAAGCAACCCAACGTCAAGTATTCTTTGTTGGAAAATTTATCATTCACCAAGTCAACTAGAGGAAGAGAATATAGAATTAGATTATTCAGGCATAAAACAGTTTGATTGTCATTTTCACTGAAAAAGAGAAAGGATAACAAAGATCAAGGTCAACTGCTAACTGAAATTTAAAGTCTTTCAGAAGATTTTTACACTATGCAGGGTAAATGGGGACATTTTACGAACAAAGTCACAGCCATTTGACACAATATTACAGGAGAAATTTGAAGCCCAGCTATTACTCATGCTAAAGGTCATAGATGATTATTTGGTACACAGAAGATGGAAAAACTCAATGATACGGTGCAATTAGTCGTATTTCTCGGGTTATCATACGTGTCTTCTAAAAGAGGAGTCTGTGGCCTGAATGATTTCATACAGCAGAAGAAAATTGTTGATTGAGGGGAATTAATCAAAAATTTGCATAAATGTCATGAAAGCACTGGATTTTGGTATCCTTCTTTGCATAAAAACTAAACCAAATATGTTCGACAAATAGAATGAAAGGAAGGAAGGGAAATTTGAACGCTTTTGGGATGGTAGAAATGTTAGAGTTGGACCATACATCATTGCAGTAACATAAACAGCAACTGAAATCTTTTCTGAATTGAGTAGGGTGAAAAATCTTGACTCCATGATTATTTTGGTGGATGTTGCTCCTTCGAGGTTCAGTTACTCGGAGGTAAAATTGGGCTAGAGTTGTATGCCCAAACATGACGACATATGTACATGGAGTTTCGGCTATGATCTGATGAAAATATTTTTACCAACTGTTTCTTAGATCCTTCTCCCTCACAAGATATGATGGAGGCTTTTTAGAAGTTATATTAAGTTGTCAATGCTCATGTTCTGGAATGTAACGAGGAAGCCAGAAGGCACCATTTCACAGAACCCCCAGTGCCAAGTGATGAGGCCAAAAAGAATTAACAACTTGGTTATGTAGAACATTGCCTAGATGATTCCCATGGGAAACAGCAGCGGAGAATCTTTACACAATGAACGTGTGGGAAGACGGTTAATCTAATTATATTTCAATTATACATTATTCATGAATATGTAATCACACGCTGATTATTTGTTGGCAATATGCATAAGAAGAGTAAAAAGTTGAAGGGGCTTAGACATCATGACCATGTGATCAGCACCCGGTATCTCTTCCACTTCATCAGGGGGATTCCTTTCAATCAGCCATTGTTGGAATTCCTTCTTGAGTTGTTTATCTTCAGCAGCCATAATAAACACTCGTCTTACTGATCCATACCTTTCGCTTGTAAGAACCATCTCGTTTGATATCTCCTCAAGACTGTACAACTATCGTGGCCTAGCCAATGTCCAATCCTAACACCAAACAAAGGAAAAAAGAGCATGTCCACACGCAAATAATTTAGCAAGTTCCACTCTGATTCAGTATAATTTGAATAATTAAGAACTCAGATATTTCACTTTTAGATCTTGGTGATGGATGCTTTGTTTACCTGAATTGAGCTCAACTGATAGAGATTGCTTGCCAAGTACTTTGGACCAAAGTTGAAGGTTGTTGGAGGATTGTTAGGTCCGTAGTCATTTGTAACACGATTATCAAGTTGAGATGCCATTATTTTATTAGCCTGGATGATCTCACGATCTTAATAATGTTAGCTACCATAAGAGATCATCATCTCATGGCTGAAAAGTTAGCTAAAAGGTACCTCACTAACGATAGTGGTTGCATTAAGAGTTGGATCCGGCATTCCAGCAGTGACAAATATAGCAACTGAAATCTTTTCTGGAAAACTTTCCATGGCTTTAGATATGGCAAATCCACCGAGGCTATGGCCTACAAGAATCACTTTTTCATCTGCTGGAAGAGAATTCATGAACTCCATTAGCGGACTGAAGTAATCAGATAAAGGTGGGATTTGAAGGACTTGCTTGGGGTTGATCCCTGAAGCACCCAAGTCAAGAGCTGTGACATTATGCCCCAAAATTTTATGAGTGCAATAATCTTGTACCAAGACCAGGCTTCACGGCAAGCCCCATGAACTAGCAGGAAGTGCTTAGCTTTAGGCCCTGACAAGGATGCATTTACATATGATGATAGAAGTATTAAAACTACTAGACTTGTTAGAAACTTGCTTTTCTCCATATCTTCTTCTTCTCTTTAAGAATGAGCACATTGTATGAACTTTTACGAGGCAATAATTATATAATCCTAGGAGTTTGACTTTTGCTAATTATTTACTTACTTTCATGCTAAAGTAATCCTATGTTACCGACTATATGCACCATTTTCTTTTTATATTGATGTGTTTCTTGGATGGAGCCAAAGATTAACCATTTTTTGGCTTTGGGGTATGATGGAAAAAATCAAAATGACTCTTTAAACTGTCCGCGCTTCTTTCAATTGTGAAGTAGCAGTTAGTCAATGCAACTTTCGACGCTCATCATGGGTCATTCGGAAACAGTCGCTCTATGTTTTTAAACATAGTGGTCAGGCTGCATACATCCGACCCCCCTTAGTCCGCAATGGACGGGAGCCTTTGAGGCACTGTGGTAATGTTGTAATGTTGTTGTGTTTCTTGGAAGTTCGATCATTCACCAAGAGATAATAAAAAATTGAAATTTCGGATACCGGACAATTGCAATGAAATTTCTGAAGTAATTCTTTTAGCTGACCGCAATATTTCTGTTTTTATATTTGATTGCCAGTTTCACTGAAAAAAGAAAGAAGAATAGAGATTAAAGTCAACTTCTAATTGAAACTAAAAGTCTTTCAGAAGATTTTTTACTATGCAGGATAAATGAGGACATTTTCCAAACAAAGTCACAGCCATTTGACACAAAATTACAGGGGAAATTTGAAGTCAAGTGATTACTCATGCTAAAGGTCATAGATGATTATTTGGTACACAGAAGATGGAAAAACTCAATGATGCGCTGCAAATAGTAGTATTTCTCGGTTAATCTGATTTTATTTCAATTATACATTATTCATGAATATGTAATCACAAGCTGGTTACTTGTTAGCAACACGCATAAGAAGAGTAAAAAGTAGAAGGGGCTTAGACATCATGCACATGTGATCAGATCCTGAGATCTCTTCCACTTGATCTGGCGGATTTTTTTCAATCATTAGCTGTTGAAATTCCTTCTTTACAACTTTATCTTCAGCCACCATAATGTACGCTCGTCTAACTGATCCATACTTTTTGTTTGAAAGAACCATCTCCTTTGATATGTCATCCAAACTGTAAAGGTAAATTGGCCTTACTACTGTAGTAGCCAGTGCCCAGTCCTAACATCAAAAAAGGAAAAAAACAGACAGTTTATTATCAAGAGTACCAGTTCTCAACTATTTCAATTTATATAATTTTACTATGCTTTGCTTACTTGAATTGGGCTCAACGGATAAACATAACTCGCCAAGTACTTTGGACCAAAGGAGAAGGTTGTTGGAGGATTGGCACGTCCATTATCAAATGTAAGACGATTATCAAGTGCAAATAGGGCTCCCCTGGATGACTGTAGTAAAGTATAAGAAATTCAAACATGAAAAAGTGTAAGCTAACATAAAGAAGATCTTCTCATGGCTAAATTTGATAGCGGTACCTCATTAAAGATGGTGGCTGCACTGAGAGATGGACCAGGCATTAGAGCAGTGACAAATATAGCAACTGAAATCTTTTCTGGAAAGATTTCCATGGCTTTAGATATGGCGAATCCACCAAGGCTATGACCTACAAGAATCACTTTTTCATATGCTGGAAGAGAAGCCATGAAATCCATTAGCGGACTGAAGTAATCAGATAAATGTGGAATTTCGAGGACCTGTTTCGGGTTGATCCCTGAACCGCCCAAGTCCAGAGCTGTTACATTATGCCCTGAAGTTTTTAAAGACGCGATAATCTTGTACCAAGACCAGGCTCCATGGCAAGCCCCATGAACTAGCACGAAGTGCTTACTAGCTTTAGGCCGTTCACGCTTTGACAAGGTTGCATTTACATATGACAACAGAAGTATTAGAACTACTAGACTTGTTAGAAACCTGTTTTTCTCCATATCTTCTTCTGCTGCTCTTTCAGAATTTATGAACTATTACAGGGCAATTATTCTATAATCAAGCCATCTTAGGAGTTTGACTTTGCTAATTATTTACTTAATTTCATGCTGACATAACCCCATGTTACCTACTACATAGACCATTTTATTTTTTTATTGGATTTGTTTCTTGAAAGTTCAATCATTCACCATTAGATAATAAATAATTAAACTTTTTGATTTCACCGAAAAATAGCAACGAAATCATTCACCATTTTATTTTTATATTGGATGGGTATATTTGGGTCATTTATGTAATGGTAGGGGTTTATGTCAACCATTTTCCAAAACAAGTATGATCTTAAATAGCTTCCTTTTAACTGTCACTTAATTGAGTGGCGTGCCCTTCCTATACAATAAAACCAGCATGATGTAGCAGCGTTTATAACAAATTCCCAAATGGACACCATTTAATTTATTTTTGGAAAATGGGAAAATATATATTTCTCAACTTTGTGATTTAGAGCTGGTTAAAAAGTGATACGTATACTCATATTTACTAAATTAGAAAAATATCTTAAGATTGATTTTTTAATTCCAAAGAACAAATTGAAGGCTAGCATATATGCTATGTTGAGAATAGTAAAGTTGCTAGCTGTTAGTTAA
Source organism: Solanum ossicruentum (assembly GCA_025774065.1). Lineage (NCBI taxonomy): Eukaryota > Viridiplantae > Streptophyta > Magnoliopsida > Solanales > Solanaceae > Solanum > Solanum ossicruentum. The sequence continues at coordinate 35,430,043 of JAOTQR010000001.1, read as the reverse complement.
TCTGTTAAATGTCATTAGCAGTTAGTTAGATAGTTAGGTTAGAATATTGCTATATATATAGTAGATACAACAATGTATGCTCTCTCTCTCTCTCTCTCTCTCTCAGTTCAAAGTAATAAAAAAAGAATGCTCTCTCTTTTCTGAGCATCTCCCATAACTCTCTCAGACTCCATTGGTAGAAATTGGAGGAATTTCACCATGCTATCATCCAGCTGATGGACCAAGTGAGTGTAGACATTATTATAGAGATCAGGCCAATCAAGTTGTGGATAGACTTGCTAAGAAAGCAACAAAATTGATTCTGTTAGAGTTTTATTTTGTCAAATCGTTGATCGTTTCTCTTCCATCTTTCGTCTAGTTCCTTCAATCACGTACCTTCTGATATAGTTGTTCAGCCATGAACTAAGTCAAGTCTTTTGGTACCAATTGAACAAAACTAGTCATAATGAATTGTAATTAGAGGAAATAGAGGTATAAATGATGTTTTATTATGGTCTGAGCCCTCGATCTCTTTCACTTCATCAGGTGGATTCTTTGCAGTCATCCACTGATGTGAATTCCGAACACTGAAATTACGATGAAGGATATACAACAACTGAAAGAAAATGATTGAAATGTCAAATGAACTAAGGACTTATATGGAAGAACTGATATCATCATAAAAATACGTCAGATATGTGAACTGACTGAAGTTTTATTCTCAACCTTGTACATGTCTTCCTTATTCTTGTTAAGCAACAACTCTTAGCTATACTTGTTTGCAATATTCAGAAGAGTAATAGAAAGTTCTTGGGGCTTCGACATCATGGTCACATGGTCAGAGCCCTGGATCTCTTTCACTTCATCAGGTGGATTCTTTTCAAGCATAAACTTTAGAAATTCCTTGGGCAGAGCATTACTTTCAGCAGCATCAATGAACACTCGTCCAACGGATCCATATCTTTTGCTTGATAGATCCATCTCCTTAGAAATATCTTCCACATGGTAGTAATAAATTGGCCTTACTAGTGTTGTGGCCAGCGCTAAATCCTAACACCAAGAAAGAAAAAAATAATAATTCAAATCAGTTCCGACATGCAGTTAAGTACTTGAATAGATCTGTACTTTGGATAAACTACTAAAACCAGTGCTAGCTAATAATTTTGGTGAAAGAAGTCAGTCAGTCACTTTAGGGTCATTCGCGTCGTGACCAGAATTACAGAATTTATTGTCTATGTCAATTGCAATAGGATTTGCTTACCTCAATTGGGCTCAGCTGGTAAATACAAGTTGCCAAGTACTTGGGACCTAGGATGAGGGTGGTTGGAGGATTCATCGATCCATTGTCGTATGTAACATGATTATCAAGTTCAGCTGTTACTGCACTGGCTGCCTATAATGAAGTATAGTATAGTATTTAGTTTGAAAAATGTAAAAATTTAAACAAACATAACAGCGATTTTGAATATGGAAAATTGGCACCATAGTGTAGAGTGTGGTTGCATCTAGATTTGGACCAGGCATTAGACCACTGAGAAATACAGCAACTGAAATCTTTTCTGGAAAGCTTTCCATGGCTTTAGAAATGGCGAATCCACCAAAGCTATGGCCTACAAGAACTACTTTTTCATGAGCAGGAAGAGAAGCCATGAAGTCCATTAGGGGACTCAAGTAATCAGAAAAATTTGGGATTTCGTGGGACTGTTTTGGGTTGATTCCTGAAGCACCCAAGTCAAGAGCTGTGACGTTATGCCCCGAAGATCTCATGAATGCGACAATCTTGTACCAGGACCAGCCTCCATGGCCTAACGTATGAACGAGCACAAAATGCTTCTTAGCGTTAGGCAACAGAGACTCGCTTTTCTCCATATCTGTTGAAGGATGAGCACATAACATAATATGAAGCCTACTTTATAATAGGAAAGTAGTTTGGTTTCTGCCAACTTACTTGTATGTAGGAGTGTTAAAAGAAGGTGTTAGGTTTAACTCATACCCAAAAGCTAGCTCAAAGGGAATTATAAGGAGTCCACCTATCCTATTAATGACCAATGTGGGACTTTTATGTCTCAACACTCCTCTCACGCCAAGTGCTTAGCATCTGGTGCATGGTCAATTGTCTCAGGGACCTAATATTGGATGAGAGAGACCCTGCTGTGATACCATGTTAAAAGAAGGTATTAGGCTTAACCCACACTCCAAAAACTAGCTCAAAGTGAGGAGGATTGCATAATCCTTATAAGGAGTTCACCCATCCTATTAAGGACCAATATGAGACTTTTATGTCTCAACAAGGAACTACCCCGCATTAGCTATTATTCATACAAATTTACTAAAATTTTCAACATGGACGGGTTGACGGCAAATTAGCGAGTAAATATCTTAAAAGGTCATTTAATTATGTATAACAAAATCATCCAACTTTGATTTACTTTTAATAAAATCATTGAACTTGGAGCTTTTCTCTATTAGAAAAAACTCATCATAAAAAAATATGGCATGATAAAATAGATTATTGCTTTATGGTACGTAAACATGCACTTCACTATTAAAATAAAATTGAGAAAAATAAAAAAATATTTTTTAACTATGTGAAATACAACAATTAAAAATATCTTCCGTCAATAATTTGATCTATAAATATTCCAACCAGTAAGTAGTTTGCCACAATCATATTTCAAGTATTTGATATTTTGCCATGTGTAAAAATGTCCTTAAAGATACTTTTAATTTTATAAAAAAAATTTAAGTTGGACGATTTTATTGATATAAATCAAATTAAATTCTATATAATTCTCATAATGCTGTATAATTTCTCGTATTGAGTTTTTAAGATTTTTACTCCAAATTAGCCTATGAAATTATAAGCCGTCCATTTGACATATTTTCATGGCTGGTACCAATTGATTAAAATCCTCAAAAGAGTAATGTCTTGATTTGATTGAGAGCACAAAAATGGCAAATTAAAAATTACTCCGTTTTTAAGCAAAAAGGAAGCTATTTGGCCTTATTCTGGTGGGGAGAAAATGATCAAAATGGTCCTTAATGTAAGCGTAATTTTTTATTGGTCCTTATTATATTTCACTTGATTGAAATAGTCCTTAATGTATAATAAAAGGTATTCGTTTTAGCTCTTTATTCTAAACCTAAAAGATTTATAATATATATATATATATATATTCTCCAATAAAATTTACTATTTTCTCATTTCTAAATATTATTCCACTGATCTAATAAAATTTATGTTTTAAGCAAAATTAATAAATTTTGTTAAAAAAATAAAGACAATGATATTAGATTTTGTGAAAATTTTCTTTGGAGCTAACAAGAAGACAATAATGGTGGATTTTGTAAGTCCGTGGGATTCATAACTGAATTTCTCACTTTTGGGAGATAAAATTAAAGACCATTTCATTCAAATAAAATATATTAAAGACCAAAATAAAACATTACTCATATATTAAGGAGCATTTCTTTTTTTATTTATCTTTTTTTTTTAATTGTCACTACCTCCCCGTGTCACTTTTCTTTTATCTTATTTATTTTCTTATTTCTATCTTTTCTCGTTCAAGAATGAAGAGTTGGTTCTTGATCCTTCTTTTTGGATAGACGTGTAGAATTCTACTTTCTTTACTCAACAAAGTAGTTTTTGAGGCAACATTCCTACCACTCATTTAAATGCAATACAAACTCATCAAATTAAATAATTAGGCCTGTTATTTGCGCTGAAAATGTAAAATATCTAAGTTTAAGAAAAAAAAATATAAATATCTTTCGAATTATGATTGAAATTTCAGGAATGTATTTTATCTTTACAGGATTTTTTCTATATTTTTTTTATATTCTTTATATTGATGTGAAACCTCAATCCAATTTAATTAATTCCGGTGATATACACACGATTCCACATATATATATTGATGTGAAACCTCAATCCAATTGAATATAAAGTAAAGAAAATACGAAGAATCTTTATAAAAAAATTAAAGAAACAATATATATATATATATATATATTGTTTCTTTAATTTTTTTATAAAGATTCTTCGTATTTTCTTTACTTTATATTCAATTGGATTGAGGTTTCACATCAATATATATATGTGGAATCGTGTGTATATCACCGGAATTAATTAAATTGGATTGAGGTTTCACATCAATATAAAGAATATAAAAAAAATATAGAAAAAATCCTGTAAAGATAAAATACATTCCTGAAATTTCAATCATAATTCGAAAGATATTTATATTTTTTTTTCTTAAACTTAGATATTTTACATTTTCAGCGCAAATAACAGGCCTAATTATTTAATTTGATGAGTTTGTATTGCATTTAAATGAGTGGTAGGAATGTTGCCTCAAAAACTACTTTGTTGAGTAAAGAAAGTAGAATTCTACACGTCTATCCAAAAAGAAGGATCAAGAACCAACTCTTCATTCTTGAACGAGAAAAGATAGAAATAAGAAAATAAATAAGATAAAAGAAAAGTGACACGGGGAGGTAGTGACAATTAAAAAAAAAAGATAAATAAAAAAAGAAATGCTCCTTAATATATGAGTAATGTTTTATTTTGGTCTTTAATATATTTTATTTGAATGAAATGGTCTTTAATTTTATCTCCCAAAAGTGAGAAATTCAGTTATGAATCCCACGGACTTACAAAATCCACCATTATTGTCTTCTTGTTAGCTCCAAAGAAAATTTTCACAAAATCTAATATCATTGTCTTTATTTTTTTAACAAAATTTATTAATTTTGCTTAAAACATAAATTTTATTAGATCAGTGGAATAATATTTAGAAATGAGAAAATAGTAAATTTTATTGGAGAATATATATATATATATATATTATAAATCTTTTAGGTTTAGAATAAAGAGCTAAAACGAATACCTTTTATTATACATTAAGGACTATTTCAATCAAGTGAAATATAATAAGGACCAATAAAAAATTACGCTTACATTAAGGACCATTTTGATCATTTTCTCCCCACCAGAATAAGGCCAAATAGCTTCCTTTTTGCTTAAAAACGGAGTAATTTTTAATTTGCCATTTTTGTGCTCTCAATCAAATCAAGACATTACTCTTTTGAGGATTTTAATCAATTGGTACCAGCCATGAAAATATGTCAAATGGACGGCTTATAATTTCATAGGCTAATTTGGAGTAAAAATCTTAAAAACTCAATACGAGAAATTATACAGCATTATGAGAATTATATAGAATTTAATTTGATTTATATCAATAAAATCGTCCAACTTAAATTTTTTTTATAAAATTAAAAGTATCTTTAAGGACATTTTTACACATGGCAAAATATCAAATACTTGAAATATGATTGTGGCAAACTACTTACTGGTTGGAATATTTATAGATCAAATTATTGACGGAAGATATTTTTAATTGTTGTATTTCACATAGTTAAAAAATATTTTTTTATTTTTCTCAATTTTATTTTAATAGTGAAGTGCATGTTTACGTACCATAAAGCAATAATCTATTTTATCATGCCATATTTTTTTATGATGAGTTTTTTCTAATAGAGAAAAGCTCCAAGTTCAATGATTTTATTAAAAGTAAATCAAAGTTGGATGATTTTGTTATACATAATTAAATGACCTTTTAAGATATTTACTCGCTAATTTGCCGTCAACCCGTCCATGTTGAAAATTTTAGTAAATTTGTATGAATAATAGCTAATGCGGGGTAGTTCCTTGTTGAGACATAAAAGTCTCATATTGGTCCTTAATAGGATGGGTGAACTCCTTATAAGGATTATGCAATCCTCCTCACTTTGAGCTAGTTTTTGGAGTGTGGGTTAAGCCTAATACCTTCTTTTAACATGGTATCACAGCAGGGTCTCTCTCATCCAATATTAGGTCCCTGAGACAATTGACCATGCACCAGATGCTAAGCACTTGGCGTGAGAGGAGTGTTGAGACATAAAAGTCCCACATTGGTCATTAATAGGATAGGTGGACTCCTTATAATTCCCTTTGAGCTAGCTTTTGGGTATGAGTTAAACCTAACACCTTCTTTTAACACTCCTACATACAAGTAAGTTGGCAGAAACCAAACTACTTTCCTATTATAAAGTAGGCTTCATATTATGTTATGTGCTCATCCTTCAACAGATATGGAGAAAAGCGAGTCTCTGTTGCCTAACGCTAAGAAGCATTTTGTGCTCGTTCATACGTTAGGCCATGGAGGCTGGTCCTGGTACAAGATTGTCGCATTCATGAGATCTTCGGGGCATAACGTCACAGCTCTTGACTTGGGTGCTTCAGGAATCAACCCAAAACAGTCCCACGAAATCCCAAATTTTTCTGATTACTTGAGTCCCCTAATGGACTTCATGGCTTCTCTTCCTGCTCATGAAAAAGTAGTTCTTGTAGGCCATAGCTTTGGTGGATTCGCCATTTCTAAAGCCATGGAAAGCTTTCCAGAAAAGATTTCAGTTGCTGTATTTCTCAGTGGTCTAATGCCTGGTCCAAATCTAGATGCAACCACACTCTACACTATGGTGCCAATTTTCCATATTCAAAATCGCTGTTATGTTTGTTTAAATTTTTACATTTTTCAAACTAAATACTATACTATACTTCATTATAGGCAGCCAGTGCAGTAACAGCTGAACTTGATAATCATGTTACATACGACAATGGATCGATGAATCCTCCAACCACCCTCATCCTAGGTCCCAAGTACTTGGCAACTTGTATTTACCAGCTGAGCCCAATTGAGGTAAGCAAATCCTATTGCAATTGACATAGACAATAAATTCTGTAATTCTGGTCACGACGCGAATGACCCTAAAGTGACTGACTGACTTCTTTCACCAAAATTATTAGCTAGCACTGGTTTTAGTAGTTTATCCAAAGTACAGATCTATTCAAGTACTTAACTGCATGTCGGAACTGATTTGAATTATTATTTTTTTCTTTCTTGGTGTTAGGATTTAGCGCTGGCCACAACACTAGTAAGGCCAATTTATTACTACCATGTGGAAGATATTTCTAAGGAGATGGATCTATCAAGCAAAAGATATGGATCCGTTGGACGAGTGTTCATTGATGCTGCTGAAAGTAATGCTCTGCCCAAGGAATTTCTAAAGTTTATGCTTGAAAAGAATCCACCTGATGAAGTGAAAGAGATCCAGGGCTCTGACCATGTGACCATGATGTCGAAGCCCCAAGAACTTTCTATTACTCTTCTGAATATTGCAAACAAGTATAGCTAAGAGTTGTTGCTTAACAAGAATAAGGAAGACATGTACAAGGTTGAGAATAAAACTTCAGTCAGTTCACATATCTGACGTATTTTTATGATGATATCAGTTCTTCCATATAAGTCCTTAGTTCATTTGACATTTCAATCATTTTCTTTCAGTTGTTGTATATCCTTCATCGTAATTTCAGTGTTCGGAATTCACATCAGTGGATGACTGCAAAGAATCCACCTGATGAAGTGAAAGAGATCGAGGGCTCAGACCATAATAAAACATCATTTATACCTCTATTTCCTCTAATTACAATTCATTATGACTAGTTTTGTTCAATTGGTACCAAAAGACTTGACTTAGTTCATGGCTGAACAACTATATCAGAAGGTACGTGATTGAAGGAACTAGACGAAAGATGGAAGAGAAACGATCAACGATTTGACAAAATAAAACTCTAACAGAATCAATTTTGTTGCTTTCTTAGCAAGTCTATCCACAACTTGATTGGCCTGATCTCTATAATAATGTCTACACTCACTTGGTCCATCAGCTGGATGATAGCATGGTGAAATTCCTCCAATTTCTACCAATGGAGTCTGAGAGAGTTATGGGAGATGCTCAGAAAAGAGAGAGCATTCTTTTTTTATTACTTTGAACTGAGAGAGAGAGAGAGAGAGAGAGAGCATACATTGTTGTATCTACTATATATATAGCAATATTCTAACCTAACTATCTAACTAACTGCTAATGACATTTAACAGATTAACTAACAGCTAGCAACTTTACTATTCTCAACATAGCATATATGCTAGCCTTCAATTTGTTCTTTGGAATTAAAAAATCAATCTTAAGATATTTTTCTAATTTAGTAAATATGAGTATACGTATCACTTTTTAACCAGCTCTAAATCACAAAGTTGAGAAATATATATTTTCCCATTTTCCAAAAATAAATTAAATGGTGTCCATTTGGGAATTTGTTATAAACGCTGCTACATCATGCTGGTTTTATTGTATAGGAAGGGCACGCCACTCAATTAAGTGACAGTTAAAAGGAAGCTATTTAAGATCATACTTGTTTTGGAAAATGGTTGACATAAACCCCTACCATTACATAAATGACCCAAATATACCCATCCAATATAAAAATAAAATGGTGAATGATTTCGTTGCTATTTTTCGGTGAAATCAAAAAGTTTAATTATTTATTATCTAATGGTGAATGATTGAACTTTCAAGAAACAAATCCAATAAAAAAATAAAATGGTCTATGTAGTAGGTAACATGGGGTTATGTCAGCATGAAATTAAGTAAATAATTAGCAAAGTCAAACTCCTAAGATGGCTTGATTATAGAATAATTGCCCTGTAATAGTTCATAAATTCTGAAAGAGCAGCAGAAGAAGATATGGAGAAAAACAGGTTTCTAACAAGTCTAGTAGTTCTAATACTTCTGTTGTCATATGTAAATGCAACCTTGTCAAAGCGTGAACGGCCTAAAGCTAGTAAGCACTTCGTGCTAGTTCATGGGGCTTGCCATGGAGCCTGGTCTTGGTACAAGATTATCGCGTCTTTAAAAACTTCAGGGCATAATGTAACAGCTCTGGACTTGGGCGGTTCAGGGATCAACCCGAAACAGGTCCTCGAAATTCCACATTTATCTGATTACTTCAGTCCGCTAATGGATTTCATGGCTTCTCTTCCAGCATATGAAAAAGTGATTCTTGTAGGTCATAGCCTTGGTGGATTCGCCATATCTAAAGCCATGGAAATCTTTCCAGAAAAGATTTCAGTTGCTATATTTGTCACTGCTCTAATGCCTGGTCCATCTCTCAGTGCAGCCACCATCTTTAATGAGGTACCGCTATCAAATTTAGCCATGAGAAGATCTTCTTTATGTTAGCTTACACTTTTTCATGTTTGAATTTCTTATACTTTACTACAGTCATCCAGGGGAGCCCTATTTGCACTTGATAATCGTCTTACATTTGATAATGGACGTGCCAATCCTCCAACAACCTTCTCCTTTGGTCCAAAGTACTTGGCGAGTTATGTTTATCCGTTGAGCCCAATTCAAGTAAGCAAAGCATAGTAAAATTATATAAATTGAAATAGTTGAGAACTGGTACTCTTGATAATAAACTGTCTGTTTTTTTCCTTTTTTGATGTTAGGACTGGGCACTGGCTACTACAGTAGTAAGGCCAATTTACCTTTACAGTTTGGATGACATATCAAAGGAGATGGTTCTTTCAAACAAAAAGTATGGATCAGTTAGACGAGCGTACATTATGGTGGCTGAAGATAAAGTTGTAAAGAAGGAATTTCAACAGCTAATGATTGAAAAAAATCCGCCAGATCAAGTGGAAGAGATCTCAGGATCTGATCACATGTGCATGATGTCTAAGCCCCTTCTACTTTTTACTCTTCTTATGCGTGTTGCTAACAAGTAACCAGCTTGTGATTACATATTCATGAATAATGTATAATTGAAATAAAATCAGATTAACCGAGAAATACTACTATTTGCAGCGCATCATTGAGTTTTTCCATCTTCTGTGTACCAAATAATCATCTATGACCTTTAGCATGAGTAATCACTTGACTTCAAATTTCCCCTGTAATTTTGTGTCAAATGGCTGTGACTTTGTTTGGAAAATGTCCTCATTTATCCTGCATAGTAAAAAATCTTCTGAAAGACTTTTAGTTTCAATTAGAAGTTGACTTTAATCTCTATTCTTCTTTCTTTTTTCAGTGAAACTGGCAATCAAATATAAAAACAGAAATATTGCGGTCAGCTAAAAGAATTACTTCAGAAATTTCATTGCAATTGTCCGGTATCCGAAATTTCAATTTTTTATTATCTCTTGGTGAATGATCGAACTTCCAAGAAACACAACAACATTACAACATTACCACAGTGCCTCAAAGGCTCCCGTCCATTGCGGACTAAGGGGGGTCGGATGTATGCAGCCTGACCACTATGTTTAAAAACATAGAGCGACTGTTTCCGAATGACCCATGATGAGCGTCGAAAGTTGCATTGACTAACTGCTACTTCACAATTGAAAGAAGCGCGGACAGTTTAAAGAGTCATTTTGATTTTTTCCATCATACCCCAAAGCCAAAAAATGGTTAATCTTTGGCTCCATCCAAGAAACACATCAATATAAAAAGAAAATGGTGCATATAGTCGGTAACATAGGATTACTTTAGCATGAAAGTAAGTAAATAATTAGCAAAAGTCAAACTCCTAGGATTATATAATTATTGCCTCGTAAAAGTTCATACAATGTGCTCATTCTTAAAGAGAAGAAGAAGATATGGAGAAAAGCAAGTTTCTAACAAGTCTAGTAGTTTTAATACTTCTATCATCATATGTAAATGCATCCTTGTCAGGGCCTAAAGCTAAGCACTTCCTGCTAGTTCATGGGGCTTGCCGTGAAGCCTGGTCTTGGTACAAGATTATTGCACTCATAAAATTTTGGGGCATAATGTCACAGCTCTTGACTTGGGTGCTTCAGGGATCAACCCCAAGCAAGTCCTTCAAATCCCACCTTTATCTGATTACTTCAGTCCGCTAATGGAGTTCATGAATTCTCTTCCAGCAGATGAAAAAGTGATTCTTGTAGGCCATAGCCTCGGTGGATTTGCCATATCTAAAGCCATGGAAAGTTTTCCAGAAAAGATTTCAGTTGCTATATTTGTCACTGCTGGAATGCCGGATCCAACTCTTAATGCAACCACTATCGTTAGTGAGGTACCTTTTAGCTAACTTTTCAGCCATGAGATGATGATCTCTTATGGTAGCTAACATTATTAAGATCGTGAGATCATCCAGGCTAATAAAATAATGGCATCTCAACTTGATAATCGTGTTACAAATGACTACGGACCTAACAATCCTCCAACAACCTTCAACTTTGGTCCAAAGTACTTGGCAAGCAATCTCTATCAGTTGAGCTCAATTCAGGTAAACAAAGCATCCATCACCAAGATCTAAAAGTGAAATATCTGAGTTCTTAATTATTCAAATTATACTGAATCAGAGTGGAACTTGCTAAATTATTTGCGTGTGGACATGCTCTTTTTTCCTTTGTTTGGTGTTAGGATTGGACATTGGCTAGGCCACGATAGTTGTACAGTCTTGAGGAGATATCAAACGAGATGGTTCTTACAAGCGAAAGGTATGGATCAGTAAGACGAGTGTTTATTATGGCTGCTGAAGATAAACAACTCAAGAAGGAATTCCAACAATGGCTGATTGAAAGGAATCCCCCTGATGAAGTGGAAGAGATACCGGGTGCTGATCACATGGTCATGATGTCTAAGCCCCTTCAACTTTTTACTCTTCTTATGCATATTGCCAACAAATAATCAGCGTGTGATTACATATTCATGAATAATGTATAATTGAAATATAATTAGATTAACCGTCTTCCCACACGTTCATTGTGTAAAGATTCTCCGCTGCTGTTTCCCATGGGAATCATCTAGGCAATGTTCTACATAACCAAGTTGTTAATTCTTTTTGGCCTCATCACTTGGCACTGGGGGTTCTGTGAAATGGTGCCTTCTGGCTTCCTCGTTACATTCCAGAACATGAGCATTGACAACTTAATATAACTTCTAAAAAGCCTCCATCATATCTTGTGAGGGAGAAGGATCTAAGAAACAGTTGGTAAAAATATTTTCATCAGATCATAGCCGAAACTCCATGTACATATGTCGTCATGTTTGGGCATACAACTCTAGCCCAATTTTACCTCCGAGTAACTGAACCTCGAAGGAGCAACATCCACCAAAATAATCATGGAGTCAAGATTTTTCACCCTACTCAATTCAGAAAAGATTTCAGTTGCTGTTTATGTTACTGCAATGATGTATGGTCCAACTCTAACATTTCTACCATCCCAAAAGCGTTCAAATTTCCCTTCCTTCCTTTCATTCTATTTGTCGAACATATTTGGTTTAGTTTTTATGCAAAGAAGGATACCAAAATCCAGTGCTTTCATGACATTTATGCAAATTTTTGATTAATTCCCCTCAATCAACAATTTTCTTCTGCTGTATGAAATCATTCAGGCCACAGACTCCTCTTTTAGAAGACACGTATGATAACCCGAGAAATACGACTAATTGCACCGTATCATTGAGTTTTTCCATCTTCTGTGTACCAAATAATCATCTATGACCTTTAGCATGAGTAATAGCTGGGCTTCAAATTTCTCCTGTAATATTGTGTCAAATGGCTGTGACTTTGTTCGTAAAATGTCCCCATTTACCCTGCATAGTGTAAAAATCTTCTGAAAGACTTTAAATTTCAGTTAGCAGTTGACCTTGATCTTTGTTATCCTTTCTCTTTTTCAGTGAAAATGACAATCAAACTGTTTTATGCCTGAATAATCTAATTCTATATTCTCTTCCTCTAGTTGACTTGGTGAATGATAAATTTTCCAACAAAGAATACTTGACGTTGGGTTGCTTCAGCAGGGAAGTAAGCTACAAGGTCAAGCACTTTGAGTATCTATAATGATTGCCTTATAAGTTATAACGATTTATACTATTTGCTCACAGTTCAAACGAGGAGAAAAAAAAAACTATGACGAGAATCAAGTTTCTAATAAGTTTGCTGATAATTTTGTTGCCATATGTAAATTCAACAACATCAGGGCCTAAATGGCCTAAAACTATCAAGCACTTTGTGCTAGTTCATGGCGCGGGTCACGGAGCCTGGTGTTGGTACAAGATTATGGCACTGATAAGATCTTCAGGGCATAATGTCACATCTCTTGACTTAGGTGCTTCAGGAATCAACCCAAAACAGGTCCTTGAAATCCCACGTTTATCTGATTACTTTAGTCCGCTAATGGAATTCATGGCTTCTCTTCCTGCACATGAGAAAGTGATTCTTGTAGGCCATAGCTATGGTGGATTGGCCATATCTAAAGCCATGGAAAGCTTTCCCGAAAAGATTTCAGTTGCTGTATTTGTCACCGCTCATATGCTTGGTCCAACTCTAAATGCAACCACACTCTTCACCAAGGTGTGTGTATATATAATTCACCAACTTTGCCTTTTCTATGATCTCTTCAGTCAGCTAACATTTTTTCATGTTTGGAACTATTATCTAGTTACAAACATTCAGTGAAAAGATATCTCAACTTGATAATCGTGTAACGTACGATAATGGGCCAACCAATCCTCCAACAACTTTCATCTTTGGTCCAAAGTACTTGGCAAGAAATGTTTATCAGTTGAGCCCGATTCAGGTAAGCAAAGCATAATGGTCATGAGAACGGCGCCCCTAATGTTGCCTGTTTTCGATAAGTATAGAACAGTAACATCATTAAACTAATTTATTTTCCTCTTGGTATGTTGTTAGGATTGGGCTCTGGCTTCAACACTAATAAGGCCGTTATATGTATACAGTGAGGAAGACATGTCAAAAGAGATAGTATTTTCAAGCAAAAGGTACGGAAGAGTTAGGCGAGTATTCATTGTCGCTGTTGAAGATAAAACTCTACCCAAGGAATTTCAACAATGGATGATTGAAAAGAATCCACCAGATGAAGTGAAAGAGATCAAGGGCTCTGATCACATGGCCATGATGTCTAAACCCCTAAAACTTTTTACTCTTCTTCTACGTATTGCTCGCAAATGACAAGCTTATTCATCTCTCATTTCATATTCAATTCAATAAAGCATATTGAAATAAATTTTAAAAATTGCTCTTCAATTTCTCCTGTATTTTGATACTAGTAGTTTTTGGCGTGCGTGCACCGTTAGATCAATTGTGCCGCTTATTACAACAACAACATTACCCCATTGCCTCAAAAGGCTCCCGTCCATTGCGGGGTAAGGCGCGGTTGGATATACGCAGCTTGACCCCTATGTTTAAAAACATAGCGCGATTGTTTTCAAATGACCCATGATGAGCGCTAAAAGTTGCATTGACTAACTGCTACTTCACAATTGAAAGAAGCGCAGACAGTTTAAAGAGTCATTTTACTTTATTCCATCATACCTCAAAGCCAAAAAATAGTGAATCTTTGGCTCCATCTGAGATTGATGGAAAATCAATTGTGCCGCTTATTAATAAAATATAATTGTATATCCTTAAAATCAATTAAACTAACACATTTATGAGTGGTACCCTTAGGATTAAGGAACTTCTCGGGAAAATTTCAATGATTAACCAGATTCTTCAATCAAAATATAAGGGTTATAGAAAACTATTCCTATATTATATATCTTTTTTAATCAGATAAATAAAATTAAGCGTACAATGGAACTTTTCAATTTTCTTTAAGTGCCCAGGTTGTCGCCTATTTTGGTCTAACGTAAGCTTAATAATTTAATTATTCTTAGGATGTGTTCAACTCACAAAAAAAATATTTTATTTTTTTCTATTCGTACAAAAAAAATTCTAAAAGTAGTTTGTATATAATCTAAACGAATATTATGAAAGGTCAGATGACGTAGGGAAAGGGGGTGTGGCCATGGGGTTACGACTTATGATGTGTTGGTGAACATGAGGTGTGTTGGAGGGTGGAGAAGACACAATTAATGTGGAATGCCACTTGTAGATTTTCTCTTTTCTCATTTTTAATTCTACTAATTGCTTTCTTAAAATATAAAATATTTTAATTGATCAACCAAACATGAAAAAATTGAAAAACAGTCCTGAACACACCCTTAATCTTGATCTAGCCATAATACTGATAGAGTTGTCAAGATATCTTTGTTACCTTTTAACTTTCTGAGAAACAGATGAATCTATTTCCCACAAATTTATTCTGTGTTCATTGTTAGGTGGGAGTTGCTTGTCCAGGCTAATAAATAAATAGCAAAGGTCAAACTTATATCTGCCTATGGATCAAAGAAGGGGAAAAAATATGGCGCCTAAATCACCTAGCAAGCACTTTTCTAGTTCATGGGGCATCCCATGGAGCCTGGTCCTGGTACAAGGTTGTTGCACTCATAAATTCTTCAGGTCATAATGTAACAGCTCTGGACTTGGGTGCTTCAGGGATCAACCCCAAGCAGGTCCTCGAAATCCCACATTTATCTGATTACTTCAGTCCGCTAATGGATTTCATGGCTTCTCTTCCTGCAAATGAAACAGTGGCTCTTGTAGGCCATAGCTGTCGTGGATTCGCGATATCTAAAGCAATGGAAAGCTTTCCAGAAAAGATTTCAGTTGCTATATTTGTCACTGCTGTAATGCCTGGTCCAACTCTTAATGCACCCACTATCTCTAGTGAGTTAACTTTTCATCCATGAGATGATTATCTCTTGTGTTAGCTATCATTTTTTCACTTATTAACACTGAAATCATCCAGGGTAATAGACTAGTAGCATCTCAACTTGATAATCGCGTTATATATGACTATGGACCTACCAATCCTCCAACAACCATCATCTTTGGTCCAAAGTACTTGGCAAGCAATCTCTATCAGTTGAGCTCTATTCAGGTAAACAAAGCATCCATCACCAAGATCTAAAAGTAAAATAGGTGAGTTCTTAATTATTCAAATTATACTGAATCAAGTTGCAGCTTGTTAAATTATGTGAGCGTGGACGTTTGTTTTTTCCTTTTTTGGTGTTAGGATTGGACTTTGGCTACTATGCTAGTTAGACCAGGATATTTATAGTCTTGAGGAGATGTCAAAAGAGATTGTTCTTTCAAGCTAAAGGTATGGATCAGTAAGACGACTGTTTATTTTGACTGCTGAGGATAAACAAATCAAGAAGGAATTCCAACAATGGATGATTGAAAGGAATCCCCCTGATGGAGTGGAATAGGTACCGGATGCTGATCACATGGTCATGATGTCTAAGCCCCTTCAACTCTTCACTCTTCTTCTGCGCATTGTTCACGAGTGACCAGCTTTGATTAGCGTATACACCTTGTCATTCCATATTCAAGAATGAGAGCTGTAGTGTGCTGTCAAAGTCCTCTGCTATAAAATTAAATCACTACACTTAATATAAAATTTCCATGTTTGTGGTTTATTCTGTATATTAAATGACATGTTCTATGAAAGACTATATCAGTAACCAGCAGAAATCCATCTGGCTATCATCTCTAGCCAATAACTCAATTAATTATATGATCTTCCTCCAGTTGACTTTGTGGATGCTTGATCTGTCAAGAAACAACCTTCAATTAAAAAATAAAACAAAGTATCTGATTATTCATGTGGGATTTCCACATCAAGGAAATTAGTAAAAGTAAACTCTTCTAATTGTATGATCCTTTAGAATGTTTATCCCTTGTGCACAAGTTTCATAGTTCAAAAGAAAGCGAAAAAAAATACTATGGAGAAAAGCAAATACCTGATAGGTTTCCTTCTGATACTCCTTTTGCCATATGGAAATGCAACACTGTCCAAGCCTAAAGGGCCTAAAGATAGCAAACACTTTGTGTTAGTTCACGGAGGATGCCATGGAGCCTGGTCCTGGTACAAGATTATAGCACTGATGAGATCTTCAGGGCATAATGTCACAGCTCTTGACTTGGGTGCTTCAGGGGTCAACCCGAAGCAGGTACTTGAAATCCCACATTTATCTGATTACTTCAGTCCGCTAATGGAGTTCCTGGCTTCTCTTCCTGCACATGAAAAAGTGGTTCTTGTAGGCCATAGCTTTGGTGGATTTGCCATATCTAAAGCCATGGAAAGCTTTCCTGACAAGATTTCAGTTGCTGTATTTGTCACTGCTCTAATGCCTGGTCCAAATCTCAATGCAACCACACTCTTCATTGAGGTATCATTTCGCCAACTTTAGGATTAAGACAATATCTTCTGATAGTATAAAACTAATCATGTTTCGTATTTCATTACAGTCTTCCAGTGGAATAGTATCTGAACTCGATAATATTCTTACATATGAAAATGGACCTAACAATCCTCCAACAACCCTCAACTTGGGTCATAGGTACTTGGCAAGCTATCTTTATCAGTTGAGCCCGATTCAGGTAAGCAAAGCACAATTAAGATCTAAATGTGAAATAGCAATGATTTATTGATCATGCGAATGTCCCAAATGTGAATTGTTTTCACAAATAATATCAGTTGTTATTTCAATCAATCAATCAATCAACTATCCCTTAATCCCAAACGAGTGAAGTTGTCTATATGAATCATCATATCAATTAGTCTATCCAAATGTGTGGAGTCAGCTATATGAACATCATCAATTAATCAACTAATTATGCCTCGATCATGCATTTCTGTTTACTCCAGCTTAACCAGCTCAAAAATTTCAGGGTTGATTTCTTAGATGGTCACTCACGATTCACCTTTCTTCTCGATTCCAATTTTTCTTCAACAACTGAAAATGACTTCTGAGATTTACTATTTTTTGGCTTTGGGATATAATGGAATAAAGAAAAATGGCTCTCTAAACTGTCTGCGCTTCTTTCAATTGTGAAGTAGCAGTTAGTCAATGCAACTTTTGATGCTCATCATGGGTCATCCGGAAACAGTCGTTCTATGTTTTAAACATAGGGGTCAGGCTGCATACATCCAAACCCTCTTTACCCCGCAATGCGCGGGAGCCTTTGAGGCAATGGGGTAATGTTGTTGTTGTTGTTTAGTTGAATGACTATCTTGAGAAATCAATTCAAAATTTCACTAGCTTATACAAATCCATTTAAGACACAACGTCATGAGGAACTTACCAGGTTATGTTCTCTTTTCCTCTGTTTGGTAATAGGATTTGACACTGGCAACTACATTAGTAAGGCCAATATACTTGTACAGTCCGGAAGACATATCAAAGGTGATGGTTCTTTCAAGTAAAAGGTATGGATCAGTTAAACGAGTGTTCATCGTGGCTCCTGAAGATAAAGGTGTGACTAAGAAATTCCAGCTGAGTATGATTGAAAAGAATCCCCCCGATGAAGTGAAAGAGATCTCAGGCTCAGATCACATGGTCATGATGTCTAAGCCTCTTCAACTTTTTACTACTCTTTTGCACATTGCCAACCAATGACAAGCTATCTTTATAGCTTTACCAACTTGTAATTACATGATATCTTGTAATTTTCGACCATGACTTGATAGCGGTCCTCCAATAGGCTATTTGTGTGCTTGTCTTTCTCAAAAGAAAAATCAAAAGCATAACGTAACTTTGGCTCAAGATAACTAAATGTGCAAGCAAAAGACACTTCAATCATTTTCATTACATCAGACAAACTTCTGCAAGACTGCAACTCCAAGTAAACCTTAACCTAGTGATGTCGAATTCAAAGGAAGAAAAATACAAAATTCACTCAAATAATCATGTGGCCAAGGTTAAGTATCACCTTATAAGAATTTTTATACTATGTGCTCATAGTTCAACACTGGAGAAGAGAGAAAAAGAAATATGAAGAAAATCAAGTTTCTAATAAGTTTAGTACTGATAATTTTGTTGCCATATGTAAATTCAACAACAGCAGGGCCTAATTGGCCTAAATCTAACAAGCACTTTGTGCTAGTTCATGGAGCGTGTCACGGAGCCTGGTCCTGGTACAAGGTTGTTGCACTGATAAAATCTTCAGGGCATAATGTCACGGCTATTGAATTGGGTGCTTCAGGGATCAAACCCGAAGCAGGTCCTCAAAATTCCATATTTATCTGGTTACCTGAGTCCACTAATGGAGTTCATGGCTTCTCATCCGGCAGATCAAAAAGTGGTCCTCGTAGGCCATTGATAGGGTCCCACATCCATTGTGAAGAAAATTGAAAGTAGGTCACCTATACTGATCAGAAAAGGATTTTTAAAAAGGAAGAATGCAAGCAAATTTGCTTCAAATGCAAATAAGCTATAAGCAATTTTTTTTGTAAGAAAAGGCATTTTATCTTTCAAGAGAATGAGATGACAATTTTTTCCTCACCATATAAATAGAGGGTTTGACTATTATTTGAAACACATCAAAATTGAGTGGAAAAAGAAAGAGAGTCTTATTTGTAAAATATACTATAGGCTATTAATAAAAATAGTTTGTGAAAAAAATAGAGCGTGAGAGATATTTTAGTAAGGTGAAAAATCAAAATCAAAAGAGAGTATTTTTTTGTGTGTGTAGAAGTCTTTGGAATTATTACAATTGTACTTATATGGTATAAAATTTCTTATTATAGTAATATCAATTGTTCCTTTTGCCTGTGGTTTTTCCCTTATGAAGAGTTTCCATCTAAAATTCTTGGTGTTATTATTTATCCATTTTTATCCATATTATTATGCTATTTTTTTTTGTGTTAGTCCATATTTTTTTCCATCAGCCATAGCCTTGGTGGACTCGCGATATCTAAAGCCATGGAAAGCTTTCCTGAAAAGATCTCAGTGGCTGTATTTTTGGCTGCTCTAATGCCTGGTCCAACTCTCAGCGCCACTACACTCTACACCAAGGTATTACTCCTATTATTTTGCCAAATTTAGTCACAACTATTTCTTATTACAAACTATAATCAGTAATTTTTGTATAGGCTAGAAGCAAAGTAGCATTTCAAATCGATAATCGTGTTACATACGACAATGAATCCAACAATCCTCCAACAACCTTCAACTTGAGTCCCAAGTACTTGACAAGTTATCTTTATCAGTATTATTTTCCCCTGTTTGGTGATAGGATTTGGCGCTGGCTACGACATTATTAAGACCAATATACTATCACAACCGGGAAGACATACAAAAGGAGATGGTTCTTTCAAGCAAAAAGTATGGATTAGTAAGATGAGTGTTCATCGGAGCTGCTGAAGATAAAATTCTAACGAAGGAATTAACAGAGTATATGATTGAAAACAATCCATCCGACGAAGTGGAGGACATTTCAGGCTCTGATCACATGGTCATGATGTCTAAGCCTCTTCAACTTTTTATTCTTCTCTTGCGCATTGCCAAAAAGTATTAATTACATAATCCAAAATAAAACCACATATCTGTATCATTAAACAACATTAAAAAAGATTGTGCCATCATCATCTGTTTTGTATATGTATACTAGTTGTAAAAGTCCGTACAATATAAATTTTTTTACTTCAATTTATGTGATATTAATAGATTTTTTTAATATTTTAAGAAGCTTTAAGTTGTTAATTACTAGATCTATAGAACGTTTTTATTTTACCTTTTTTGTCTTAATTTATACGGCACTACTAAAATTTTGAAAGTCAAGATTTTTTAAACTTTTTATATGTTTTTGTTACTATTTTGAGTTGTTAATTCCTAGTATTTATAACTTTTTATTAAGACAAATAAATTGAAAGGCTTCAAGTTGCTCAAGCAGGCACATCAATCTGTTGCCTACTTGAGCAGCTAAGGAAAACAAAATACGGACGAGAAGTAGGTAGCCGAAGCAACTCATCTATTACGAAAAATTATAGATATATCCTCAAACTACTCAAGCAGACAAGTCAACTTGTTATCTACTTGAGCAGATAAAAAAAATAAAATAAGGACGATGAAGCAAATAGTTAAAAACAGTTTAACTTGTGGGGTCCAGCCCTTCTTTTCCTCTTTTCAACATTGGCTGCAAATTGCAATTGCAAAAGCGTGTTTTGCCTCCTCTCTAATTGGCCAAGAGAGGAGGTGGAAAGTTTTTCCTCTCCTATAAATAGAGGGCTTCAGCCCTCATTTTAAAACACACCAACAGAAAGAGAGAAAAAATACAGTGAGAGCCA
>JAOTQR010000001.1:35384915-35398447 GCA_025774065.1 Solanum ossicruentum | reverse complement strand
AAAAATACCTTCAAAGCTTTTAATGTATTTGCTTGAGATAATAGAGCTTCGTGCTGATAACGTGTTATAAAATCTAATTAACTGAAAGGATTTTACTAGAAAATCAGACTGGAAATTAAAGAAGGAATGGAAGAGTATTCTGTATATTATCTCCGTGAATATCAGTGTTAAATTTCTCAACTCTGTATCAAAATCCACACATTTCTTCCTTCTTTCATGGCATTATATAGCCATACAAAAATATTAAAAATATGGAGTGGTCCATCTACTTTCCTTATTCCATGGCTTTATAATCCTTATTTCATGGCTTTATAAAGTTGGACAATTATTTCCAACAACTTATTTATTTATTTGATTATTTAAACTTCATATTTACTTACTTAATTTCAGATAAAAATAAATTAGACACGTTGCGATGTTGCAAAACTAACATTCCTAATTATCCAATAATTAATGTTCAAATTTCCAAATAATATCTTGATAATAATTAGATAGATATTCTTATATATTCAAAGAAAAAACCAACATGGGAGACTCTTCTATGTTGACTATAATCTATAGTACTATATGCTGCTTAATCTCCAAATGTTTTCCATATGTATATCACAGAAGCTTAAATATTGAAATCTAACTATATTGGACCATTTTCATTATTTTACATAAAGAAAAAAAAAACATTAGAGAAAAAGATAAAAGAAGGATATAAACAAATTAATTAAACCTTCAAGATGGAACAATTGACCAGCTAGAGAAAATGGCAGGAAATTCCCAAGGCCAGAGAAGAAGATACACCGAGGCACAAAGCACTATGACCTCTAAGGGAATATAATCAGGAATTTATTTTTTAAGATTTTATATATAACGTGATTTTTTATTTATATATTTGATATAATTTTTTATCAGTAAAAAGTGCTAATTTTGACGACTTTTCAATATGTACATGGTTTCGTTAAATCTTAGTAATTAAATTTAATTTATATCATGTGTCATTTATCAAGATAAGAACTATTTGAAAATATAGAGAGAAGAAATGGAAAGGAACCTTTTCTCACCGGGGACTATGATAGGGATTAACCATATATATGAACTTGTAACGAATACTTGCATCGTATACCTGATTAATATCTCTTTGTTTTAATTTATTTGACTTAACTATTAATTAGAAATGCGAGGGAAAAACATAGAATCTTTAATTATTTTTAAAATAAAATTTGAATATTTAGAGAAACGTCATAAAAAAACTATTAAGGTCACAATAGTCAATAGGTAAGATTTTTAAACTATTGAAAATCTTCTTTGACTTGTAAATAGTAACAATAGCATTACCCCAATGCCTCAAAAATTCCCGCCCATTACGGGATAGGAGGGTCGGATGTACGCAGCTTAATCCCTATGTTTAAAAACATAGGACGATTGTTTCCAGAAATAGATCAAACAGAGAGCAATATATGTATTATAATATGATTAATTATATGCTGCAATCATAACAAGAAGCTTGAAGGAATGAACGGAAATCAAAATTAGCTGACAAATCACTAGACAAAAATTACATCGTACGTAACACAGAAAAGGAAAAGGAAATACTCTAATAAACTCTTAAAATGACCTCTCTCTCCTAAGAAAGCTCTTCTTTCCGTTTTACATAAAGCCTCATGATGGAGAAAAAAACCTAAACAACAGTTATCATATTAATTCCATCGGGAATTAATTAAATTAAGAAGACAAAATTCATGAAATTTGAATAAGTCGAACTAATAAATTAAAAAAAAAGACAAATTTATGGAAGAAGTCCGATGTATGGAGTTTGAACAACATAGTTCCTCTGGTCTTCGCCCGAGATGACAGTACCAACTGCTTTCACAAACACCTGAATAAACTCAATCGCCAATTTCACCATTCCAACGCATATTTCCATTCTTTGAATCATCGTATTATTATTGCCGAATATACGTATTCTTTTCCTCTTTCTATAATATTTTTCACGTTTTTATTCTCTCTATGCTTCCATGCCAGTACCCATTCTATTTATAGTGTTCAATATACGTTCATGATTTTTAGAACATATAGATAAATATGGCTCTTGAAAACCCCCCAAGAGACGGGGAATAGACATGTTTTAAAACAAAATAAATTTAAAATAATGGCATGGAACAACGTACTGTTGTGAATGGGTGTGATGTTAACAATATAATAATTTATTGACAACCTTATCCCATTTTATAGTGTTGGCATTGAAATATATAACATGTATTTAATCAACGTAGAATATATAGTATTATTTACAAGGACGAAAAGAACAAAAGTGCTTTTGATTAGAAAAATATTGGTCTACGTTAAGTTCATAATATTGTTTTATATACTATGTATTTCATGACAATGAAATATTATTAACAGAAACTAATTCAGAATTGATATTAATTTATAGATTTTATTTTTATTATAATTTACAAATATATGTACCATCTATGTATAAAGTATTTGGTTCAGATCAACTATTTGAAGCTAAAATACATCTGAATCTGATAATTGGATACGCAGAAGATTTTCATTGATTGAGTTAGCTAGTTGGCAAGCTTAGTGATTGATCTTCACCTAATCTGAGAGCTTTTTATTTTAAAAATGAATATAAATACATGTTGGCATTGTTTAAGTTACTAGTTTTTTTAAAGTTGCATTTTGTTGAAGAGGCACTTTATGTGTCTCTTCAGAGGTTGCAAGTGCTCTAATGTGACGCAATTTTTAAGCACTTTATAAGCTTAGTGATTATATTTTTGGTTTAATCATCTAGAATTTGACGTCTTTTGATCTGACTAATTTAAATTTGTATTATGCATGTAATATAAATATTCCCTATATTTAGAAGTCACAGTCTCCAACCTGCTTCATTGTCCAGCCAATAAGAAGTCACAGTCTCCAGCCTGCTTTATCGTCCAGCCTGCTTAGGTGGACTCTCCAAAGACCTTCACGTGTCTACTTCAGCTGCTTAATTATATTTCTTCAGTTGCTTCTCCTCCTTCTTTATCATACGCAGCCCAATCAAAATATTTCG
Source organism: Solanum ossicruentum (assembly GCA_025774065.1). NCBI lineage: Eukaryota > Viridiplantae > Streptophyta > Magnoliopsida > Solanales > Solanaceae > Solanum > Solanum ossicruentum. The sequence goes on along the minus strand of JAOTQR010000001.1, from coordinate 35,395,398 downwards.
TCGGCGTTGACGTGCCTCCTTCAGTTGCTCAATTTTTTATTATATAATAAGAGTCTATAAAAGCTGATGGAGCAAGCAGCTGCTGGACAATATGTCTGCTTCAGCTGCTTGCTTGAGCTTCCTGCTATGCGGCCCAACCAAAATATTTCATCGACTTTGATATGCCTACTTCAACTGCTCAGGCAACTGCTTTATTATATTCCTTCAGTTGATTCTCCTCTTCCTTTATTACATGCAGCCCAATCAAAATATTTCGTCGATTTTGACATGCCTGCTTCAGTTAAAATTACTTAGTTTTATATTTCTTTAGCCTGCTTCAACTGCTTAATTATATTCCTTCAACTGCTTCTCCTCCTTTATTACATGCGGCCCAATCAAAATATTCTGTCGGCTTTGATGTACCTGCTTCAGCTACTTAATTTTATATTTCTTTCGGTGTTTAAACTATAATTTACAATATTACCTTTAATAAGAAAGAAGTTATGGAAGCTGCTGAAGCAGGCAACTGTTGCACAACATGCCTGTTTTAGCTGTTTGTTTGCTGCAGACAGCTGTTGCACAACATGCCTAATTCAGCTACTTGTTTGCTTCTTTTCCTCCTTCATTACATGTAGCCCAATAAAAAATTTTCGTTGAATATTTCTTCGGTTGCTTCTCCTACTCCTTTATTACATGCATCTCAATAAAAATATTCCATCGGCTTTGAGGTACCTACTTTGGATACCTAATTTTATATTTCTTTAGATGCTTCAACTATAATTTTATAATATTACCTCTAATAAGATATTTTTATTGGGCCCGTGCTAGTGCAACACGTAATGTCTAGAGATTTGTGACCTATAATAGATACATATCCCTTAATTATCTCTTTTTCCTTTATGTTTCGTTTTGGAGCTTGATGACTATATTATTAGCTATATAATATTAAAAGAATATAGTATGGAGAAGTGCTATATGTAGTACTCTCTTTTTCGAATTTACGTGAGATTTTTTATTTTTTGAGAGGTCAAATAATTTAAATTTGATTAAAAATTTATACATGAAATCTTCAATTTTTTTGAAATGAAATTTATGTATTTATAAACTATGTAAAAAGTACTATAAATTATAATAATTAATAATTCAAAATATTATATATATATATATATATATAATTTTGGTTAGACGGAATTCGAAATTCGAAAGATTTGACGTTAGACGGAGGGAATAGAAAATATATTTTGGTTGTAGTAATGAGTGAGAAAAGTGTCATGGTGACAATGAAATACTGAATTTTATACGACTTGATTGTGACGATTTGACTAGGATATTTTTAAAAGTTTAACATATTTGTTTTAAAAACAAAAAGCAGGATAAGATCGATCAACTCACTTGATTTTTTTATTTTTTGATACTTTATGAATATTTGGTATCTTTTGTCCAAATTTAAAAAGATAGAATTTCTGGAAGACATTGATTAGAAGTTTGGTACCTAAGGAAAATATAATTCACAAAGTTTTATTAGAAAATATTATTAAAAACATAAGTATTTTTTTTTAATTATGTATAACATGTTCGAAGACTAAACGGGGCAGGGGTAGGTATGTGGGGGTGGTGGGAAATTGGGCTACGGGGGGTGCAGGGGATTAGCTAGGAGATACTACGAGGTCGTTTGGTTGGTGAAATGAGATAAATAAAAATATTTCAAGAGATGAACTATTTCGATTTTTATGTGTGATAGCTAATATTGTCATGTTAGTATAAATGGTAGGATAAGAGAGTGGAGTACATATCAATACATACAGACAACAAACAAAAATCAAATAAAAGATAGCAGCTTGTGTATGTAATGTATTAATATTATATAAATAATATTATCCCCCATATATAATATATCAATATTGTATAAATAGTGTATATCATATGCATTTAAAGTTTTAATGACTAATGAAAATTTTAAATTCTAATCTAACTCAAAATCACCTCTAAACAATTAGATATAAGCTCCTCTTCGACTCTTTTAATATATATTTACTTAGAACAATTCTCATAATCCCAATACTATAATTTATTATAAAATATATAAGATACGTTCATGATTTGTAGATTGTAGAAATCTTTAGCTAAATATGAATTTTGGAAACCCCCAAGAGGGGATTATTAAAACAGTAATACAAAATAGCTATAATGAACAATCGTTATCTTTTTATATATAAATTTCTCTCTCAAATATAGGAGTTGGGAGGACTTTTTTGTACCATTTTTATATATTAAAAGCCTTATCTATCTATAGTATTGGCAATAAAATAACGATATATTAAACCATCGTAGGTAGTATGACAAAAAAATGAAAAAAGCGTTTCTTTATTATAAAAAACTAGCCGTGTATACATCAACATTGTATATTAAATAAAAAATAATCAAATTGATTGTTAATTAATTAGTATGTGTTTTTAGGATAATAACACCATATATTTTTTGGGATATCATAATTTTAAATTTGATATATATAGTAGGGACAAGGATTGGTAGGGCTGATCAAATTTGATTGGATCATAGTGGAACAAGACAACAAATGAATGAAGATTCAATCAAATTCAAATCATAATATTGCTACATATTCTTGTAAACAATAATTACTAAAAAAATATTGCCAACAATTATTTTTTAAAAAGCACTTGACCAAGTAATTTTTCCATTATAAGAATGCATCAAGACCCAACTCAATTCAATTGCTATTAAGTTTTAATTATTGTTTTTATTTTTTTACAATATTTTAGTACCTAATAAAATTATTTGTTTTCTTTATAGCTATATATAACATATAATTTTTTTTAAAAAAATAAAAGTATTTTGAAAATTTTCTTGAGTCAATTCCGATTGCATATCAACTAAATATTTAATTAATGAATTGAGTTAATAAATGACCTGCTCAAACTTATACGAGTTGGACAGATTAAGCAGATTGAATTTGATATTGTTATCCCCATATATAAATAAGAACGGAAAGAAAATAATTGAAATATCAAATTAACTAAGAATTCTATAAAATAACTAATATCGGCATGAAAATGAATCAAATATGTGAATTGGCAATGTTCAAAAGGATAGTAAAAGTTGTTGGGGCTTCGACATCATGACCATATGATCAGAGCCCTCAATCTCTTCCACTTCATCTGGTGGACTTACAGCTTACTCAACAATGTTTTGAGACTTAGCACGGGTAAGTTCATTAGTAAATTAAATAAAAATAACTAAAAACAAAAATCACAATATAATCAACATTATTATTGTTATTTTTGTCGAATATACTTATTCTTTTCCTCTTTCTATTATATTTTTTGCGACTTTATTTTCTCTATGCTTCAATTCCAGTACCTATTCTATTTATATTTTTCAACACACGTTCATGATTTATAGAACATAGAGCTAAATATGGCTTTGAAAACCCCCTAAGAGGCAGGTATTACATATATTATTCCAGTACGAATTATGTGGATTGGTTTCAACTTGTCAATGATGTTGCTAATAATAACTTATTGACAACCTTATCCTATCTATATTGTGTTGCCATTGGAATAACGATGTGTTAAATTAACGTACTATATTATATTAATTAATTACATGGACGAAAATCAAAGTGCTTTTGATTAGAAAAAAATTAGCCGTACACACATCAACCTTATCATTGATTGAGTTAGCTAGTTGACAAGCTTTGTGATTAATCTAATCTTCACCTAATCTGAGCGCTTTTAATTTTAAAGAGTGAATATAAATACGTATTGGCATTATTTAAGTTACTTTTTTTGTACTGTCAACTGTCCATATTAACTTAATTTGTGAAATAATATACATATATTAAAAAATTGTGAGATAATATACATATATTAAAAAATTAGTTATAGATATAATATAATTTAAATCATACTCTTCACTATTACTCTTTGTAAAATCATAAATATATAACTTTTTGCAAGTAATATAATTTTTCAATAAATAAAAGTGTAAATATAGGAAAAGTCTCTAACATATAATTTTTCTTGAACTTTGAACAATTCAATTATTTTGAATAATGAAAAAAACCTTAAAAATTAAGTTAATATGACACGGAGCAAAGAACCAATATTGAAAAATTATTTGATGCAGTTTTTAAGAGCATGCACTTTAATTGATCTCTACGATCTTTACATAGATGTTGTTCATTATCTAAGATGAAAGAGAAAAGCTGGAAATTAGTACAATGATTCATCCTTTGCACCTAGCTAGGATGTTCAAATAAAAAACCAAACAAGTCCAAGAAATTGCCATCAAATTAAAGAACTTAAATTGCTATGGGAAAAAAAATAGTTTAATAATCCGGACTGTCTTTTGGCCTGACTAATTCGATGACTGAATACTAAAAATATAAATTTTTGCAAAGACCATGTATCGAAGCGAAGCCGACGATCGATTTATATTAAGCGTATGGCCTAAACAGATAGAGACTTGTGACCTAATAATAGATACTAATCTTATTTTGAGTGTTTGGGAAAAAACACGTACAACCTGTAAAAGAAACAATATAGTAATTACATGGAAAAGTGGATGTATAATTTGATAGTAGTAAGTGAGAAAAGTGTCATGGTGACGATCGAAATACTGAGTTTTATATGACTTGATTGTGATTTGTGACGGACTGACTGAGACATTTTAAGAGTTTATAATGTTTGTTCAAAAGCAAAGCAAAAGCAAGATAAGATCGACAATCAACTCACTTGAACTTTTTTTGGTTACTTTAAGAATATTTCGTATCTTTTGTGCAAATTTATAATGATAGAATTGATTAGAGTTTCGTGTCAACGTACATAGTATTACGAGGAAGAGAAATAAACAAGTGTCGTGTTTTTTAATTATAAATAAGTTGTCGATCGCATTTTCAAATGACAGAGCGCGTTAAAAAGAAAGTAAAGAAAACGTCTTAAAATTTATTTGTTTTAAAATATAATTTATGAAATAATTACATTCATGATTTATAACCTCATAAATTTTCAAACTTCAAATTTATTTGAAATAATTTTTCATTTGATAGGGGTTGTTTCTATGCTATGGACAATATGATGATCATAGTGTTTTGTAAAAATGGAGGGTTTTTTTCGAGAAAATCTGTACGGATCGGATCAATATAGGGATCTCACAATTGGACGAATAGAAAGCAACGAAATAAAATAATTTATTCATGATGTCAATTCCAAACAATGAAAAATTAATGATTTGAATGGAGACCTTAGAATAAGTAATAAAATTATTGACATGTGATCAGGAGATCACGAGTTGAAGGGCTTGCCTTTTATCAAATATGTGAATTAGTAATGTGCATAAGGACAGTAAAAAGTTCTTCAGGCTTAGACATCATGACCATATGATCAGCGCCTTCGATTTCTTCGACTTCATCTGGTGGATTATTTTGAATCATCCATTCTTGAAATTCTTTGCTTAAACCTTTACTCTCAGCAACAACAATGAACACTCGTTTAACTGATCCATACCGTTTTTCTGAAATAACAATCTCTTTAGAAATATCTTCCACGTCATATAAATATAGTGGTGTTACTAGTTCACGGGCCAACTTCAAATCCTAGTTAACAAGTAAAAAAAAAGTTAATAAGTAGTTGATCAGAAAATTTGTAACATACATAACTTATTATGATTTGCTTACCTCAATAGGACTCAACTGGTAAAGATTAGTTTCCAAGAATTTGGGTCCTAGGATGAGGGTGGTTGGAGGATTGTTAGGTCCATTGTCATAGGTAACGCGATTATCAAGTTCTGGTATTATTGTATTACATGTCTATAAATCAAAACAAGTACATTTAATTAGTAGAAAAATTTAAAGAGTGATCAAGAATCATGTTTGGTGCTAAAATGAAAAGTTGATACCTTAGTGTAGATGGTATTTGCAGTGAAAGATGGACCAGGCATTAACGCGGCGACGAATACTGCAGCTGAAATTTTTTCTGGAAAACTTTCCATGGCTTTAGAGATACCTAGTCCAGCAAAGCTATGTCCTACAAGAATTATTTTTTCATCAGGAGGAAGTGAAACCATGAACTCCATCAGTGGACTCAAATATTCTGAAAAACTTGTGATTTCCATCACTTGTTTCGCGTTGTTTCCTGAAGCACCCATGTCAAGAGCTGTGACATTATGCCCTGAAGATTTCATCAATGCTACAATCTTATACCAGCACCAAGCTCCATGACATCCCGTATGAACTAGCACGAAATGTTGCTTAGATTTGAATTGTGACAATGTAGCATCTGCATGTGCCAACAAAATACATTATGTTTGAATGTGTTTGGTATATCTAAATGTAGAGGAGAAAGCATCACCTTTGGCTTGTGATGATGGGGTTTTCAATGAGCACATGGGGAGGGCTAATGAAGAAACATGGCTATTTGTCTTTTGACATCCAAATGATGAGTTCAATCCACTAATGTTGTTCTTCACTTTTGTTCTTTTGATCTGGGAAAACATCCTTGTACCTACAATACTGGTTGGTAAACTTACTATTGCCGCGGAGAATGTTGTCATTGTTGTACCAACCTATACCAAAAAATTGAAATTATTGTAACAAATTTATAATACAAAATCTTCGAAAAGAAAGAGTTAAAAGATTGGATTTTACTCGACTGTGATGGCTTGTAGAGTGTGCTCTTTAAGTTTATCAAAAGTAAAGCGAGAATAATCTGGAATCATGAGGCATATTATAGTTCAATAGTTCATTAACTTGTAAAACTGCCCATATTCTTTTTTATCAAATATTTTGGATAAAGAATTATTCAATTTGCCCTTTGTTTTCTTAAAAAATAATAGCCGACAATCAAAACGAATGATTTTTTTTAATCTGTTTTAAAAGGAACAATTTCTTTCTCTTTTAACGACTTTTTGATTTCAGCTTTTCATGTGTTGTATTTAAGGTCATAAGATTAAAGAACATTTTTATATATTTGACATTATTTTAATTTAGAAGCACAAAAACTGATAATTTTTTTAAAAAAAATTCTTGTCAAATCAAACTAGGTGATTTTTTGTTTTTTAGGGTTGGAGTAATAGCTCATCCCTGAGTCACGTGAGTATGATCCATTACGGTGCTGACTTCAAACACGTGATAATGCTCCTAATTTGCTATTTCAATTTGTTGATAAAATGACTAAAAGACCTAAATAAATACTACTAATATCAATTTTAAACTATCTTCATACGAAAAATGACGAACAACAGATATGAAATATGGAGGAAGTTAGAAATATTAGTATTTTGAGAAAGGTATTTTGATATAGAGTTATGCCACTAAACATGAAATAGGTGATATTTGACAAATAAAATACTTTTGAAGTTGAAATTAAAAAATGATATTTGAAAAGTAAAAGAGATTGATTTCTACCCTAAATATTTTGACAAATTGATTTATGTATAACAATATATTGTGTATGCTTATACTAAAAGAAAAATATATAGATAAGCATATGGTATCACAGTTGCATGCATTGAATATCCTCTTGAGTGTGAGAGTATTCTGCACAATATCCTTAAATCAAATATTCCATGCATTTGTGAGATGAGACTTTCTTTCTTATGAGGGCACTTGACGCAAGAGGATTGGTACTATTTAAATCTTTGTTTGAAGTAAGATGAATTAATCTTGTTGATAGTTAAGTATGTTTGAGGTACCACTTAAATATGTAGGAATTATTTCAAATCCAATTTCAATTGAAAAAAAGAGGAAGAAGAAATGAAATAAATTTAATACATTTATAACTGTTGGTATCAATTGTGGTCAAGATTTGACTATTTCTTCACATTCTACGTTTTGAAAAAAAGAAGAAGTAAGCATCATGTTTTTTTAAATACCTTTCAAAGAGATTTTAGATTTTCTTTTTCATTTTTGATATCCTATAATTATGAGATATTTATCTTACTTCATTGAATCATTCTTAAAGAAAAAAAAAAGAAATTTTTATGTATTCCTAACTATCGATATCATTCCGATCAAAATTTAACTATTTTCTTTACATTTTTTGAAAAAAGGGAAGAAAATAAAAAAAAAAAGAGGAAAAGAAATAAGAAAAAAAAAGTGAAAAGGGAGCATCATTTGAGTTCGGTCATGCACCTGCTAGTATTTTCGTTCCTTTTTACAAGAAAGCTAGGATGGAATCTCAGAAAAATGTCAAAATGCATAAGAAGGATGTCATCCTCACCAAGTCAAGAATGAAGATTATGGTAATAGATGCAACTGAGACAGAATTTTTGAGAGTAAGTCTCAAAAATTCCACGATAATGTGAGACTCTTTGATCAACAATTCGAGATCTGCCAAAATATAATTGAGACAGAATTTTTGAGGAAGTCCTAAGAAATTCTATCAAGTACTGCCAAAAATTCGATGATTAGCTTCAAATAGTTTCCACCATGGCTAGAAGTTCAAAATTGACTTCAGAATTTTCAACATCGCTGAAAAGAAGCATTGTCATCCTACCAATGAAAGGACATTATTTTCATTTTGCATTGCTACAGGCAATAGTCCTCATTCATATTTCATCCATTCATTTTTTATTATCATTGCATTCATTTTTACATCGAACTATCGGAGGTGATAGTGTCATTTGCATTTATTTTACATTGCACTATGGAGGTAGTAGTGTCATTTGCATTCATTTTTACATCGCACTATTGCAGGTGGTAGTGTCATTTGCATTCATTTTTACATTGCACTATCGCAGGTGGTAGTGCCATTTGTATTCATTTTACATTGCACTATCGCATGTGGTAGTGTCCTTGCGTTCATTTTTACATTACATTATCGCAGGTGGTAGTGTCATTGCATTTCAATTTTTACATTGCACTATCGTAGGTGGTAGTGTCATTGCATTCATTTTTACGTTGCACTATCACAGGTGGTAATGTCATTTGCATTCATTTTACATTACACTATCGCAGGTGGTAGTATCATTGCATTCATTTTTATATTGCATTATCGGAGATGGTAGTGCCATTTACATTCATTTTATACTACACTATCGTAGGTGATAGTGTCATTTGCATTCATTTTTATATTGCACTATCGCAGGTGGTAGTGTCATTTGCATTTATTTTACATTGCACTATCGCAGGTGGTAGTGTTATTGCATTCATTTTTACATTGCACTATCGTAGGTGGTAGTGTCATTTACATTCATTTTTATATTGCACTATCGTAGGTGATAGTGTCATTTGTATTCATTTTACATCACACTATGAAAGAAAATGGAAGCAAATATTTTAAATTATTATCTTTATGTAAGTTTGTATTTTCATATCAAATTAATTTTATATAAAATTTTATTTTTTTAAAAAAAAATTATATCATGTTTATTTTTAGAAATAAAAAATGATTATAAAAAATTTTAAATTTTAAACTTAATTTAAGTGTAGATAATTAATTTAGTTAATGATACAATTTATTTTTTGTGATGCTGACACATGATAAATTTTGTCTCTCCTATGTTATATAGATATATTTGATTATACTCTTTTTACCGATAAATAGTTCGCCCTCCGTCCTATTTTATGCGAAGTCATTGACTTGAAATTTTATTTAAGAAAAGAATTTTTTAAGAAAAATTTATTGTCTAAACAATCTTAGATATTTATGTGATCGTAAATTACTTCATTAAGAATTTTAAAGTTATAAATATCACTAGTTATAATAAAATTCTAAGATGGACTAAAAAAAAGAAATAATAAATTCTGAGATGAATCTATCCGTCAGATTTCTAGGCCCCCATAAAAAAAATGACAAAACAATTTTAGTTTATTCTTTATTTGTCTATTATTGTGTATATTATCGATGTTCGGCAAACACCAGGACGTTCCTAGCATCTTGTTTATTTCATTGTTTGGTATATATTTTGTGATTATTATATTTATATTATATTGTGTACTCCCTCCTCAATTTGTAAAAATAAGTTCAGTCGGAACCCTCAGTTGTGGATTCTGAAGGGTGCTAATATCTTTCATTTGGAATAACTTGAACCCTTACCTGTATTTTTGGGTTCGCAGACTATTTTATAAATAATTAATTGGTTTCCTAATTATCCTTAAAATTAGGTGGCAACTCCCAAATCAAATTATTTTTTCTTTTATTTTATTATTTTTATATTGAGTTGGCACAACGTTGCGCCTTCGGGATGTCAACAGGTGCCTATTAAAGTGTCTACTTAATTTTATTATGTCATTTTTATTAATTATTATTTAATTATTGTGAAATTACAATAATATGCCTGCTTAATTTTATGATGGCTATTAAAGTGTCTACTTAATTTTACTATGTCATTTCTATTCATTGTTATTTAATTATTTCTTTATCTACTTCAATTATGAAATTACAATATTATCCGTGATAAATTGTTTTTCCATGTACGACTAATGTATATTATTTAAAACTACTTAAAAATATTATAAATTTAAATAATTTAAAGAAAATAAAAA
>JAOTQR010000001.1:35365110-35376195 GCA_025774065.1 Solanum ossicruentum | reverse complement strand
GGATCTGCAAGGGTGCCTTGTATCGAAAGTCTTCCTGTCAAGTGGTGGTACAGGCGGCGTGTCCCGTTAAGTGGTAACGGCAATGCAAGATGATTTAACAGATCAGATGGTGTAACGTAGCGATATGGAGGTCTGCGGTGTAATGTCTTGTGTCGAAAGTCTTCCCGACAGGATGGTCGGGCGGCGTGTCCCGCAGGTTGTTGCGGAGGTACAAGATGGTGGTAGATCCAAAAATGATAATCGCAAGAGGGGAGGCCACGAGATTGTGTGGTCAGAATTTGAGGGGAGGTTTGTTGGGATACAAATGCAAACTCCTCCCTCCCACATCGGTTGTGGAAGGTCAAAATGACCAACTTAAATAGGTTGAATCCAATCCCATTAGTATGAGGCCTTTTGGGAGATGCCCAAAAACAAATCCGTAAGGGTTAGGCCCAAAGCGGACAATATCATACTAATGCGCGGTTGGGGTGAGGGTGCGCACGGTCCCTACAACATCTTCATGGGTAGAGAGTCAGACTTCACTTTTCTTCATCCAGGAGATCTGGTGTTCTTACATTCTAGCATCTTCATGGCTAAAGAATCAGATCTCACTTTCTTCATCCAAGCGCGTATCTACTCTGCTGTGCAATGATTCCCCTTGCTTTTGTTTTTAAAATTTTCAGTTTAAATCACTAGAGACCACACTAGCTGGTTCTTTAAGGAGAGAGCAGATGGCTGAAGCTTCTATCAAGCAACTTGAAGCTGAAATCGAGCAACTTAACCGTCTGGTGACCTCTTCGCACTTTCTTGCCTTCTCTCCCATTTCTTTGTTTTGGTTCAACATTTTCAATAAGAAACTAACTTCTGTGCCTGGTTATCATGCATGCTTGTCTCTTAGGTTCGTCAAAGGGAGGAAGATAATCGGTGCACCAAGATGATGCTAAAGTTCAGAGAAGAAAGAATTCAAAGGATGGAGTCACTTGTCAATGGACTAATACCAGCAGATGGTTATTTATTGGAGGAAAACAGTGCACTTACTGAAGAAATTCAGTTGCTTCATGCTAAGGTTGATAGAAATCCAGAAGTAACTCGATTCGCTTGTGAAAACATTAGACTTTTAGAAGAACTGCGGAGGTAGCATGAACATACATATCCAATGACCGCTGAAGCTTGTTTATTTGTTATTCTTCAACAATTTTTCTTTTTGGTGGCCTTGTAGATTTCAAGATTTCTATGAAGAAGGAGAGAGAGAAATTCTGTTGAATGAGGTTTCTAACTTGCGGGATCAGGTAATTCTGTGCATTTTGTCTTTGTAGCTCTTTGATTTGTTTGAGGCTATGATGGTAAGGCAATATATATGTACAGCTACTTATCAATATTGATGGGAAATTGAAGCAGCACAGCCATTTGGACATAAATATTCCGTCTCAGGTAATGTATAAAACAGCTTGTACGGTGTGTTCTTTCCTCTTTCAAACTTTAAAGAAACAAATTTGAGCCTGCTTATGTTCAAGCATCTTTTGCATGGTGCAGGAGCCTGTACATATTTGCGACGAGCAATCTACACTACATTTAGAGGTTGGTCTCTACTGACCCCCTATCTTGAAGAAATTGAAAAACCTGGTCTCATATGTATTTTCATGTTTCAGTTAAAAAAGACTTTACATGAGTTGGAGGAATGTCGGACTAACCTAAACTGTTGTTTAGAGAAAAATGAAAAACTCAGCAGGTTAGTGACCCTTTTCAAAAGAGCTTCTACAGACTTCCTTGACGTTTAACTTATCGAAATTAAAACTGCTGCAACTATTAGTTTCCTCTAACTTTCTCTGAATCTTCCTCAGAGAAATAGATGAACTACGAGGTTCATTAAGTAGCATCAGTTCTGCTGAGAATGGTCATGATGGAGGGGTTGAAGTGATAAAGGTAATTTTCCTTTTGAACAAGCATGTTTTGTCATTATATAACTAAAAATAAGAGAGGAGGTAGAAAGATTCGGGAGGACACGAAGAGGTAGAAAGATAAGGGAGAACACGATGACACTTTTATCATAATTCAGGGAGTTGCTATGGACATTTGAATTAAACTGATGCTTTCCAGACTTTGGGTAATGAATCTGTGATGAGAATATTTCACAATTTGGCTTAGTGCAAAGTAATAGCACAAAATGACAGAAGAAACTTGAGTTGAAGTAGCTCAAGCCTCAAAAAATTTTTGGTTAACGTAATGTTCAGTTTTAAAGCCGCTGACATAAGTGGCCTAAACAAATACACAAAGATTTAGAGTATAATCAGCCCTAGTTTGTACTGTTTTCTCCTGATTCTTGACAACGCATATTGCTTGTATAGAATCCCACTGAATATTCTTTACGTGGTTTAGCTTTTTGTTTGTAAAACTCTAGTTTGTTCATGCTCTTCATGTGTATGACTATAACCATAACTTTTCAGGAATCAATACCAGAAGCTCTGGCTCTTGATAGCAAATCAAAAACTTTTGATGAGAAAAAGGAGGAAGATACGAGGAAAGAAGAAAGAATGAAGCACGTAGATGACATTATGGACTTGCAACTTGAGTTGGACATTCTGAAGGTGATTGTTCAAGAAGAAAGGTTGCATCACAATGAATTGCAGCAACATGCTCAATCCATGATGCAAGACCTAGACTCATCAAAAGAACAACTTCTGTTAGTGACCAAGAAATGTGAAGAAGTTCAAGCAGAACTTGGGGAAGCCAAATCCATTATTGAAGCTCTTGAATCCCAGCATCTCTTAGCAATCTCTGAGGTAGAAGATCTAAGAAACAGTAACAGTCATTATGCTGAAGTAGTGCAGAAACAGGAGGTTGAAATCTCTTCCTTGAAGAAGCAAATGTTTCATCAAGGCTTGAGATCTCTCTCATCATCTAATCTCTTGGAAAGTGATGATTCTCCTTTGCAAGCAAAGCTTAAAAGGATGCAGGACTCGCTAGAGAAGGCCAAAATGTTGAATCAGCGTAACCAAAGTGACTCTGAATTTCATGTGTCAAACGAGGAAGAAATGAATGAAATAAGCAGGCAGGCTGAGGCAGAAACTGCTGAAGTGATTGTATGCTTACAGGAAGAACTCCTCCTCCTTCAGTTGGAAGTTAAAAATAGCAGCTTGAAAGAGATGGAGAGCAGAAAGAGGTTAACTGAGCTGGAAACTGAAGTTAAAGATTTGGAGGCAAAATTGTCTCTAATGGCAGAAGAAAATCAAAAACTTGGTGAAAATGTACATGACAAAGAAAAAGAGTTAATAAGTATGTCTGAAGAATGGGAGCAGGTAAACAACGAGATTGAATCTATTGTATGTGGGGGGCATGAGGCTCTCAAAGATGCCTGTGAACAACTGGATTTTATTTCCAGTACGTTTCCAGATAAGAGAGGTAGGATATCTGAACAATTTGGCAGAATGACAAAATACATAATTGAAAAGGAGTTGCTTATTGAGGAGCTCAACCAGAGTCTGGAGAATGCTCTCAACAGAAGAAATGATATGGAGTCCATGTTGAGATCTCTTAGAGGGGCAGCTTTAGTCATGACGGAGGCTCACCAGTTAGACTGCCATGAAAAGGATGCTGAGCTATTCTCTTTGACATCCCAGTTGAGCTCAAAGGCACATGTCATCTCAGAACTTGAGTACAAGATTAAGTATGGGGAGGATCACCTCAGAAAGGCATCGATCAGTGCAACAGTCGCTTTCTTGGTAGTCAACTGGTTGTCGGAGAAGAATTCTAGCTATATTGATGCTTTAAACCAGAAGGAAATGCAGCTTATGGAATCTCTAGAAACAAGCAGACAAAAGGATGCTATTCTCCGGGATCAGGCTTCAGTAGTTGCCGCTGCAGAGAATCAAACTGAGTCTCTGAGAATGGAGCTAAATACTCTGGAAAAGACATGTACTGATCTGAGATTTCAGCTGTTTGAGGAGCGAAGGCACAAGCTTGAAGAAGTTGAAGAAAATGATATGTTGAAAACAATTGAGAAACTTACAGAGCTGAAAGCAGGTGTTTCAACAGTACGTTTGCACCTCAGTGAGTGTGTGGAAAGAAGTGGAACTCATGGAAAAGATATTAGCAATGAAACTCATGCTTCTTTTTCTAGTGATGACAAGTTAGAAACATGGGTAAGTTATGTGTCAATATGTTTGAAAGTAACTCATATCTTGTAGTCTATCTGCTTCTTAAGTGGAATGGTAGGTTCTTCGTGATTTATTTTATTATTATGTAATCCATCTTTAACGTATTGTTGCAGACAGATAGTGAGAAAAGTCAACACAGCCAGCACCTAGAGTCATGCATTCTTGAAGATAGGACAGCTGAAAAACCAGACTGTTCCTTCGAAAAAAGTAATAACATGCTTGGATCAGCCAGCAAGCAGGATACTCTTCATATAAATTGGAAGGATAAGGACAGAGACGCTACAATTGTTCTACTAAGGAAAGAAATGGAATCTGCTCTTGAATGCTTAAAAGGAGTGCAAGCTGAAATGGCCAGATTACATGTTGAAAAAGAAGCACTGTGGTCATCTGAGCAAAAGAGTAAAGGGAGCATTGGAGATTTTGTGGCTGCAGTAACTTCTCTACAGACCTGTATGGACAAGTTTGAACAGGAACTTGAACTTAAAGTGGAGTTAGTAAACAATAGATTACAGAGAATTGAAGGTGCTGTGCTGGAGTCCTCCATCTCCTGGTATGAGCAAAAAAAGGTAGGCCCATATCACTAGAAACACATCATATGTTGCTGTTCATGACTTTCAATGCTGAAATCCTTCTTTTGGACTGTTTATTCCACTTTTATAATCCTTGAGAACAATCATCTTGACGGATTAAGTATTGCATCCTAAAATATAAGGTGAGATTCAATTTAAAGGACAAGTTCCTAAATACTAAATTAAGTATGATAGATCAATAACCTAGTCTCAGTCTGATCTGCTTTCTTGAAATTCTTGTCTGCAGCTACTTGAAGCTGAACTTTGTGACGCTAAGGCAGTGGCCGCCCAGAAAGCTACTGAAGCTTCCTGCATTCTAGCCAAACTTGAAGAGGTTCAAGACACCATGAAAGAAGCAGACATCATGGTAAATGAGCTAATGATAGCAAATGAATCCTTAAAACTTGACATTAAAAGGCTTAAGAAGAAGGAGATTAGCTTAACTGAAAAGAGAGACATCCTTGTTAATGAAAATCAAAGCTTGCAGTCGGCTATTGATCTAAAAGACATGCATTATCAAAGACTGGAAAATGAGTTTGAGTCAGATTTAGCAATGATGCAGACGCTAGTGTTGGAGCTAGAGGATATAGTTTCACAGGCAGCAACCACTTCCACAGATGAGCTCAAGTCTGTAACATCTGATGTGCTTATCATAAAGTCTCAACTTCATGCATCAACTAAGTACATGAAGTCATGGCTTGAAGAGATCTGGTCTGATATTATTGTCAAGGACTGTGCTCTATCTGTCTTGCATCTTTGTCACATGGGCATTTTCTTAGAAGCCGCAACCGGATTGAATGTAGAAAATGGGCTACTCAATCATGGGCTAAGTGAATCAAACTCATTAATATTTAAGTTGAAGGAGCAGAATTTCAAAGCACAGAAGGAGCTTGAAATGTGCAGAACTTTGAAGGGGAAATTATTGGCCGACATTAGAAACAACTTTGACCGTGTATTACGGAAAGAATCTGATGCAGGGGATCTCACCTCCAAACTTGGCTCTTTCGAGAAAAAAATATTGGATCTGCAGTTGCAGGAAGAGTCAATGTTAGCAAGGTCTGAGCAAATGGGATCTGAGCTTGTTGAGTTAATGAAAGAGATAGATCTCAGCAACAAAACTGTCTTGACATCTCTTATAGATCAAGAAAGGATGATGAAGGACAAAGAGGAAGCCTTGAAATCTCTGGAAGATAGTTTAACAACGGAATTTGTTGTAAAAGACTTTGAGTCGTTAATTTTGTCATCTGAGTTAGAAGAGAGGACCAAATTAATATCTGAGTTAGAGAGAAAAAATAAGAACTTCTATGAAGTTGCCGAAGGTTTGAAGAGAGAAATCATTTTTGACAATCTAGATGTTGCATTGACTGCATCCATCTTGTGTGACAAGGAGGTTGAGGTTTCTATCCCACAAGAGGAAGTTGCAGAAGCAGGAAGGAAGCAGCAGAATTTGTTGGCTGAACTTAGTGTAACGGATTCCATGGTTGCCAAAGTTCAGTCCAGCAAAAATGCTGTTGAGCAAGATGCTTGCTCACTGATGGAAGTTTCTCATTTGAACGAGACCTTAAAGCGTGAACTTGGTGAATTAGTGGAAGGAAAGATTGTTCTGACAACCAAGGTCCAGGAACTTATCTCTAAAAATGAGAAGTTGCTTGAGGAATTGCAAAAGGACTCAGCCCTTGAAAGTTCTTCAAGTCGCATCCTTGTCCTTGACCAGCAAAATCAGATGTTGCATAACGAAACTTGCTTGCTGGAAGCAGCATCATGCAGACTCCAGAATGATGTGGAAATGAAAGATGCAGAAATTAAGAAAATGAATTGTCTTAAAAAGGAGATTGAAGAACTGCAGCATGAAATAACAGACTTAAAAGGAGCACGTTACCAACTTTTCCAAGAGTTGGAGGTAAAGAAAGCAGAGATCGAGAGAATCAATGTTTTGGCAGCAGAGAATACTTCCTTGAGGATCCAACTCAGATCTTGTGAGAGGGGTAATAATGACATGTTCGATGTGGTGCTCAAAGTAGACAGCATTGGGAGTAAAGCACTTAATGCCTTTCAAAACAAAAGTGCTGAATTAGATGCCATGTTACAGAACATATATGAAGAACTTGAGAGGGCATCCAGATTTTTTGAAGAGTTTGAATCACTGGAGAATTCTGCAAAAGAGATATTAATACAAAGTGCTTCCCTGCAAAGTGAGTTAGCACGGAAGGATGACATTATCAAAGGAATGCTATTTGACCTTAGCTTGTTGCAAGAATCAGCATCGAACCACAAGGATCAAAAGGATGAAATTGAGGACTTGATAGCTTCTATAAATTCTTTGGAAGATGAGCTTGATGAAGCTGTTTGTAAAGGTCAAGCGCTTGAAGCTCAGTTGCAGGAAAAGATGAGTAAGATAGCTGTTTTGGAATCAGATATCTCACAAAAGTGCAAGGATATAGAATTGCTTTCACTCAAAAACTCAGAGCTGGCTGCCAGTGCCAAGGACACCATGGAAGAAAAATGTTCCATCGAGGAGGAACTGCTAGAGAAAAGGGAAATCTGTGAAAATTTAGAGAGAGAAATCACCAACTTTAGTGATATTGTTAATGAAATGAGCAATTCAATTGAATGCTTGAAGAGAAGTCTGAATGGTGTTACTAGTGAGAACGAAGACCTTCATAAAGAAATCATCACGTTGAAAAAGGAACTAGAGACAGCACAAACTCTTGCAGAGGAAAAAGAAGCAATTGCCATAGAAGCAAAAGAGGTGGAGTCATGTTTTAAACTACTTCAGTTATTGATCTCTAATATTTTCCTTTTTTATTCTTTTTTCCACTCCAGTTGTTCTTACAGCAACTTCTATTCATATCAGGTGGCCGAGATAGCAAAACTCCAGGTTGAAGAGAAAGAAGAGGAGGTTAAATTGTTAGAGAGGTCTGTTGAGGAACTAGAGTGCACAGTGAATGTACTAGAAAATGAGGTACTCATTCTTGCAAAGTTAGATGTACATATCTATTTATTTATCATTTAATAACATGATTTCACCACTCTATAGGTTGAATTTGTCAGAGGAGAGGCTGAGCGGCAGCAGTTACAAAGAGAGGAGCTTGAACTGGATGCTGAGATGAGAAGGTTTCTGACAACTATACCATGCAACATGAATTCTCAAAAATAGGACTCGTTTTATTTAGGTTTTTAAAAGTTTTGATATCTATGTATACAGGCATCAAGAGGAAAAAGAAAAGAGTCTTCAAGAAGCCTGTCAGCGCATACAACTTCTTGAGGGAGAAATAATCTCTAGAGATGCTGAAGTGAGTTTGGTTCTCTAAAGTTCCTCTACATTTTTTGTGCTTTAAGCTCCGTCAGCCAGTTTTCAATTTCAATAGCTTGTTAGATCAACTTTATTTCATTTTCTTTTACAGATAGCCCACTTCAAGGCTCATATATCAGAACTAAATTTGCATGCTGAGGCACAGGCTTGCGAGTATAAGGAAAAGGTATTTCCTCGTTCCTTCTGTTGATTGTGAATTATGATAGAGTTGGGTTGGTTGCTATAACCTGTGCTTTTAACCTAATGCCAAAACAGTTTAAGGCATTGGAAGCATTGGCACAAAAAGTCAAGATGGATCCCCATGCCACCCAAGCTCCAACTTTTTCATCAAACAAATTGGAAAAAAATTCTTCAAAGCCTAGGGGTTCTGGTTCCCCTAAAAATCCTTCAAAGCCTAGGGGTTCTGGTTCCCCTTTCAAATGCATTGGCATAGGTCTGGTTCAGCAGTTGATATCTGAGAGGGATGAGGAGCATAGTGCAGAAAGACAGCGCATCCAAGAACTTGAGGCTCTAGCTGCTAGTAGACAAAAAGAGGTAATTCACATCCTAAAACAACCACAACTTATTTTTGTAAAATTTCCTTTACTCAATTGTGATACATACACTCATCGCAGATATTCATGTTGAACTCAAAATTAGCTGTTGCTAATAGCATGACCCATGATGTAATGCGTGATCTATTGGGTGTGAAACTGGACATGAATAACTATGCGGTAACTTAAATAAACCAAAGGCCTTTTCATTTTTTTTTTCAGTTCTCTAGTATGACCTGACTATTTCACCTGTTTTTGTTTGGCTTATGTGGGTTACCCCACCAGAATCTGCTGGATCATCCGCAACTGCAAATGTTGATGGAGACGGCTCGACTCCATAATGGTGATGCTCAGTTCAAGGTAAACTTAGGGAGGATATAATGATACACCATGTGGTCTGGACTTATCTAGTATTAGTAACTCATTGCTTGCTTGCAGGAGGAAGAGGTTCTTAAGCTGAGGCAACTGCTCAATGAGTTTGTAGAGGAGCGGAAAGGGTACTAATTGTTAATAAGATTTTGAGAGTCGTCTTCTTCTTGTTGCGTTTCTCATTTGTTTTATTGATTATTAGATGGATTGAGGAAATCGAGAGAAAACAAGCAGAGATGGTGGCTGCACAGATTGCATTAGAAAAACTGCGCCAGCGGAATCACTTGCTTACAACTGAAAATGAAATGATAAAGGTTAGAGATGTTAATAACTTTTTGAATATTACACTGCAGCAGGTTGTTACTATATTTAAATCACTTATACACTGGACATTTTTGCAGATGGAGAATGTAAATCATAAGAAGATGGTCATCGAACTTGAAGCAGATATAAAGAAGTTGTCTGGTCAGCAAAACCTTCAACAGCGCATCCACCATCATGCTAAAATTAAGGTACGTGTAACCCTTTTACCAGACTTGCCAGACTGAAGATCAACATCATTAGTGTGTTATTAGGTATTTTTAGCTACAGCACTAAGCCAACATGGCTTCTATATCTGTCACAGGAAGAGAACAATTTACTGAAAAATCAGAATGATGACCTTCTAGTAAAGCTGCGGAAAACTGAATCAATTCTTTCTCGAGTTAGGGAAGAGCTGGCTCACTTCCGTCAAACTAATGGAAGAAACCCCTACATTAATTTTGACAAGGAGCAAACGCTGGAGAACAAGTTGAAGGTTTGT
The DNA here is from genome assembly GCA_025774065.1 of Solanum ossicruentum. Lineage (NCBI taxonomy): Eukaryota > Viridiplantae > Streptophyta > Magnoliopsida > Solanales > Solanaceae > Solanum > Solanum ossicruentum. The sequence goes on along the minus strand of JAOTQR010000001.1, from coordinate 35,366,476 downwards.
ATGTTTTGGTTGTTAATCATTTGATGTGCCTAGGAGGAATTCTGCAATGTCACTGTGGACATGAATTATGTTAGGGAGAGAAGAATTCTTTTGTGTGTCTCTAGGACTTAAATACTTGGGAATTTGTCGAACAGGAAAAGGAAGAGGAAAGATTGCAATTGGCGCAGAAGTTACTTGGTCTGTGCACTACTGTGCTAAAGGTAAGGAAATTTCATTTCTTATCTACTAAAATATCTAAGGAAATGTTGTTGTAGTCTAGTTCTTTGGCATTGGTTTCTTCATCATTTGGAATATATACTGCAGGCTGCTGGAATAACAAAACCAACATCTGAGATAGGGATCTCAGCAGCTGAAGAAGCACTTGAGCAGCTCAAAAACAGATTGATTTCACTGGAAAGAGAACTACAAGATGCCAAATTTAAGGTAACAAATATTCATATTATTTCCATCATTTTACTTGATCGGAAACCTCACAACACTGGTTCTATCAAACCTCCTTAACAAGTTCTCTCCCCTTCAACAGAACAAAATGACTAATGAACGGATCCGATTGTCTGAGCTCATGCCACAATCCTCCCCTCTGAGAACAAATAAAAATGGGCAAATTTCAAACAGAGGATCATCTTCCCCTCTAGCAGCCTTTGATAGGTGAAGCAGTTTGTTCATATATCCATTTGTACTTTCTATACAACATAGTGTAAATAGTGAATCCATGATCTTGTATTACCAATATTTGTAATTTATTTATTCTGTAAATGTAAATTTACAAGTGTAACTGCATATGTTGTACAATCGCAATGTGTTGTAAATTAATTATGTTTACAGCACTGAAATTATTGTTGAGTCTACAACTTCTCTTTTTCATGGCAATACCAAATTCATTTCCTTTAAGGCTTACTTGTAAATCTTATTTGAATAACTTGATGGTACATGAAACACAAAAATTTATCTAAATATATCATATTTATCATTTATAGCTATATAATTTTGATATATCTATATTTTATGTATAATTCACTTATAATATATAATGTAAAATTTTTGTATCAAAATAAGTATAATATATTTTTAAACAGTAATAATACATTTATACTGCATATAAAATTACTTTTATACACAGTGTAATACACCTATAGTACATGCATGCTAAATTACTTCTTAATACATAATGCAGTTGTTTTAGCAAAATAATGATAATACATATATATAAGTTATTTTTAACATACTCTCTTTATCCATCTTTAATTGACTCCTATATTATTTTTGAATATCCAACAATATTTATCCACTTTATGAAATCAAAAAGATAATTTTACACTTAGTTCCTTATTTACCTTTTACATTAATTATAGTCATTTTTCCATTA
>JAOTQR010000001.1:35351125-35365018 GCA_025774065.1 Solanum ossicruentum | reverse complement strand
TATATATATCCCTAAAATAACTCCATCCTAAGAATATTTTTCAAATTTGCTTTATTTATTAATCAATAACTCCACATGTTTTCATATTTAAAATATAAAACCATTATATTACTTATCTTTTGTATGAGAAGCAATAATACTTTGTACGCCCATACGCCATACCCAGCCTCTCTCACGAATCACGTGTGGGAGTAGGTGGAGTCGGGTCAAACCATATATCCATTGGATCATTTTGCTCTACAACAACGACAACAACGTACCAATAAAATTCACAAATAGGATCTGGATGGTGAGGATGTACGCAACCTTACCACTAGAGAAGTAGAGAGGCTTTGGGATCATTTTGTTCTGCTTTTCATAATTCACATTGAACTAAATACCCTTAACTTTTCTCTTCCTCATTAGTAAAAATCTGCGATGTCTTCTTTGGCTGCGCTCAGTTCAACCCACTTCAATGGAGGTTGCCTTTGGAAGTACCAGGTATGTATTCCAAACTCCCAATTTTGAATCATAACCAGAATTAGGCTTTATGAATTCTTTATGTCTACATTTAGATGGTTCAAATGAAATGTACCTTGCTATTTTGCTATCTGATTGGAGAAGTGATTTGTAGGACGAACTGAAGGTTTCCAAGCTTGGGAAGCTCGGATTTAGAGTGACTTCCATGGCGTCATCATCACCAGCGCAAAGCTTGCAGTTTGCGGATGGTAAGGCTGACAAATTGGACAAATTGCGTATTGGTGTGCTAGGAGCTAGTGGATACACTGGTTCAGAGGTGTGTAGAACCCCTATCCCTTTGTCGATGGGCGCAGTTCAGCTTTACATTTAATTTCTGTTTTTTTTTTCTGTGAATTTTGAGAAGGTTAAGCCTAAAAATGAGTCTTTAAAGTTATACTCTTGTGACAGCAATCCAGTTATTATGCTTGAAAGATGATTTCTGATAAATGTGTATTGCTCTTGCTCTAAAAATTAGTTTTTTGGAGTGTTTCATTGTTTCATTTACATTGCATCTAAAACGTAATTAAATTGTTTCTTCTAAGATCAAAATTAAGGTTTCTTCTCTCCTTCATTTACAATTTTATATAATAATTTATCTTAGATGCATTCTAATAGTTGCTATCTTCTACACATCAGAGCTACATGTTGCCCTAATACTTTTCAAACAAAGCTCAACAAACATGCGGAGATGTAAACCCAAAAATTTAAAACAAAATATTTTTTATTGATTTTCCATCCGGTGTCTAGAGCCCACATTGGAGCGCCGGCTAAATTCAGATCATGCACAATAGAGCGCATTCAAGAGTGGTCCTCCCAAAAGGATTTTCTCCATACCTAGGGCTTGAACCCGAGACCTCTGGGTAAGAGTGAAACAGTCCTATCATTGCGCCACAACCCATGTTGGTAAAAACAAAATATTAATAATAGACAAATTTTGGTTTTTGGTAAAGGAGTGGACCTGGATCATTATTTGAGACTCTGCAGATGCAGTTGTTCTGAACTTGGCATATGCGAGGTTTGTGCTTTAAGGTACAACTGGAGATAACTTTTGCCACTACATTACTGATTGTCATGTGCTGTTAAAACAACCAAGGTAGTTTGAATACTTCCTAATATCGAAAATGAATCTTCCTTTCTTCTAAAAAGTTATCTGGATAGTCAAATCGCATTTCGAGATTTTACATAGTGGAAGAATATATGTATTACTCTAATTCATCATATAGTACTCAAGAAGGATATTTTTCTGGAAGATGAATAAGAGAAGAGTATTTCCTCTCATTATAATTTTAATCATGACAAAAAAACTAAATGCCACCAGAACATAATGGTCCTTCTTTGAAACCATTTATCCGATTTAGTTAATCTTCTGTTTCTGCTATGTCATTTTTGCAGATAATTAGACTTCTGCGGAATCATCCACATTTTCAGATTACTTTGATGACGGCTGACAGGAAAGCTGGCCAATCTATCGAATCTGTTTTCCCTCACCTGGTGACACAAGTATGTATCTTCATAATTGCATGATTGTGTTCTTTCTTGTGCTTTCTTATTGGACTTTACTTTTAAATTGGTTTCATATAGGACTCAAAAGAAGGATATCGTCTGATAAATACTTGTGCATATGTTTTTCCATCTTTGTTTTTTGCTTGACTTTCTGACTAACTGAAATTTTCATAAAGGAGATTGAGTCTCTTCTATATCTTACTTTCTTTTATTAGAATTTGTTAACATCATTTTCAATCCTGCTCTTTTCATCTGATGGAGAAGGCATGCATTTTTAATTTAGCTCATGAAACATTAATTTTACTATCTCTATATCTGTACCTTATCAACCATTTCCATACAGGATCTACCAAATCTAGTCGCTGTTAAAGATGCAGATTTCTCCGCTGTAGATGCCGTTTTTTGCTGTTTACCACATGGTACAACTCAGGTTTGTTGTTATTCCATGTCTTGGATTTTCCAAAATCAATCAGTGTCATATTGAAGGAAGCATGGTCTCACAAGGTCTATCATAATTGCTAATGGAGATTCTTTGCCTTGCATTGAAGTTTTTATTTTTTGTTAATTACGTACATTTTGCAGGAAATTATCAAAAGTCTCCCAACAAATCTCAAAATTGTTGATCTTTCAGCGGTGGGCATTCAGTTTATACTTTGTACTTCTGCTGTACTTAAAATAGTTTCTTTACTCAGCCTTTTCAAACATTTTATGTACTTACTGTCATCATGATGGTCATGTAGGACTTCAGATTGCAAGATATTGCTGAGTATGAGGAATGGTATGGCCAGCCTCACAAAGCAACAGCGTTACAGGTAGATTGATTTCTTCTTTCTGTCGTTAGTCCTTCCAGAAAAATGGGGGGAAAAAAAAGAACTTCATGTTTGATGCAGATATATATACTGTTATATCACCCACAAAACAAAAAACAAATATGTGATGTTATGTGAACAACCAAGAGCCACAACCAGAAAATTTGGAGTCTCAACTGTGAAAATGAGAGAATTCTTCCTTCACTATTCCTAGCATATGTCTTTGTGGCCAACATAAGCTCACCATATTGAATGGTTATTCTTTCGATCGATGCAGAAAGAAGCAGTTTATGGATTGACTGAGATTTCAAGGAGAGAAATTCAAAGTGCACGTCTAGTTGCAAATCCTGGCTGTTATCCAACATCTGTTCAACTTCCTCTTATTCCCTTGATAAAGGTTTGTAGTAGAAAAAAAAAGAGCATATCTTTAATTGCATGCATTGTGAGTTTGTCAAGATTTCTTGAAAATGGAAGGATCTATCTAGAGGCCTCCTTTGTTGGAAAATCTGAATTTTAAATGAATCATCACTTCTAAAACTATAAGACGAAAAAAAAAATCTTCTCAAAATTTCCTTTCGTTTGATCTTCTTCTCATACTTTTGCCTGTGTCAATCATCTCTTCTGAAACTAGAAGAAGAAAAAATATTCTCAAAATAACCTTTCATTTGATCTTCTTCTCATACTTTTTCCTGTGTCCTTTCAACCTTTAAAGTATCCCATCTACAATGAATATTTAGGTGATTTTTATCAAAAGCTAGCTTCAGACATCCTAGGCAAGCAATATCAGTGTTTGCTTACAGTTTTTAGTCATCCTGAAACATTTTTAAAAAAATTAAGTTAGTGGAAAACAGATACCAATTGAACAAGTATCTGGCTAAATTCTAAGGTTCTAATATAGGTGAACTTGGAGGCAAGTATTGTCATTTGAAAGTGCCTTTGAGTAGAGGTTTTCTTATTCTTCCAATTTCTAGTATCTGAAGTTGATTCAATCACAAATTATATGTGAATTCATGAGTTCCTTCTACAATGTTCTGAAAATCTTATGATCCTTCTTTCTTGAGAAAAATGGTTTTCTTCGTGTCAATCTTGATTCTGAATAAGCAAGAGATTCCTTGATAAGTCTAGGGATGCAAGTTCTTGTTGTCAATAAAATAGCTCTCTCATATGCCAGCTCATTTTGCAAAATGTAACTGAAAATTGTGTTTTTTTGTCGTTTTGAGGCATGAGTTTTTTTTGCTTACCATCAACCTAAGGTGCTTGATGCACACATGTCATAGTGCTCAGACACTGGAAGAGCAATTTATGTTCAAGACATTTCCTTTTGGTTGAGAATTCAACCATCTGTATCATTCTAATGTTTTTAGTTTTTCCTTTCCTGTGTTTTGCCCAAGGCTCACTCTTGGTTTTTCCTTTCCTGTGTTTTGCCGAAGGCTCACTCTTGGCTGATTCTGCCTTTATTTTTGCAGTCCAACCTCATTGAAGTAAGAAACATAATTATTGACTCAAAATCTGGTGTTAGTGGAGCAGGTTTTGTACTTTTCTGTAACCTTTCCTATTCACGAGTGCCACTGGTAGTACTTTAGCTGTAATAATCAGCTTCTCGAACTTTATCTTGCAGGTCGTGGTGCAAAGGAAGCAAATTTATACACTGAAATAGCCGAAGGAATACATTCTTATGGTATAACCAGACATCGGCATGGTCAGTAATCCGTTTTAGCTGTGCAATAATGAAACTTTAGTTGTTAATCCAATTTGTCTAAGTTATTGTTTCATAATTTTTTAGTGGAAAAATTTACAAATTTAAGAGCTACATTAGAATTACTCCCTCTGTCCCAATTTTTGTCTTAGTTTGATTGAGCACGGAGTTTAATTAATAAAGAGAAACTTTTGAATCTTGTGGTTTTAAATGAAAGATGTTTGTAGTACTTTAAATCTTGTGGTTTTAAACTTGACATGTAGAATGTTGGGATTGAAAAACCTACTAAATATAGAAAGATTCTTTTTGGACAGATCCAAAAAGAAAGTAAGACACTTAAAATTGGAACAGAGGGAGTATTAAAAAATTGTCAATTCATCTCACCCTAACATGATAATCTATCGGACCAAGCTGAAGGTTGAACCAATTTGAAATTGAACAATGATAATTTAAAAAGAAGTTATAAAAGATGAAAGAGTCATCCATCTTTTCAAATAGGAATAAAATGATTCTTTCTTTGAAGGGTAGAAATAGTGTTTTGCTGTAAATGGAAGATTATTATTAAGCCAACACACTAGGATCATATAGCAATACTCATTATCCGATAAATATGACAATTGATTTTGTAGTAATCTCACTAAGGTTTGATGCACTTGAGGCGAGGGTCTTTAGGAAACAACCTTTCTATCTCCATGAGGTAGCGGTAAGATGTACGTACACTGTACCCTCCGCAGACCCCACTTAGTGGGATTTCACTGGATACGTCGTTGTATTTTGTAGTAATCTCATGTCAGAGAAACCCAAAGGCTTTTTACTTAATGGTACTGGCTGAGTGACTTTGATTCTGCATGAAATTCAATTGTTCCTCTCTTCCATTTACCTGTTTTTATCAAGTAATGTACCTCAAGTTTTCAGAAGTTCGCAAAACTGGTGGTTCGTGCTGACAAAAACTCTGAGTTTTTCTTTGGAAATTCTTATCAAGTGTAATTTTACTAGTGGGAGCTGATTTTATTTACAGTTCCAGAGATTGAACAAGGATTATCAGAAGCGGCAAATTCAAAAGTTACTGTTAGCTTTACTCCACATCTTATGCCAATGGTAATAGCTTAACCCAGTTCTAGTTCTAGCTGCCCTGCTCAGCAGGTCATTTTCTTATGTTGTGTGTTTTTATCTGTGTTACTTTTTGTTCTACAGAGCCGTGGTATGCAATCGACTATTTATGTGGAAATGGCTCCAGGTGTGACAACTCAGGATTTGAAAGATCACCTTGGTAACTACTATGAGGTATGTACTTTCTGCGCATGACCCTAGCAGCATTTAATTGATGGATTTCATTACCCTTTTTGTTTCTTTGGTTCACTCAATGGAGCTTTGTCTCTCCTGTTGGTATATTCTTCAGTCCTACTCTGTTCTCAATGCATTCTGAGGTTGCTTACAATATGATATCCCATACTTTTTTCCTTTTCAAATTTGAAAGAGTTGTCATTTTTTTAAAAGCCTTCATGCTACTCATTGTGATTCTTAGATACCATTTGTTGTTGTAATTTCTGACCAGAGATCTCCTTGTAATGTGAGAAACTTGAAGGAGTCCACCTAATATATCTTTTGTGCAATTGCTACACTTTTGTCAAATTTTTCATTGTATATGTGTCTTTTGTGCAATTGCTAGACTTTTGTCAAATTGTTCATTGTACTATCTGAAGGTATAATTTGAAAAGGTTTTATTGAATCGGATAAGAAATGGTTGTTGTCTAAGAAGGTCGATAAAGAAAGCTAAACTTGGATTTTTAATTTGCTGAAGCAAAAAAACTACCAAGCACTTAGCTGTGAGGCGATTAGACTTGCTCAACGACTGCTTTGGCACTTTGATTTCAAAGAGAATCATAACTAGTCTGGTTCTTTATTAGGTTTGCCTCATGTGAATTTATTCAAACCTAGTCTGGACCAAGCCAGTTCTTTCAACTGCCCATGCATGAATAATCTGACAGCCCAAACAAATATTGCTAATGATGTTGTACTCAGATCTCTGGTCTCATCTCTCCAGTTTGACCACACTAGCATAGCTAGAATTCATAGCAACACTTCATATAGCTGACACAGCGAGTGTTGGGATTAGGACGTTGTTGACTTGTTGTGCATAACATTTCATCCCACCCCAAAAGAGTTTCAGATATATATCTTTGTGTGACTGGAGGGCAGTTATCCTGTCATCTTTGGAGTCCAAAAAATTAGTGATGATATATCACTCTATCTGCATATTCATAAGTAAAAAGGTTGTGTTTTTTCTTTAGGATGATTGATATATGCATGTATTTCACCTTCTCCAGGATGAAGAATTTGTGGTGTTGCTGAAAAACAAAGAAGTTCCCCATACTCGACATGTTAGAGGATCAAATTATTGCCTCATGAATGTATTTCCAGACCGTATTCCTGGGAGAGCAATAATTATTTCTGTGGTAAGTTTTGTAGCATGTTTTTATAGATTGCATGTGATATTTTGGTTGGATTAGGTATTGCTTACTTAATTTAAACTCCCAATTGCCTTTTGTAGATTGATAATCTTGTTAAGGGAGCTTCTGGCCAAGCCTTACAGAATCTTAACTTAATGATGGGAATTCCAGAGAACTTGGGGCTCAGTTGCCTGCCTTTGTTCCCGTAGAATACTTTTGTGATTCTATCCTCATGATGGTGGTATAAGGTAAAACTCTTTCATCTTGCAATTGCTTTCTGAACATATGGTAATGAGCAGTTGTTGTCAACACATTGCGTTGTTCACCTTCGACTTATCTTGTTCTCTTCTTACTCTTTCTCTTGTTTCTTGCATTGTAACTGAATAAATGGAAAACAAAATAAAAGAAACTGTAACGTAGCATGGAGTGTTTCTGATTTGTCCTCTGTGAAGCAACATGAGTATGTAAAAATCCTGCCTGCTGTTCTGCATCAGCTGTTTTCTTTAATTAACAACAAAATCATCATTTTTCTCATTGAGATCTATTTTTCTCTTGTTCTTGTTATTTGAATTAGGATTTACATAGAATATTGATTAGTCAAACTAGGTATTGGATGCTCAAATTCAAGTATCAGCTATAGATATTTACAATTCGTCCATACACTACTGGACCTGATCACATAGCTGTAAAAACTGGGTGTTTCCTAGCTTATCTAGTCCCTGAGAGTAACTAATGGTCCGAAGAGCCTTATAAACTCTTTGGATTAGTTACAATTCTTTTTCCCCCCACAGATGCGCTATATGTTGGCAAATGTGTGTGATCATCCTTGAAAGACAGCCCTGAACATCTTTTGACAATTTTTCTTTTGTATACACTCTTCCTTGCAGGTCAAGAGACTGCTGCAAGATTTGTTGTGAAAGAGCTATGCCCATATCGCGGCTTAGTTGTCAGATGTATCCTATATTAATGTGCTAGTTGTACACAAAAGCCCTAGAAGGAAATTATGTGCCATAGATAAAGTTGAAGAGGGGGTGAATGTGGGTGCTGTATTCAAATCCACTTTCTTTTCTTCTTTTGTGTAGTCTTGTTCATGCAAGCATCACATTTGAATAATATAACCAAATAATGTTTGAGTGGACAATACTGCGCATTTTAATAAGATTTTTGGAGTCATGTATTCAAATCATTTTGATTAATCTATAGAATCTTGTTTTATATTTTTGGCAAATACCTATCTAATTAATTTTTAACCAAAACAAAAGTCTAAACCATGCAACAGTTCCTTCAACAACGTGACATCTAAGGGAAAGTTAAAGAGGAATAGTTGAATAAAACAATTTGGGTTCAACGTTCACCAAGAAAAAAGAATTCTCAAATACTGATTTTGGAAAAAGCTATCTCTATTAAGTATTACTGGCTCAACTTTTAGGATTGATATACAACAATACCTCAGTGCCTCAAAGATTTTCATCTATTGCGGTATACGGGGGTCAAATGTTATCGTTAAAAAAGTAGTTGCAAAAAAGTGGTTTGCCATTTAATAAATAGAGAATATTTAATCCTTTCAATAAGAGACCCATACTTACTGAATTTTTTTAAAGAAAAATCTGAAATTGATGTTTTAGTTCCAAAAATGTCGTGATGCTCTAAAAAATACATCACCCGTTTTGTTTACCCCTCCAAATCTGATGAACTGAGTAAATTTTTTGGATTTAAAAATCAAATTTAAGATTTTTTTAAAAGATCATCAAATATAAATTTGTTAGCGAAAAAGGATAAATACATTCTATTTGTCGGATGAACCCACTTTATTAAACACTATATCAATTTTAAATTGTAAAGTAGAGTTTTTTTTGGTTTTCCTTTTCAATTTCCGTATATATGCGGTGAGTCCATTTAAGATCCATAGTGGGTGTACCCGGATCCGGATCCGTTTTCCCAAGTTCCCAGAACCCACACCCGTTAAACCCCTCAATTTCATGTAGAGAAGACCTTATCTTTCATGGCAGTAGCACACTCCTCCAGTGTTTCTGCCCAAAGCCACTTCCCCTCTATGATGGCTCTCAAACTCAATTCTCCAGCCGCCAATGGTTTTCAGGTGACCAACTTATTTATTTTCGTTAAAGAGCTCTGATTTTTAAAAGCAATTTTGGAATTCCTTAAATGCTTAGTGTGGATTTATGCGTTTCTTCAAATATGTAAGCATGCATATGATTCTTCATTTAAAGTAATGGTTTGTATTGTTTGCTACCCTATATCCCCGACTCCATTTGTGGGATGACTGTGTATGTTTGGTGTTCTATATTCTCGTATCCATGTAGAGCTGCTTGTTGAAACCTGATAGACTCTTCTGTTTGTTTTCTCTTAGACATTTGTCCCGGCTCTGGTCGTAGTGAAACCAAGCTCCCATTTACATCCAAATGGAAATGTACACTTAATTCGTCCCTTTTGTTTTTTGGACAAACTAATTTGGGAAAGTTTGTAGCCCTTCCCGTTACTACTGCAACTACTATTGTTGTTTCTTTTTTCATGGTCATTGTTTTGGTTCTTTTCTTGCTTTTGTTGCTCTTATTTTATCGTTATTGTTGTTGTTCTTGTTATACATCTTTTTCATGGCTTGCTGCTTTTCCCCTGTTTGCTCAATCTGGATGACAATCTCCGTCTATCTTGGCAGATTTTACCATCGTTGAATAAGTCTAATATGTGCATTTTGAGCATCAGATCAAATGGGATGCGCCCAATGTCAAGACCTAAAATAATTTGCAATATGAACATGGCAGCTGGACAATCAGATGAACCGCACAAATTTAACTTGGAGAATGTAACAGACCAGGCAAGGAAATTGTGGGACAACACTCCTGCACCAGTCAAGAATTTCCCTTGGAATAGAGCACTGGACAGTTTTGTTCAACTTATTCTTGACATTGTTTTGACGGTTACCAAATACTTGTATGTACCAGTATTTGTCGTTACCTCAGTCAGTGAGTTGTCTTACTGTGCACATGAAAGGAAGCTTTATATCACCCTGCTTCCTTTTCTTGTTGGTGTTGCTATTGCTGGCATCTTAAAGTCAAAAGCTTTGGAGTCATCTCCATATCTCAAGGTGATCCTTTTTGCTCTACATAGTTCATGAAATTCCAATAGAAGTTTATTGATAATTAAATTCCATGTTTCTCATACATTTTTGTTTCATGTAATTTGCTAAAGTGTGTGAACGTCTCTTCTAAAAGCTTAAGTTGTTAGAGAGCGCACTTTTGTTTTACTTAATTATGTTTCAACATGAATAATATGTCCAATGTTACCAATTAATTGCAATCTATTAGATCATTTCTCAAACAAAAAGAAAAGGTGCATTTATTAGATTGCCTCTAGAGTTTCACTGCCTAGTTTGTAAAATTTGTAAATTAGATAGACGAAAGTTTCTACAGTAAGGTACTTTCCCATTTCTATGTTATTCTGTTTGCCTATCCTTGTTTCCATTCCCTCTAAACTCAACTTATCCCTGTTTGACTTTTTGCAATGGTGGACACATATTTGCGCTATATGTGTCTAGAATTGATCTGCTTCTTTGTTCAAGAAGTAAACGACATGAATGAATTCTGGTTGTAGTCTAACATATTTCTTACTCTGTCTACAATTTTAGAATGCAGAAGTTCCTTGGCATTTGGTTGCCATTGGCCTTTTCTTCACACTGATAAAGTTGCCAGGACCATATTATCCATATTGGGGTCGAATTTTTATTCCACACCTTGCAAATGGGGCATTGTTCAGAACTTTGTGGTTTGCTTTCCTCTGTTACAGAAGGACTAGGAAGCCAGTAGAAACGACGGTGCCTGATTCTGCAGTTGCTGGTCCTGAACAGAAGGGGCTATAAATTTTTGGCTACAAATATATGAACCGGTATAATATTTGTTCTCCTAAAATTAGATTCATTTGCATATTGAAACTTCACTGCTATTTGTGCCTTCTTTTGGTTATCAAAAAAGAAAAATAATACAGGCACCGATACGCGGCCAAAGGTGTTTTATGAATGAGAAAGGGAGAAAATTCTGTTGCGTGTTTTGTTTGTTTGAGACAAATTTTTGCCTATTGCAAGGTGCATATGTGTTTTTCATATTTAAAGGGGTAAAGGGAATCTAGAATGCAATCTGTTTGTAGTATTAAGTCTGCCTGCACTGTATCTCCTGTTTAAAGGTACTCCAATTAATATCATAAATCAACCCTGATAATAGTTTTGAGAGAGAATACCCGTATCCATTCTGCAGCGCATTAAGCTGATTTTGTTCCCTTTTTGACGTCCTTTCCTATTAAATGAATGTCCTCTATGCTAATGTCTAGATTGTCATGCTTACTCAGAGAAGAGGTTTCTCTTGACAGCTCTTGAATACTTTCAAGTTTCAGCAACAATTTGAAATTCGAACTTTAAAGGTTGTTTGAAATACATTTGAATTTATGTAAAATGTGTGATGGCAAAATCATCCAATAATGTGTGGTTTCTTTAGTATGCTTAAGCATATTTGTAATCCCTTTATAATAGTCGCTATGATAAATTTCTCTATACTAGTTGACCATTTGAGTAATTGACGTAACCTTTTGATGTGGAATTCTTCAATTATTAAAATATTGGTAATAGAGACAACGGTTGCCTTTGATTCTTTGTTTTGGGTATCATTGTGTTGCCATTGGAAGTTTCTTTCGTAGTTTAGAAAACTAGATATTTTCAAGGCTCTATTGTCAACTGATGGAATTATTTTTATTAGGGGCAAATCACTCCTTTTGGCAAATTGTACCACAGCAATCAACCCACCTGGCTATTGGATCGACCAAGTTTGAAGATATTTGATTTTCACTTTAAGAGAGGCTTTGGTTTTTAGTTCTAATGAAGAAAGCAAAAGCTTCTTTTCAATCAGAAAATAGGTATATCAGTTTAATAATTTTCACTGTAAACATTTTCATATTTCTCTTCAACATACTCATCTTTTCAAAGAAGTGGCTCTCTTCTGTATTGAGTGTAATTTATGCTCACTGTAATTGGATTCCTATGAGTTTTGTGGTTCTTCTCCCCCTTTGGAAAAAAGACCACGTCTTGCTCTTGACTTGAAGCCCTGCATGACCGGGAATTGTGAATTTCAGGTAAAAGTTGTGTTCAAATCATCTCTAGAATAAAGTTTGAATTAAATCAGGATACTTTTATTTGATACGAGTCAAAAGTATAGTCAGGGCATTCCCCTGTACATATATATGAAGCAATGAGGCACTTCCGTTTGTATCTAACAGATTAGTGAAGAAACAATAGACGTTACTGAATATAAACAATTATCTCTAACTCCTCCGATGACGCCGTGTCACTGCTGCTCTTGTTTCTTCTCCAAACTTGAATTCTGGGAATATGAATCCTTTTTTTGCTGAAGAGCATATCGATTAGGTTCTCCAAAGGCTCAGGGGTCAGTTGAAATCCGTACGAAGCCCTATCAGAACATGTTGTTACTCCTTCCTCTCCACACTTATTCTGCATATCAAAGTTGAATGGACCATCGCCACTGCCACAACACGCCTTCATCAAAGTATTTTTCTTAAATCCCAATAATCTGTGAGTAATCTGCGTATATGATGTGACCATCATTCGCAGCTCCAGAATTGCTTGCCAGAGGAGATCATTGTGAAGCTTCGCGAACATAGTCAGTCCCTTGCCAATTGAATCGCTCTGGGGAAACAAGAGTCCGAAAACCCGGAAAGCATCCTATGGGTGGAAACCATAATAGTTTTAGCTTCAGCTTGTTTGATGAGTCTTTCCATTGAATTCTTAATGGTCTCCACCACTTGTGGCACAAGATCGGACACCTCTGAAATAGATTTACCGTGTGCTTGTAGTCATTGCATCCTGGTTGATCCATAAATATGAAAGTTGAAGCAATGTTTATAGAAGAAGTTGATGAATGTGACAATCTGTGACTGGTCATGACACTGAGGAGGTGGTGTGATGCCATTCTTGAGGAAGAAAAAAGGTTCCATGATGGTAGCAAAACTTAGACCGTATATGGCTGTGGAGAAGGCAAATTGAGGGTTGCAGCAATATGATGAGCGGCTGAAAGCAAAAGAGGGAACAACAACTACAACACAAAAGGATAAGAAGAAGAGCGGCTGCTGCTAAACGAAGCCATTATTGTTGTAAGCAGAGAAAAGAAGGTTAAGAGAGATGGAAAAAGATAATGTGAAATTGATGGTTGTTTCTTTAATGGAGTAACTCTTTTGGAGATTATATTTATAGAGATGCTTGGAGTTTAGGAAGAGTAATTTGAAGAACTTTTCACCCAAAAACCAGAAAAGCGACATTCCAGTTAAATGGAACAATGCAATCAGACTTTCCAAATGTTATGAATTGAACCCAAATAGGTTATCGCCAAACATTTGCCCATGGATTGCTCAACTGATAAAGAATGTGAACAATGCACAGACCAACACATCTGGAAATATATTACAAGACAAAAGGTCACTTACTTCTTTCTCCATCATCAAATCATGGATTTGAATTAACTAAGATAAACAAAATAACAAACATAACTCGGGATACTTTTATTTGGTAAGAATCAAAAGATAAGTGATTGCTACATAATCATTCCCCTGTACATGAGGCAATAAGAGAATCAACCGTCTTAGACGAAGAGTAAATGCCTAACAATGGAAGACATGTTTCTAACTCCTCCGTGAATCTTGGAATGACGCCTTGAACTTGAATTCTGGAAATATGAATCCTCTTTGGCTAAATAGCGTATCAATCAGGTTCTCCGAAGCCTCTGGGGTCAGTTGAAATCCATCCCAATGTATATAAGAAGCCCTATCAGAACATGTACCAGCTCCATTGCTACGACATGCCTTCATCAAATTCTCTGTCTTGAATCCCAGGAACGCGTGATTCTTAAGAACAGCCATGAACGCT
>JAOTQR010000001.1:35300540-35346127 GCA_025774065.1 Solanum ossicruentum | reverse complement strand
TTTGTGCACTATCAAAGTTTAAGGTCCAACTTAAAAAGTTTTGCCAAGTTCAGGGTCATGTTTGTGTATTCTCCCTTTGGAAAAACAGCTAAATAGAATGATGTTTCATGATTCTATCTTTTTTTTTTTTTTTGTCCAAAGAAAGCTTTTAAAAACTTCTCTTCAAGCAAATTTCATTATTTTATACTAACATTATTTTGTTTTAGGAATATATAGCTACATTTTGAACGTGATAAGATCTTACATATGGGAGTTCACTGAATTGAGTATGTTATTGTTATTCTGAATGAAAAATATTTTTTTTTAATATATAAATTTAAGTTGAACTAGTGAGTAGTAACTGAAATTGTGTGAAAGAACTTCTCATCCCAGTCCTTCCCCTCCCAATGAAACAAAAACGAAAAATCAAGCGGAGTCGAAGCATTAGTTGTCCGTGCCAACATCATGCCATAACAATTATGCCTCAATTCCAAATAAATTTAAATCGTTTATATGAATTCTCATTTCATCATTTAAGCTCATATCATCATAAAATAAAAGTGAAACAACAACAACAATAACATATCTAGTGGGGTCTAGGGAGGGTAGAATGTACACAGACCTTACCACAACTTCATAGAAGTAGAAAGATTATTTCCTTGGAATCCTCGTCTAAAAATTCCATAAGCAGAATAAACTAGATATGACAAAAAAGAAATGAAAAAAAAAGAAAAAGAAAGAGCGACTAATAACGAAAATTGTCAACATATTATGTAAAACAAATACGACTACTCCTGCTAATTTACTATACCCAAGGCCAGACAACCACCTAAATAAAATAAAAGTGAAAGATATACAAAAACAATACTAGAAATAATAGTAACAGCTTTCCCTTTTTATGGATTTTTTCCTTTCAATTTCGTAAATGCAATATCCTCAGAAGTCTAAAGTGAAATCAGAATTAATCCGGAATTTGTGAAAGGAATAATTTTGGCCACCAAGAAGATCCAAGAGTCCAACGTACAAAGACACCGACTAGCCCATTAGGTCAATTTGCCCACTGCCATATCGTGTGGCCTAAAGGCTTTTGTCATTATCTTTGCCCACACTGTTATAATTATTTGTTGCCACCAGCTCATTCTATGTGATTGCTCTTTACTGACTACGAATTTACGAAACTAAAAGATTATCAAAACTTTTGACGAAAAATAAAAAGATAATTTTTGCGCGGTTTTATTTATCTCACTGAAAATAAAATAAAAAGACAAATAAATATATGGCTTGGTGATTCTTTACATACTTGAGACAGAAGGTGCCATGCAACTGCTACTCATCAACGGATTTAAAGTAACCCTGCAGCATTCTCAATTGGTATTATCATTTTGCACCTTCCTGAAGTCTCAACTAATTAAAAAAGGAGGAAATGGTTTTCCGAGCTATAACAGAGTTCGAGAAAATTGCAAAAATTTACAGATACAGAGTCAAGAGTACATAGCTGATCCAGGTCCATAATTATACAGCAAAGTGAGTCTCCCGCAGAATAGATACGTTAAGTACATGTTACTGTACAATATAAACATCACGACTTGCAAAAGGCTAACAGCATACCCCCAGAAGCAAGTAAAAGTGCCTTATGTACATGTTACTGTACAATATATTAAATCACCACCTAGCTAAAGGCTCCAAAATAGTTTATCTTCACCACATCACCTGAAGCAAGTGATGAGTTGCTCAAATGCTTCCCAGACCAATCAAATGGTACACGTTGATTTCCATACATTAGCAGCTCTCATACACACCACATCATGTCTGTCCATCCCATTAAGATAGTAGATGTGTTACTCATTTAACCTGTGCACTTCGTGCTAGCAGATCAGCCAAATTAGATCATCTAGTTAGTTTCACCTTGAAAAGTGACCTCCAATATTTCATCATAAATTTTTACATCAGAGGTAAAAATTCTGACATTAATCATACACTGCATCTCGAAGAAATGCGAAAAGCCGAAGTAAGTTCCACAAGAAATGGCTTCATAACCGTGAACGACGGAAGTACTTGATGGCATTTAGTGGTGGATTCTTGCGTGCTGAGGAAAATGGTTGGCCTTTTAAGGAAGAATTACACCTGACATCCCAACCTTCAACATTCTTAGGAACACAAGCATCAAAAAGTATTTGGCCAAGCACGGTGTGTGCACTTAAACTGGGATTTGGCCAAATAGGCAGATCTTTTCTTTCTTCAGAGGAAGAGCCAGAATCACTAACATTTTGACGGTCAGATGAACTTGGCAAGAAAAAGTGATCATTTGGTCCCCCTGCAATTCTTCTAAAACTTCCATTCGAGTCAGCTGCCGCATTTTGGAGGTCACATATTAAGTGAGATATCTCATCATGCATATCATCCAAGCCATTTCTCTCTCCTAATTTCTTAATTCTGCTAGTGAAAACTGAAGTTGCACGAGCAAGTAGTTCATCTATAGCAACGCTGTACTGGACGGGATCACTCTTATACAGACCTGCAAGATGACAATAAAATGCCTGATGCACACGTTCAAAACATGGAACTCAGAGAAAATAGGAACCAACAGAATATCTGCACAGTAATAAGAGAACGCAAAAAGGGATTCAAGTGCTAGATATAGAAGACAGTTTGTCCAATAAACATACTCAAACACGCTAATGGTATGACAAGAAAAGAATATAGCAAGAGACTAGTATAGTATCAACTGACCTGCGTGACAGGAACTGTTCCACATTATCATTTTGATATCTGCCCCCATGTCTTGCAAGCCATGAGCAAATTTACATACAGATTGATATGGAGCAATATCATCATTTTCCGAGCACAAAATGAGAAAAGGAGCCCCAAAACTCTGCAGCGGAAGAGGATAAATCATCTAGGAGGACAACATATTGGGAATTTCGAAATGACTTCAGGGTAGTTGAAACTTACAACTGAGGAGTAAAGAGTTCGCCAATATTCAGAACGCTGGAATCCAAACCTAGTAATAAATAAGGCATCTGATCCAGAAATAAAACCTTTGGCAACCAGAGACAGCAGCTTGGTGGAGCCAGGGATCTTAAGAACTGTGGGAGGCACAGCAAATTGGGTTCCAAACTCTGCAGTGAAATCAACAGGACAAGAATCATAAATTTGACCTGAGATGCAGTTAATGACCAATTGGCTATCCTCCTGCAAAAGAGTGAAAGATTCTATAAATATTCATATGCTATCAATAATCCCATCACAGGGTAATATATGGATTTCTGGATTCCAACCTCACAGAAGATTCAAAGAAAGCGTACCAGATTAATTTGAGCTTCAGATCTCCCTTTAACAATCTGCATAAAGCTTTAAGTATTAAGCACATTGTCTCCAATAACCAAATACCAAGAACCTTATCCTTAAGTCAACATAATTTGCCAGTCGAGAAAATAATCAAAATAGTCCTCAATGTATACGTGTTGCTCTATTTTGGTCCTTAATGTATCACACATGATTGAATTGGTCTTTAATGTATTCAAATGGTGTTCATCATGGTCCTTCACCCTAAATCTAACAAATTTATCAAGAAAAGGTGTTATATTTAATGGTGGACCCAATGTGGCTAACAAATTATACCATTATTATCTTTCTTTGTTAGCTCCAAAATAAAATATAATTTTGTCTATCAATTTCTAAATCACAGTTCTCTATTCTCGTTTATACATATTGAAATTCATATGTATATGACAGTAGCTTTGAGGAAATCACTTAGCTAAGACTTTGATGTCTTATCGGTCTTGAGATCATTTTATGGTGTTCTCTATTAGCTGATCTGGCTGTGAGGCTTTGATTTTTGTAAGAAAAATAAAATTTATGATGAAAAGATTGTTTTATCATTTTGATTCACTGATTTGGTGAAGTTATAATTTTGGGCTTATTTAAATCTTAAGACTTGAATAAACTATCGATGATAACATCACAGGGAGTTAATTTAACAGCTAAATATTGCTTTGAAGATAAAATAATATTTTAGAAAAGAAAAAAAGTGAATTTTATTAGAGAAAGTAGAGGAAATGGTAGTAGTTATGGAGCTCCGTCTTGAAGCTATCAAAGAAAATAACAATGGTATTTTGTTAGTGATATGTGGGACCCACAGTTAAATATAACACCTTTTTGACATATTTATTAGGTTTAGGACAAAAGACCGAAATGAACACTTTTTGTAATACGTTAAGGACCATTTCAATCACGTGTGATACATTAAGGACCAAAAGAAAGCAACACATATATATTAAGGACCATTTTGATAATTTTCTCCTTGCCGGTCAAGCCCACAAGAGACCTCGACGAGGTGGCATAGGGTAGCAAACACACAAAAAAGAATTATGCATTCAACCAAAAGTGAAACAGTGTACACCAAAACATTTTGTGAGTGATTGTTGAAGTCACATACTTGAAAAAACTTATACATGCAGGCCTTAGAACCACCAGAAAGAGCTGCAACAACAACTGGACAAGGCCGACATCTTAGTTCCTACATAGTTAAAGATAAGATATTAGGAAATGAAAGTGGGAAATTTGGGCCAAGAAATTACTAATCTACTGCATGTTATGACTATATCAGCATAATTCCATCATCGTTCATAAATTAGGTTTCACAGATTCTGTATCAATACAGTCAGCAAAACCCCATCAGGCAAAGTATACTAGCATCAGCAAAAGCAAAGGTAAAAAGCTGACCTCAACGAGCTCTCTTAGAAGAGAATATGCCAGTGATGTAGCCTTTGCAGGTACGTATCTGCATAGATTATTCTTCGACTCAAACTTTTGAACTTCAAAATTTTTGAACTACTCGCTAAAGAAACAGCAACAAAAAATATTCATTGTTGTACACTGTGTGTGATGCAGTATTAAAACAAGAGACAAAATCCAAATCTGCAATATATTTACAATATAGGAAAACAGAAAAGAAATCAATATATGATCAAAATCAGCTTGATTCCAATGGCTGTGAAAGCATCAAGAGCAGAGATGCATTACATTCAAATTTCCGCCTTCTTGATGCTTCAATTGTTAAAAGTTTCCATCACTACCAAATAAACCGTGCCTCATACTAGTACGTTTAAATCATATTGCTTCCACTCAGGAATCAACTGACATCTTCACCATGCCCCATCCCCCTGACCCAGGGTTTTTCTATTGTCTCCTTCAATCACATAAAAAAGAAAGGTCATCCTTAGCCAAAACTACAAGCAACAACATACCCTGTGAAATCCCACAAGTGGGGTCTGGGGAGGGTAGAATGTACGCAGACCTTACCACTACCTCATAGAAGTAGAGAGACTATTTCCTGGGAACCCTCATCTCAAAACCCATAAGCAGAAAGAATTAGATATGACAAAAAGGAGAGGGAAGGGAACAGAAAGGGCGACTAATAATGAATAACACATGGCAGTATGTAAATATGATTAAAAAAATACTACAACAGATAATGATAACGCACAAAACATGTCCTCCACCTAAACCTACTATACCCCAAGGCCAAGCATCCACCTAACCGTACCAATTAGCCTGCTACTCTATTTCGCGACCTCCACTTCCTTCTATCTAAGGTCATGTCCACTTCCTTAGCCAAAACTAGCATTCCTGAAATCAATATTTAGCAGTCCAATACCTAGTGCATCTAAACTTTCAAAGTTTTCAAACCCATAGTAGTTTTAGGGGAAGTTAGAATGGTAATACAGACTACACTTGTTCCTAAAGAACCTAAGATTTCATCTGAACAAAGTTGCAAAAGATTAATCTACTATGTACATCACTGAGCTCTCTTTCCTATCCTTGGAAAAGGTGTAATGTGATTGCCATGCCACTGAACTATACCAACAACAGGAATTGCCAATGCCCCTTAAAACTCCAGTATGCTCCCTTTGCACAAACACAATTGTAATATCAAATCTAGATTCAGCTATTTGATAGTCTAAAGGAAAGATGAAAAGTCAAATAATGTGCACAATTTTCCCTGTATCATCCAATTTATGCGAACTCACTACTAAACCATCAGATCTTGAACACCCTATTTGAACAGTTAGACCAATTCAATCCAACACAAAATAACCACTAACACCAAATTCAATACTAAAATTATAACATGGTCCATAACAGATTTGCGTTAAGCCAGCTCTAGTCATTAGATAATTTAGCTTGAATTTAATTAGTAAAACCACAAAACAAATGGAATGATAAAAATTCCAGATAGGTCAAAATTTGCGTTATCACACTCCCAATTCTTAAAATAAATTAAAAAATGAGTTCAATTGAGCTTACAGGGTGGCGAAATCGGCAAGGCATGCTATGGAGCTCCAACCAAGAGAAGCATAAAGATTAACATAACTCTTCAATTCAGTTTCCTGAATTGAAACCCAAGCGAAGATTACGACAATTCCTTTGACCTTATCATCGGAAGTCCTCTTCTCCCAGTAAAATCTTCCACCGTCGATTGACATGACAGATACAACAAAAACTCCGATTACTAAATCCTAACGGAATCGAAGTTGATCAAAAACGATGAAGCTGAATCGGCAAGTAGAGAGAGGAAGGTAGAATGTGCGGGGGTGGGTGGGTTGGGTGCATATCGCACATGCGCCACCTCAGATTGTAAGCACGCGTTTGGGATGATTATCCTCCGCCACTACTGGAAAAAGTCCATAACGGCGTCGTATTTGAATAAACTTGTCCTAATTAAAGGGTGTGTTTCAATAAGGAAAAAAATATTACCTCCTCCGTACCAATTAATTTGGCACCTTTTAATTTGGCAGAATATTTAAAAAAAATTGAAGTTTAAATTTAAAATTATTTTTAGATATTAATATGGCTGAAAATTATTTCATTAAAGGTAAAAAGAAATTTTAAAAGTAAATTATTTTCAATTTAAGTAAAATGACATTCTTTTTTGAACAGACCAAAAAAAAAAAGATTCCACGTAATATGGGACGGAGGGAGTGGTAATTTCTTTCCCGAAAATAAGTGGGTCTCTTGCTTATTATTCTCTCAATCCCAATTTATACAACACTTTTCGGTTTTTAAGAGTTAAACAGTTTAAATTTGATAGAGAATTTACATAGGGAATCTACAAATTTTTTGAAATGAAATTTATGTATTTCTAAACTACGTAAAATGTATTATATGTCACAATAATTGATAATTCGAAATATTTAAAAAGTATATGAAAATTTTGTGGTCAAAAATAGATTGGTTTGAACTCTCGAATTCTGTCACATAAATTGTGAAAGAGAGAGTATCAAATATTTTCTCTATTTTATTTTAGTTGTCATTATTTTCTCTATTCTATTTTAGTTGTCATAATTTCTATTTTTAGAGTCAAACTATATAGACTTTGATTAATATTTTAAGATATATTTTTTATCATATTGATAAAGTTGCTGCTAATAATACATTTCTTATATTTTTTTATATCTAAAATTTTTATTTTAAAATATATATCAAATTAATTTAATCTAATCTAATTTTAAAAAATAATCAAATTGACTTTCAAAAAATTAGATATGATAATTAAACGGGACAGAGGAAACATTTAATAAGTAAAAAAAATATTCATATATTATTTAGCAAAACATTGTAGAGGTTGATAGGGATACGATTAGATGGTCAAAATGAGTGTTGGATTGATGAAGTGGAGACAGTAAATTTGAAATATCACTTAGATAAAAAAAAATTATTTTTGCTAAGAAAGCCATTTTTTAAGAAGCTTATTTTCAAAAATAATAATTTTCAAATATTTAATCAAAATTGAATCCACCGTACCAAACACATCATAAGTGTATGATACGCTGACGTGGAGATTACGCTAACAGTATATACTCGGATTTGGATATGGTTCTCCTCCCTGAAAATGCGGCCGAAAACACGAAGGGTCAAAAAAAAATGCACTTTATTTAGATCTATTAATTAAGAAAAATACGTATCAAATTGAGCATATTCTGCGTGTAAGAACTAGTTGAATAGTTGTGATACTTTTTCACTATTCCAACTTAATTTTATGTGTGTTGTTTAATTGGACACAGAATTCAAAGAAAACATGATTTGTAAGCTATAGATAAATTGATATGTCAAATCTAAAGGTAGATATCATGATATATGTTATTTATTGATGACATGGTATTAATTGAGGAAACATGTGATAAAATTAATGATAGTTTGGAGGTTCGAAGACAGACCCCAGAGTCTAAATGATTCAAATTGAACAGTGTTAATCAGTTAAAAATTCGCTCATTCAAAAAAGGAAAGTGTAAAAAATGAGGATGTTAAGATATAGATATACGGATATACAAAGAAGAATAGGTTTGAATGAAAGTATTCAAGACTAAGTGGAAGGTCTTCGTGGTGGATAAGATGAGGGAAGCAAGTTAATATGATTGGTCTTGTGAAAAGGAGATTCACAGATACCATAGTGAAGATATGCGAGAAGTTATATATGGTGGGCATGAGAAAAGATAGAAATAGACCAAAGAAGTATAAAAGAAAATTATTAGACAGGATATAATGCACATACGTTTTATCGAAGACACGACTCTAGATACATATAAGGATTTGAAGGTCTATAATTGGGGTAAAGTTACTCCTAGTAGGTAGTCAATTGTTGTCTAATATTACCATCTTATTCTTTAATTTTATTACCCGCTCCGTTTAAAAAAAGAATGGCTTACTTTCCTTTTATTTAGTTTAAAAAAGAATAACTTTTTTTTACAAAACTTTAATTTCAACATTCAACATGGTCCATAAATTTAAAAGACATTTGGTACATTTGATATAACTTTAATTTAGGATCACAAAAATTAAAAAGTCTTCTTTGTCCTCTTAAATTCTGTGTCAAATAAAGTAAGTTATTCTTTTTTAAATAGAAATAGTACTTTCAATTGTTTCCATACTTGTTCTTTAAGAATATATATATTTTGGGTTAAATTCAAAATATATTAAAAATATCATCTCTATCTTCTCATAAGATAGGAATAAAATTGCGAACACATTAAATTTTTGAGAACCACTTATAGGATCCATTGAATATTGTAATTACAATTTTTTAAACATTCGCTAACACTTAATAATGTTGAGCTCGACATTATTATGGGATCGGGAGAGTGACATATTAAAAATAGACAAGAATTGTAGTCTACTATTTTATAGGGTGAAGTAGTGCGACAGCAGGGAAAAGCCAAAAGTAATATATTTACTGCTCACTCAACTATATATATGGTCCCCAACCCCTATACTTTTGTCTGCTACTTACCAATTACACTGAAATCCATTTTTATGGAATGGAATGGGCATTGCAATCAGTGACAAATTCGAAACTAATCTGTTTAACCAACCTTCTTCTTCTTCTTTGATTGATCCAATGTCCGTTATTATATGTACAACATTCCCTCTCTTTTATTTTGAATACATGCATCAGATCCAAAGCACATGGAAGTCAGCTGACCCCCACTCCTCTACGGCACGTGCACACCATCCATACATTGTAGCATAGAAGCAAGTAATAACATGAATAAAATAGTTACTAATTCAAATTTGTGATAATGTATTCAGATGGGGAGGTGTAATTGGCAACTAGAATGGCTTAGTTTCAAACCAAATGTAGTTTATACAACCCTTTTGGTAGTCACATGTGATTTGTGGAATTCTCTTGCTTGTCACAAGGGTCCCATGTGAAGGTACATGCATTTGCTTTGTCTACTTCTTCCCACATTTTTCTTCCTTTTCCCTTTAAGGGCTTCTTTTGAAAAAGAATAAAGTATCAAAAGAAAAACTTTATGCCAAGAATCACACAGATCAGCAAGCCAAACAGTACCCAATTAGTTCTATGCCACCTTATTACAAACTCTATTCTTGGAAAATTTGACTATCTTTAGTCTCTTCTGTTTGTACCTCAGCAGTTTTTATCATTTTATCTCCCAATGTTCAATAATATCAACAGTTGACTAATGTCCTTTTAACTGTCTTTTCCAAACTACTATTTTCTGGAGTAAAATATTTGATGAAACAAGATCATATATCCCCACCACATTACCAACTAACAAATTAAGCAAACCAGACATATTCATATTTTTGTAGCCGGTGGACAAATATCATTTACTTCTTTCCTTCAAAATAGTATGGCCATCTCTTCAGAGAAGTTAAATGACAAAAATCTTTAAATGGATCCTCTAAAGTCCTTTCACATGTCTGACGAAATAGTCATATGCATGCCCACATTTCCATGAAAGACGCGCTATTCCTTCTCCAACCCAAAAAAGATATAAAAGACAATGGAATTGGCACTTCCAAATAGAATCACCCTCCATATTATTCCTAGCAGGAAAAAAAATGTACAGCATTCAACATTTACGCAAATTTGTCATCTTCTCCCCTTAGAAAAAGCCAAAAACACAAGCTTTTATAAAACAAAGTGGACACATAACACAAGAATGCTAATTACTAGTTCGTATTTTGAAATTAAAATTCCAGATCCTTCACCATCATTTCATGCCCAAACAGATAGATAATCACTGGCTTGCACAGTCAGTCTCAGTGTACTTTTTACCATCCAAAAACAGAACCAAACAGCACACATTTTTTAATGCAGATAGGTCCTACTCATGGAGAAGATTGCAAGATTGCAGAAACAAGGTTCAGTTATGGCACTTGTAAAACCAAGAAGGCTTCACATAAATAGCTTCTCTTTACACAAATATGGAAAGACGAATGGCTGTACACGATAAAGCTAAACTACGCTGAAACAGTAAATAGTAAATGCTGATCTAAAACTAGAAACGGAAAGATATTTAAAAGGATCAGAGTATTGGATTCCTTTTCTTGAAACTTGCTGTGTAAACCCACCCCTTTCAACATTCCTCTTTTCCTCATTGATTCATTCCTCAAGGCTTCAAAATAACCCACTGGTAACGTCCCTCTAATGGCGTATCTTTCACAATATCGTAGTTGTACCTGCAAGCACCATTACAAGGAAATCATTACCTACAAATCCTCTTTTTTTCACCTTTTTAGGGTCACACTAAAATGAGCTGGTGGGGTGTATGTTCTCTTATCAGGCGCACCCGCAGCTTTTAGCACTTACTTTTCTGCGAATCTTTTTTGCTCGCGCTTTTCTGCTGCTGCAAAGAACTCTTCAATCTCCGCTTCTGGTGGAACCTTCGACGCAGGCGGCTGTTTCCAGTGAGCACTGGTAGCCGAAGATGATTTTTTGGTTGTCGTGGATGATGACTCCATATCTTCCGAGTCTCCGCAATGCTCAGTAGGTGGATTCGGCTGATCAATTGGCTTGAAATTTTCACTGCTACAAAATAAAATTGAGAAACCAACGATAACAATAACAAAATTAGATAAATATAAACGATTTTCTCTACATCTATCCAAATACACGTAAAAACAGCAGTTATATAGCCAAAATAAGATGAAATGAACTCAAGCAGTAGAGAAGATTTTTAGAGTTACGGTTGCCAGTTGGAGAATGAAGAGACACTCACAGCCAAAAGAGAACCGAATTTGTCACTTTAAATTCTGAAAAAAGAAGAAACGTATAATAACAACGTAATGTTACCTGAAAGCGCCGTTAAAAGAAGCCGAATTGTCAGTTTCGAATTCCTCCGCCTGCTGCAATTCAAAATTTAAAACCGAAAAGAATTTGAATTTATTCAAGCAATTATGGCATATGAATGAGAAGACCATTATTAAATAAACAATAAATTAGAAATAAATGCGTTCTTACATTTAACCTCACCTTCAGATCTAACGATTTCAAAGCAGTCTTCATCATAACCTCACCTGGCTCATTACAACTCGAACATTGCGAATTCGTCGGAATATGAACAGACGTTACAGATGCAGCCGGCGAAGTTGAATTCTCACTAAAATCTACATCAGTTACAGAATCATCAAATTTTCTTCTCTTAGTTGAAGAGGTCAAAGAACTCGTAACCTCCACACCATTATCTCTTACTCTCAAACCTCCATTTTCATCCTCCGTCACCTTCCTTCCAGCTCTAATTTTCTCGCATTTCTTAAGAAACTCTCCCATGGAAGCCTTCATGTATTTGCAATGAATGAAAATATGAATTTACCTTGGCATATAAAAAAAAGTAAGTTTTCTCTTTCCGTCTCTCTCAAGTAGTAGTGACAGCTGAAATTAGTTAGAAAGCACAGTAGGGGCAAATTAGGAATTTCACAAGAGGGATTTAATCGGAGGGTGGAGATTAAAGGAGTCGGTTACGGGAAGAGAAACATGTGGTCCTAGCTCCGTTAACGGTGACAGCAGAGGCACATGGCAATGCCGTTAAGAAGATCTGGCCGTTTCGTAGGAGAATGATTACCGATGATTTGTCGAATCAGAGAGTGACACGTAAGGGAGTAAATTGACCGGGTAATGCCGGTCGAAATAACCGGGAGTAAAACCCAATCGGGTTAGAAAGTTGGTTACAAGTAGGCAGAACCGAACCGTACTAAAAAATATTCATGCAGTTTGTTTCTAAAATGCCTTTCTGGTAAAAAGCAAACAGTGCTTTATCATCAACTATATTTTTTTGTTTTTTAAAAGAAAAATTTGTTTTCTTTCTTTTCAAACTTCTTGCTACTACTTGTTTTGTGAGGAGATGAGAGTGTGGAAGTACTATAAAAGTACTTGGTTATGTTTTCTCAAGTATATATTTTTCAATTTTTTTATCTTTATATTCTTCAATTTTCATAAATTATATGATATAGTTTAAATTTCAAAAGTTAAACGAATTATTTTAACTATGAATTTGAGAGTACAGTCTTTAAAATAAAATTTATTTATTTAAAATTATGTAAAACGTATTATAACTGATAGTAATTGAAAATATAAAATATTTAAAAGATGCGTATAAAAATATGATTACAAAGTTTTGTTTGAATCTCAAGATCAAAAAAGTGTCATATACATTAAGACAAAATAAATATAAGATGCGTATTAAATTAGTCATTTAGACATTATTGGGTTCTTATAGATGCATTAACTAGAAATTGATTGGAATTGGGCCTTGAAAGTAACAGTAAATAGTAAACGAGGGAGGGAAAGGAAAAGTAAAAAGTTTTATGAGTCTTCTGAAGCACTTCACTTGCGCATGAAGACATATAAAATTACTAATTGAAAGAAAGAGACTTTAAACCTTCATCGACGCAAGGCTCCACACCGGGCTTTCATGCTCTAAAGAACCTTAGAAGAAACTTAACATCATGTAGCACACCTTCCTCTTATCTTTGTAGAAGGGGAATTAATGGCAATGGGGCGGGCCGAATGCGAATGTAGGACAGATTTGACTTAAATCGTAAAAATTTCAATGATATATTTTTGTGATTTAAACCAGCCCCTCCCACATAAATATCTATTTACTTTTTTCTACTCTCATTTACATAAATATTCATACATTTTTATGAGGAAAAATGGAGTATAATATATTTGGGGAAAAAAACATTTTTATGTTGCACATGAAAATTGCGCAGTCTTGTATTTAAGAGTGAAGTGAATGTATCTTGGGTGGAATTAGAAAAGAGTCAAATTGTAATTATCTCATATTAAATTTTAAAAATATTTGTAAAAATTCATCCCGTCCCTCCTTGCCCCACCGTATCCTGCCCCACTCCATCCCACCTTGCTCCATTATCATTTCTATCAGTATAAATATAGAGAGATTATTCTAAAGAATCTTCAATTTAACTATTAAAATAATTATTGAAGATTACCATTATATCATTATTTTATGTTTAGTTCTTGTTTGGTCCAAATAATAATACTACAATACATGCATGCCTTCACAATTTTGAAGAAAGAGAATTAATTTGGAAGTTGATCCAAAACTGTCTCTATCATGTAGTGCTAGGAAACATTTTTTAAAAGAAAATATGAATGTCATAGTCTAGGAATGAAATAGAAAAACACAAGGAGTATCGATACATGACAGTTTTTATTAATTGAGTTCTTTAGAATATATGTAAAAATTGGGAGAATGTTATTCAAAAATACAATAATACGTCCAAAGAAATATTTTAAAAGATTTTAACATAACGACAAAAACAATTATTTAAGCTCAAATACAAGGGAGCTATTGGACAATCAATATATATACACACTTAAAATACTAGAAAAGTTTTTCTAAATCTCGTTTAATATAACAATTAATTTGATATAATTGCATCGTTAGCTTATTATTTGATAGTTTTATTTTATTATCCTTTAACTATCATTTAGTTGATTCACGATCTTTTGATATATGCTCATAAATTATGATAATTTTCTTCACTATCCTTAGGCAATGGCCACATAATTTGTAATAGAGTGAAAATTATCTACCTTGTCTTTTTTTTTTATCCTATAATAATATTAGAGTATAAAATATGATGCATATTGCTTAGTCGATTCACGATCCTTTGATATATCATTTGCTTAGTACATGCGTACATTACAATAAGTTGAATTTATGATCGGCAATAGGTTAGATCAAATAAGTTAGCCAAATGTTACAGCCCTAGAGTTGGAAGCTAGTGCCGCTTCCCTGATGAGCCCATGACAGGGCGAAATCAGTCGGTATGCATTTGGTCAGGCTGGCCTGGGGCGGTAGCGCTCCAGACTCTCAGCCCGTGATACAAAAGTCTCCAAACTGGAATTCAAGTATATTTTTGGGATAACAATATTAGAGTGTAAAATATTATACATATTCTTTAGTTGATTCGCAATCTTTTGCTATATCATTTGCTTAGTACGTGCGTACATTACAATAATTTGAATTTATGATTGGTAATAGCTTAGATCAAATAGATTTGTCAAAAAAGTCTCCAAACTCAAATTCAAGTATATTTTTGTACTTTATGGGGGACCTCCCCCATGCATGACTCATACGATATGGCACTTAAATTAAATTTGGCATAGGACAATGTGTGTAAAACTTGCCCTGCGCAAGACATGAAGCAATACCAGAATCTAAATTGCGCAGACTATTCATTTTCAATGTCAAACTCTCCAAAAATACACTAGTTTAATCGAAGAGTCCGAGCAACATAGACCAGAACTATGCCCATCAATTGCCTTCCACCATCATAGATACAGATAAAAGGGAGTGCCTAACATTTCTTATAAGTATTTATTAGCAAAGTAAGTTTTTAAGTTATATTGCAACATGGATTGCCCATTTCAACATTACAGCTTTCCATAGTACTTCTTAAATAGTTGAGTAAAAGGTGCTATAGAAGTAAGGCAAAAATTATTCAAACCAAAGTCTACTAATCAAAGAAGAGAATTTTTTTTCATGGAGATGTCATTTTCTAGTTTTTAATATACCACAGAAGTTATTCTTATGGGAAAAGAAAAAAGGAAAAAAAGTTAAAAATGTCATTATCATATTTGAAATATTTTTAAAATGCACTCTTTTATCTATTGGATCAAATTTTCTCTTCCTTCCGCCTATTGAATTAAAAATATTTTTAATATATACGTATTTAAAATGGTCAAAAATGCTTTCTTTCTACCAATTAGATAAACTGTTCTCTTAACATATTAGAAATGATTCAAATTTGCTCTTCATTCTACCAATTAGATAAAAAATTCTCTTACCATATTAAAAAAATGACTCACTTAACGTAATTTATACAAAAATATCAGTAATTTTGAAAAATTGAAATTGTTAGATAATGAAAAAAAATTAATATAACAAGGATGCTAGCGAAAGTCAAATGAATTTAAAAAATTGAGTTTTAATTTATTCAAATTTGAAGGCTGAAAATAATTTTTAAAAATATTTTGATGCTATAAAAATATCATATTTGTTAATAAAATATATTAAAATCGAGCAACATATTAAAAAGTATTTGATAATCGATAAGCATATTTTTAGGTAGAAGGTGGGTAACTTTACACTATTTTTAATAGGTTAAGGACATTTTAAAATCATTTTCGTATGTTAAGAACATTTTTGATCTAATAGATGAAAGAAGTACATTTCTGAATTATTTTTAATATGTAAAAAATATTTTTGAACGTTTTTTGAAGAAAAATCATTAAAAAAAAAGGATAATGGTTGAACTTTTAACTTTATACTATTTACGCAACATCGATTGCCCATTTCAACCTTACAGCTTTCCATTAATACTTCTTAAATACTCTAGTTGAAGTTAGGCAAAAATAGTTCAAACCAAAGTCTTCCAATAATTAAAGAAGAGAATTTTTCTTCATGGAGAAGTCATTTTCTAGTATTTAATATGCCAAAGAAGTTCATTCTTATGGGAAAAGGAAAAATCATCACAAGGAGGAAAATGTTAATTCCTCTGTCTATCTTTATTTATCTCCAATTGACCTGACACGAGGATTAAGAAGAAATAAATTATGAAAATAATTTTATCAAATTATTCTTTGAATATAATAAATATATTATAATTGATGATAAGAGTAAATTAGAAACTAAGTCTAAAATTATCTCTTGATTTTATACATTGGACAAGTATTGTTGAACATATCAAAATAATCTAGTGAACAAGTAATATCAGTAAACTTTTACTCCATTTGGCTATTTTATTTATCCACTATACTCAAAAATAGATATTCAATACTCGCTCTGTTTACTATTAGATGCCAAAAATATCCTAATTTGATTTTCATTTTTACTTGTTATTTTGGAGAAATCAAGATGATTTGGTAATATCATCCTATTATTTCCTAATTCTTAATTCAAATGACAAATCAATAATAGACAACTATTGTTGGATGGAGAGAGCAATTTTTAAGTTACTGGCTTTAAACACTTACTAGTCTCTAGTCTCTACTAATACTCAAAAGTTCCATCGGAACACTTTCCAATTTGCTGATATTACTGTTATGTTTAACCTTTTGTCAAGAACTAAATTTGATATAGATTGAGGCACATTGGATTCCCCCCATATTGATAAGTTAAAAGAGTTGTGGCAAATATGAAAACAAGGCCCCCCTAAAAACAAGGGCAAATGTCTCCTTATATATCTGTTTTTCAAACTAATTGTCTCCACATGCCTTATGTGAAGGACCACATCACCTTATTTCTACCCAAGAATGGACGTAACATGAAATTTTATGCGTAAAACCACAATTGTAACAATAATTTCGCCTTATATTTGAGTAGGCTGAATTCATTAAAAAACTTCTTAAACAATTTAAATATTTAGACTCTCCGAATTAAACGTGGCCCTTGCTTCTTCTCGTGTTACTAGAAATGCTGCAACTAAACTCTACCTTACATAACATTATCAGAGTATGATCAACCTTTTGTATCTTCTCTCACTATGTGCATTTGCCTATTTCGATAGTTTGTATGGAGTAAAGAGTGTTTTGATTGGGGAAATACAATGTGGAAAATAAAAATTCTGGGAATCTTCTCGAAAAAAGTCATTGAACATCTTTCAATGGGAAAATAGCAATTAGAGATGTTTTACGGTAGTGATTTCAACCCGCTTTTGCTTCGCCAACCCATTTCCACCACAGGTAAACAGATTGACACGGGTCAAACCCATATGATCTATCAATATCCAGTTCACCAGTTGTTCTAAACTCAGCTGTATAACTCGTATTAAATAATGTTAGTCACATTATAATTTACCACACAGACAAAACAATGGCTAAATGTAAAAAAGAAAGAGACAAAACAGTTCTATTTTAAAAGTTAATTATACAATGAAAAATTCAAAGTGGAATAGGACTATCTTGACATTTAAGAGACTTCTTTAACTTAAAGCAGATAACCTTAAGCTGTTAAATAACTATAATCTTGAAACTTCACAGTAAATAACATGTGAAGTTTAGGTGGCTACATTCTATGTTCTCAAGAAAAAAGAATTGGCATTTCTTCCCCATTCTATCATATCTTTTTGTTCCCCTTCTTGGGTTTCCTTTCCTTTACAGGATTTGAAGATTCCAACATCAAAGAACATATACAAGCATTCTCCGAGAGAGACTTGTTCAGTATCAAAGTGCTCTCTTGGCTTCCAAGAAATTGGGACGCTCCTTGTTGGCTGCCTCGACATCATTTGGTGATGCAACAGCAACAACGACCCCTTTATCTTTAACTGCCTCCATGACGTCTCCAAATTTCTTGAAATCATCCAGCCTATGAAGGATAAGAAGAATGCTTAATGGTAATAGCTTTATACAACTAATATGGAGGAGAAAGAAGCTGCTATCGGACAACAGGTTTATATTGCAAATTTGATTACTACTTTTGTGCACACACCAGATTGATCTTTCTTTGCATTGTATGCTGATCTAGCCTAAGAGTTGTCTTGCATTGCTGATCTATGCTTTTTTTATACTTAATTTTTTACTAGTTATGTCCCTATCTTTAAAGCGGAACATTTAGTCATAAAGGAAAAGGGTTTTATCAAGTGAAAGGGGAATAAAATAACAGCTTAGCCAATTGGGGAAAGTTTGCTCAAACAGCTAGCAAATAGTAACATTATCAAATATACCAACACCAGTTCATGATATAATAGATCATTTGCAGTAGCTCAGCTATGCTGCATAAAATAGCAAAAGCTATATGTGTCATACTATATATGCAAACAAAATTCAGCTTATATTGGTACTATGTTTAAATCTAAAATAGAAAAAGGAACGCATTCATATCAGCCAGAGAAACACCAGTTATATATACGTCTACCATATATGGAAACAAAATTACACTTAAGGGTCGTTTGGTAGATTGTATTTGGGAAAACATTGCACGCATTAACTCTGTGTCAGTAATATCTTGTTTGGTACACTTTTTCATGTTACGTATAACTAATACAAGACACTATTGTGTATTACTGATACCATAGCGTTCTAGATATTAGTAATGCAATGATTTTAATGCATGCATTAGCATGATTAAATACCAAATTGTCCCTCAAAACCTTTTTTTACATCTTTTCCACCATAAATGTAGAGGGTCTCTTTGTCAATAAATTTTTAATGCAACGCATGCTATTTCAATGCATTAAACCAAACAATACATAAAAATATTCTATGTATAATTAATGCAAGCAAAATTAATACATGCATTACTAATGCAAGCATTATTAATACATGCATTACTAATGCAAGCATTATTAATACACTCTATTTAGCATTATTCTTATGCACTCTACCAAACACCCCTTAATGTAAAACTATGTTATATCTACAGAGAGAAAATTCATTTAATCAGCCAAGAGAACGGGATGGCCGTGATATTTGCTGTCGCGAAAAAATCATGTATTGACATTACTTGCACTCATTATTTGATATTAATTTTAAGCTAAATACAGAAAGCTTAAGACACTTTTACCTGGTTGATAATATTTCCTCTCGCCTCCTTTGTCTTTCTTCATCTGTTACTCCCAGTAAATATCGTAATAAACTGAGAACATGAGTACACATCATTAGCTTTGATACAAACCAGTGAGCATTTCATCATTACCATCATCAAGAATTTCTCAATTAGCACACAGAATGGACAGAATATAAGGTCAAACTATTAGTCTTTCCTCCAAAAATTACAGAATCACAAGCAGTTGAACATTGGCACATTAAAATTTTTTTTGTCAAATCCTTATTCAAAAGAAAGAATTATTCTCAAACCAAAGCCAATTAATCACCATTTTGGCAGTTCAATTTCTTTTGCCCCTCTATTTTAACAGTTCTATAGACTGCAACAATTTCAAAACAGATCAAGGCTTACTAATCTGAGAAAACACAGAATATGCAGCCTATAAGCACATTGTGTAGAAAAAACATCGACAGATATATTGAGTGCATTACCAAACTAAGCATCTACCATTACAAAGCACTCCAACAGTACCAAGGTAAATACTGAATCAGGTTTAATTAAAATGAAACAAGATAGAAATTAGTCGTAATAAACTATCCTAGAAAATTAATAGCTAGTTTACCAGATCGATTGATAAGTCGGCCATTCCCGGCCTACCAAGCGAAACCAGTGGTTTTTTGGTCAAAACCAGCTAAGGCTAAAGTTCCATTAAAGAGCGGTCCCACATGGTAGAACTTCCTTGAATGGAAAGATACGAACATATTCTTGCAATTGGAGAGTAATATGAGCACAGAATAGGACTGGTCATCCACTTACCTACTGTATCCTTTGGCATCAGGCAATTGGTAAGAATCTACATCTCCAATAGTCCCAATAATTGCCTTCGTGAGTGCGTCATCATCCATTTCAAGTTCTTTAAGGAAACTACTGGTTCCGTCATACACATCAAGTGTCTTTAATAAATTTGGGTCTCGGTAGGACAAAAATGAGAATACTCCTGATGAACCGAAATCTAAGATGTTAGCTAGAGAAACTATGGACCCAGAAGTGCCCCTTCAGATAAGATGAACACAACCATACCTGAATGGGAGTCAAAACTACAAAATCCTCCATAAGCTCCACCACTAACACGTACACGATCCCACAGCCATGTATTACTTATATAATTAGAAATAACGTAAGCGCTTCCTTTAAGCTCATAACCAGCTTCATACAGATTAGCTGCTTTTCCAACATAATTCACCTATAAAGAAGGATCCCTCAAAATTATCAGCTGAATTTTGACAGTTAGATAGTGCAAAGTCAAAGAACAAAACTTTAGGAGACAGCCAACCTGAGTGGGAACAACAAAAGCTTCATTTGAGCGAGACAATTGTGCATTCCAAGCAGCTGGCTCCACTAGAGATGTGCTTGGAAGCAAATCAAGAAATTTGCTAATATGTTTCTCCGCGCTGCTGAGATTCTTCCCATCAGCTGTCAAATTTATTAGACACCCATTCTTGGAAAGTAAGGATTTTCGGATCTCCTCAAGGGATGAAGATATTTGAGGCCAATCCTTCTCAACTTGATCTTCAAGACCCTTCAGAAATTCCAAGTAGCTGCACGCACATAAAAAGAAAAGAGAGAGAGAGGATTGTTTCAAATATTTACATTCTCCTTTTTCCCCTGGATGGAGGAGGTTAAGTCTTAAGTCAATCTAAAACATTAGAAATACAGCGACAGCATTAGAAAGATAAATTAAAATCAGCCAGAGCTGGCCAATCAGGATCAATACTATGTACCCAAAAGGATAGGCCCATTGAAGATTGAAAATGTTGGCCAACAACCATCATTCTGACAAAGTCATTCAATATTAAAGGGACAAAGTCATACCTTACACCACCCATTTGTTCAGATATCCACCCAGCAATGTTAAGCTTCGCACCCATTCTTGCAGCAGCTATGCTATGACCACTGCCTCTGAGACGATTCTATAACCAAAAGTTCATGGGAAAAAGTTAGATAATACACCATGCACATCCATTTACAACAGCTCTTCAGTTCCAGGACTTCACGTATACCTCCATTCTCGATATGCTTTGAGAAACGAACTGCTTGAAACGCTTTTGATCATCAAGTTGGACATCTTGAAGAACACGGTTGATCTACAACAAACAAATTGACAAGATTTTGTCTATAAAAATATGGCTAGACAAATTATGAGCTTCAAAGATATCTGCTACCACCAAGTTAGAGAATCAGCTAATAGCTAGAAAATGGTCCATACAACCTTACATTCAGTATACTTGGCATGATTGACAAGGTCCATTAGTAGACCACGATCTAATTTTCTACCAAGTACATTCAACTATACCAGATAACTATGTCAAAGTAAACCATATAAACATGTTTGATACTTTATAAACATGATTAAGATGTCCAAATACAAACAAGATTTGCGTGAAATCTCCATCCAGATTGCAACTATGATTTTATGATATCGTCTTCCTTCCTATGTTCGTATGAGAAATATGGTGCTTTTCTCAAAATTGAGGTTTAAACCAAAGACTTGAAAACAAGGAAGGTGTGTCGTCCTCCAGCGCTCAATAGTCAATATGGCCCTCATCTCCTCTTTCATTTATTCACGGTAGAACTCATTAATTGAACCAATAGGAGACTCTAAATATATTAGAAAAATGTAACGGGATAAGTAGGGCTATATCATGCTGGAAAGATGCATAAGTCATTTAGCTTCCATGAACGAAAGGAAATAAATTAGGGAATAAAGTCTGGAGTTTGTCAAAGGCCAATAGTTCCACATAGCAACATGTTTGGCACAGGTTTATGAACAGCATACACCATCATTATACAAGATAACTAGCACTCTCAATTTAAAATTAAACTGATACAGTACCTAAATTAAAATTATAATCTCTACTCAGTTATACCACTAAATGGAAATCTACACAAACATGATCATTTTGAGGAAATCCCACTTGCATGTCATAAATAGTAGAATGTAACAAACACCTTTTCCTGTTTAATTTTCAACACAACTTTGACAGGTCCTTAGCTCCAAATCATCACTACAAAGACCTTGAAATGCAAAATTACCACCCCACTGTTCACATACAATTACATTACATCACGTCTCCTACAGCTTGGAAGATATTACAGCTATCAATTACCAAAGAGACAGATTTACCAAGTTAAATAGATCTTCTGTACGTTGTGACATGGCTTTGCCTCGAACAATTATCTTACTACATGGCTCCACCTTGCCATGCACGGATGAGGTGAAAGGATAGATTGATATTCCTCCAGTTTTCCTTCCAATTAACTGGTTCAACTGCACAAAGTCTAAATCCTTTGTGCCCATCTCCAGCAGAGACTGACTGTTGAGAAATTTTGCAAATCAGAATCAAATAATCCTCAATTCATGAACTTACATATCACTATTAAAAAAGCAAGGAATGGTTTTCCAAATAAGATATGTAGAAATCACAAACATATTTACACAACCCCGATGGTCAAAATAACACAGGTAAAAATTAGAGCCCACATGAACAAACAGGGACAGACAGAAGGAACAGGTAAACCACTACCGATCAACTAAACAAATTCTCTAGAAGAACGGAGGCAAAATAACAG
Source organism: Solanum ossicruentum (assembly GCA_025774065.1). NCBI lineage: Eukaryota > Viridiplantae > Streptophyta > Magnoliopsida > Solanales > Solanaceae > Solanum > Solanum ossicruentum. The sequence goes on along the minus strand of JAOTQR010000001.1, from coordinate 35,323,199 downwards.
GACTTGGGTAATATGGGAACAAGGACCACCATAATGCTTGAAGATGGCAACGGCTTCTGACAGAAACTTGATGCAGCAACAACAACATACCCAATGAAATCCCACAAAGTAGTGTCTAGGGAGTGTAGAGTGTACACAGACCTTACCACTACCTCGTAGAGGTGAAGAGGTTGTTTCTGACGAAAGATCCCCGGCTCAAGTGTATCAACCCCAAATAAAGGAAGGAAAAAAAAGCAGTAGAGAAAGCAAAGATAAATAGATAAAGCAGTATAAAGTCTACAAAGTCTGCAGGAGTAAAACAATAACAACAAAAAAATAGTGCGATAATCGAAATACAATAAACAATGTAAGTCCAAAACTACTGAGCATGACTAATCCAACGGTCGGCACTAAACCTAGCAAGACAAGACAACACTTTACCCCTAGTACCCTTCTATCCTAATACACAACCTCTATTCTTTCTTATATAAAGTCATGTCCTCAATAATACAAATGTGTCATGTCCTATCTAATCACCTCTCCCTAATACTTTTTAGGCCTATTGCTACCTCTCTGCATATCCTCTAGAATCAACCTCTCACCCTTCCTTAATGGGGTGACGATGCACTTCCTCTGCACATGTCCAAATCATCTCAATATCGGTTCCCTCGTCTTGTCCACCACAGAGGCTACTCACACCTTCTCCCGAATAACCTAACTCCCCAAAAATTTTGAGGCAAACAGCACCTTAATGGAGGTCTCGTCCACCGACACCTTCCTTGATGCACTTCACTTGATCCAAATTGTGAGCCTTTCTCTCTCTTGATTTCATTAGCCTATACAATCTTTTATCCCCACCTTTGTCCCCTAGCTTGACATACAAGCATCTGAAAGTTGGTAACTGCCAACTTCATTTCCATCTTTGTTATTTTATAGACCTCCTTAAGTGTGCTTCTCTTCCTCGTCCATGCACTCCACCCATTAAGTATAACCAAACCTACTTTACTTCCACTTTACCTTAACAGAAAATTGCTGCATCTCCCTAAAACCCAAGGAGCAAAGAAGGCTATACAACATCCAATCATCGAGTTCAAATAACATACAAAAAAAATATGAGACCACAACTACTGTTCCAGTGAGGGCGTTCATGAGTGTTAACTTTTATGTGCCATAGCCTATAGATTCTGAGTTCATTTAGTTCCACTTTGTTTGCTTCACTTCCCTATAAGAAAATCCTCTTTCATCCTTCCCTTTTATGAGAAGCAGGAGCCGCCATTGCTAAAGAAACATTTATATCAAATTATTAGTTCAGGGCAATATATTACCAGAAAAGTGGGACCAACGGTAGCAGCTCTTGCTTCAATGAGCTCATGTTGAAGACAACTTCAGCGTAAAGAACATCATTTGTGAAGAGGTCGTGCTTCAAAACTTTTACCCCATTGATATCTCCAATCTACATAAATGGCCAAACAAGTTAAACTACAATGGAAACTATTTAACAGAATTAAAGCAAAGAAAAAGGTAACTTGTGATTACCTCAATTGGAACTTGTACAGGTTCTCGAGGAATATCTCGTAGAGAAAGGCAGGGCACAGCCTTTAGAGCTTCTGGTGGGTCAGGAGTTTCTTGCTTTAACCGTAGCTCATGCGTTGCCCGAGCCAGCTCAGCAAGATCTTCTTGGGTCATGCTTGCTTTAACTTTATCCAATGTTTCTTTTTCTATTTGTTCCTCACGAGATGCCTTCTCTGGGTCAGGCTGAAGGAAACAAGACCCATATTTAACAGACACCAAAAGTTCATATCTTCTCAAAGAAAGGAAATTAGAATTAATGACAAACCTGCATCTCAACTGTTACACGGTGTGGATTTCTCAAGATGTATTTGTCCATTAAAGGAGCAAAAACAGCTTTGGAGCCTTCGTTAGCTATTCTGGCTTTCAGGGCCTCCAAAGGTTTCTGATACTTCAGTGGTTCAAATGGATCCATGTCATAAACCCATTTCCCCTGAAGAAACATCAGAATGGAAATAAAACAACTCATTCATTACAAAAGCAAGGAAAAAAGAAAATGCAAGTGATGAGAATCAAGATAATGATAAGACTTATAAAACTTTCTTCGTACAATGGAGCGGAGCATCAATGCTAAACCACGTGGGAATGAGCCAGTGTTATTTTCTCTAAGAGAAAATTCAATTGTGTTCATTGATGCCTCCACAGCATCTGAATCAAAACCTTTGTCGGCTAAATCTTCCAGGGTGCTCATGATCAATTCTTCAACCTTTTGAATGTTCTCTTCTGAGACACCCTTCAACCCAATGCTAAACTGAGGCTGAAGGAGCTCATCCTCAATTCCACCACCAACAATAGCATCTCCTAAACCACTTTCTAGCAAGATCTTCCTCAAGGGAGAAGCTGGAGTCCCCAATAGCAGATGATCCAAAAATCCTAGGGCAAGCTCAGTTTCCAAATCCAATGGCTTGTCAGATAACAGCCAATTAACACACACCATGTGCTTCTTTTTCAGGTCCCCATCTTCCCCAACAGGATATTTTTCTACGATCCTTACTGGCTCCGAAAATAGTGTCTGTGGTTCAACTCTTGATTCATGTGGAGCTGAACTGGCATCAAACATGTTCAAGTACTCTGCACATAAATTACAAACATTATGGGAACATGAGATGCACCAGTTTTTAAGACAAGCTTCGGGGTTCTACTATAAAACTGAAGTCATTACTGAAAAGAATGAACACAGATGATACTATGTAAATTTTCACAAATTTGTGCGACATTAATCAATATAATTTTTTTTAAAACTGACATTAATCAATATAATTGACATTCTAACTCCATTTTAGCAAGTTATACTTATTTATTTAAATTTCTATTTAATGCTCATTTTAACTTTTGGAGAACTCTTAGAATTTTTGATAGCCAGCATACTGTTCAATACCAACAGAGAACAAAGAACAAAGTTGGACAAGGACATGTATATATGCTCCAGAAAAGGTAGACTGTCCATGTTCATTTGAAATTGTAAGATGTAAAAGAATTAAGTACCACTTAAGATCCGAAGACGTTCATTTGGGTCATCGTCTCCGTAAAACCATATTCTTGCATTGCTTGGATGGTAAAATTTTCTGTGGAACTCCTGCAAAAATATAGAACAGGAAACACAGTCAAACTAAGAGGATAAGGAATTAACTCTCAGTGGCATAATTCCAGACATATTAGTTAATCAGGCACGACTACTCTCCCTTTTGCCAGCATTATCACATAATAAGTGTAGTTTGAAACAAATTTAGTAGACATACTGATGCATCACCAACCTATACAGTAGATATGCATCATTTCAAATTGCAGTTGTCTCATCGTGCATCTTCTTTTCTTTTTGATTCCTTAATGTAACAATGTATAAGGCCCAGTTACAATACAGGATATTTGTCCAATGTGTAACAACATCCAATTTAAGGACTTAATTCTTCCAATAATTTAACTTTTAAGATTTTAACAGGAACACCAAAAGAATTGCCGCAATAATTGATGAGAACTTGTGTGAAAGTCACCATCAAAACCATCCAGGAAGAGCCTTGGTTGTCAAAATTTAATGCAAGGTTAATGTCTTAAAAATGATCGAAAAGAATAGACATGGGAGAAGAGGTAAGGTGCCACCAAATCAACCACCAGAAAGAGAAAGGGAGGTAAGGCTTTAGCCAGGAAGTGGCATAAGACCATTTACTGATAGCTGAAGCTACTTAAATCTCTACAAAGATTGAAGAAGTCCTAAAATTATGTGTACGAGAGAAAAAAGAAGTTTTTCATTGAATACAAGACATCTATGCATTTGTGTCAAACACAAAAAATATATTGTCGTCCATGTAGCACAATATCCAATTTAAGAACTTTTTTTTGAAATCCAATTTCGAACTTAACTCTTCATATATTTATAACTAAACAATCTAATATTAAAACTTAACACTTAGCAATCAACAAAACTTGTAACCATTCAAAAAAAAAAGTCAAAAGCAAAGTGTAGAAGCATCAAGGTTAGTTAGGAGTATTTGCCATGTAATTGGTAAAAATCATGTTAGCGAAGAAAAGCCTACATGAAGAAAACACACACAACCACACACATAATGCTAAAATTAACCATGACAATAACAGTATCTTACCATTCTAAAATGAAACTATAATGAATACAACTATATGGGCAAAAGAATTGACAACGCTACTACTTGTGTAAAACATGTTTAATAAATCATGTTAATTAAACTCAAAACTACTTTACTTTTTGTAATTTAGATGGAAATAAATAGTTAAGTTTTAACCTATGTTCAAGCTAGATTTCTTATAATAACTTTTAATATTTATAGCAATTCTTTTATAACTTATTTTCCTTCTTTTTTGTTCAACAAGGTGAAGGAAAAATTGCCTCTTATCCTTGCTAGTTCAAATCAACATCCTTGGTCTGAAGGTTCCAACCTTCACAAATCTATCTCAACGCAGGTTCCATGGGTTAGTTAGCTAGCTTTTGTAGAGACACACCTACCTTAATGTTTGTATGAAGCGCTAAGTTATAGGAGCAAAATGTCCAGATTTTACAATGCTTGATATCAAGGTTAACGCACGCCTTAAGTCTTTAACAACAGCGATCCTTCTAACAGCCTCAACGAATATTTGCGTGATATCTCTACCATGTTTAGCCCAAAGCATGTTGCTAAGCACTTCATTTGAGAAGCTTATGGTTTCTCACCTTGAAGATTAAAGCACACAGTCCCCTAGATACTTATGTGTTTAGAACCCATGAAAACAAGACGACAACAATATGATGGAAGAGCAACCACACCTGCACAACTTGTTTATACAATGATGACAATTCACAAATATGATGGCCATTTAATTGTGCATTGAACATATACAATCTTTGGAATAACTTGTAAGCAAGAGTGAATCCTCATCACTCTAAAATTCTAGCTTATAGGCTTTACTTCGGCAGCTACAAGATTATCAGTTAACCACATAAGAAAATGGTTTATCAGTCACCAAAAGATAGCAGCTCAAGTTTTCTATTTGCACGTGAAAATGCAGGTACACTTATGATACATCAAAGGAGCATCTGTGTACATGAAGCAAGCAACACAACCATAAACAATTCTGGCCCACAATTTTCAATAACATCCAAATTCAACTAAACACCTCACAACAAGCATGACAAGAAACATTGGAAAATTATTATGAAACAATGATGGGAAGAATCCAAAAATTGACATAATTAAGTTATGAAGATTAGCATTGTATGATTACAATAACAAAAACTTGTAAATGCTTTGAAGATTTTTTTTATGAGTAATGTGAATATTTTTAAGTTTATAATCCATGAACAAGCAAACTAATGGGAAAGAGGCTACCAACCTTAAATTCCTCAAAAGAAAGGCTAGGAATTACTCGTGGGTCACCGCCACTGTCAACACCATAGGTATTATCAGGAAAAAGCGCCTGTAGAAGACATAACTCACTCCTTTAAAAAAAAAATAGTTTGAATAGAGCACTACATATATTTTGTGAAAGAAACCCATGAATCGAACTATTGAATAAAGAAACCTCTGAAGTGTATTGACATCATCAAATTACATATATCCCTTACATGGATTATTAGCCAAGTACACATCTTTGTGATGTGTTCTTTGAATTGACACAAGATTTAGCATTCCATAACACACTTTCCAGGCATGAAATTTAGTGAATATAAAACAAAGTACTTCACCTTGTAAAACGCACAAAACATTTCTTTAAACACATACAGCTGTTTCTTTTATCCTTCTGAGTCCACCTGACTTGTTGAGCTCATGTACTGAACTACTTTTTGGCCTTTACACTCTAAACTTGTACGGGAGGATTTCAAATGACTGAATCAGTTAACTATATCAATTTCTAGAACACATTATCATCAGTGATATCCGATCAATAAAAATCGTTATACATAAAAACATTCAGCAATAACAATCAATCCTATCCACATACTCACAAATTATAAGAATATTTAGACAATAAATCAGCTTGTCATCACTTATACATATGTTTAATGCTTGTCTTAAGTCGGTCAATAAGTGTGGCATCCATACCTGCTGGGAAGTTCTTCCCAGTAGATTATCGGGCTGAGAATAAACCCCCTTCATCTCATTGAACACAACCCCTGAAGTTTTACATAAAAGCTTTTGTAAGATATGCAGAGACAAGCTGCGGATGCACCACTATTCGTAGGGATCAAAAAAGAAGACAAAAAGAATTGTTCAAAGAAGCTACTGCAGGATATTGATAAAATGCAAGAAAGAAACAGAGACTTATGGTAAAACCTTTGAAAGTTATGTCATCTGAGGGGTCATTCAGTTCATAATGCCAACCCTCTTGTTGGAATGTTTGGAAATCCTCCACACATTTAGGGAAAAAGACTGCATCTAAGTAAACATCAACCAGGTTGTAGAAATCCTGTTTGGAAGAGATAAGCATATATTAGACGGAACAAACTTTAACCTGGAGGACTGACAGGTTGCACTGCTAGTTTTCGGATACGAGATATTCCATAATGATGTTCAACATAAAATGTTGTCCTAACCTTTGTATTTGTGGATGCCACAGGATAACATGTCCTATCCGGATATGTGAAAGCATTCAGAAAAGTGTTCAAGCTTCCCTTCAACAGTTCAACAAAGGGTTCTTTCAACGGATACTTTCTTGAACCACACAGTACACTATGTTCCAATATGTGAGGAATTCCAGTAGAATCTTTCCTGCATTAATATTAAGTATTAAGGCATGGGCTACTACTCCTCGTTTTCCTTAAAGAAACACGCAGTTAAATTTTATCAAAATCTAGATATTCCATGGGCCTTGCTTTAATTCATTACTCTTAACAGATAAAGAACTTGTCGCGAAAAAGATTCTTTGTGTAATTTTACAGTCAAATACCATGTTAAACCAAGTAAATACGCTCATCAGCCACATTGTCAGATAAGCAGTCCTTACAAGCACACTACAATACGAGAAGATAAACTTACGGAGGCGTCCGAAAGACAACACCGAAGACCTTATTCTCGTCGTCATTGGAGACTGACATTACTTCAGCGCCAGTTTTCTTGTGTTTATACAAAACAGCTTTAGATTTACACTCATCAATGAACTGTTCGGATACTTTCTCGAACCCGTATTTCTCAGCAACTTCATCATCAGCACCAAGAAACTCTAACATGTATGACAAGAAAATGTCAAATTAGATAAGAAAAAGAGTCAAATTAGACGAGAGCAATGCAATGAGTACTCACCTTGAGATGATTGAGGGGCGGAAGTGGCGATAGCTCGAACTGAAAGAGGGTAGAACTGTCTTTTCAAGTTGATTGAAGGCGATATGCCGCGAACGTTACTCCGGACAAGTGAACGCCGGCGGTGAAGATTCTGGAGTAAACGGTGTCGTCTAGCTGAGTAAGAAGCGAATCTGTGTGAAGAGCGTGAGAAGATTCTAGAGAAGGCGAGACTGGAAGTGGAAGACAGAGAGCGAAGAAGCACAGCCCTCTCCATTGACGGCTTGCGGAGAAAGGTAGAAAAATGGAAGTGTGTGAAGAAGAAGGGGATTTTGGTTGAGAGAGAAATAAAGAAATATCGCAGGGGGCTTTAGTAGTGAACGGTCTAAAATGATTTTTGGACCGTTCCAAATTTTCATGTTTGCCCAAAATTATTTTTGTGGAGAATCATCAGGCCATTTTGCAAGCTTCTCTACCTCCCAAATTAGACGGTAAAAATTATGAAACTATACAAAATAAATCATACGTGAAATTATTTATTCCTACTGAATTCAATCTAAATTTTTTATTCTTGATTTATTAATAATTTAAATTATTTATGTTTTTACTTTACTTTCTCTTTTTTATTTTATCTATGACATCATACTATGATAACTCTTTGTGATATTCCAACAGTACATATATATATCGTATCGATATCCTATAGAATTAGTTTAATCATCTAATACTTTAACAGTATATTGATAACCTATTGGTACGATATAAATAATTAAAAAATTATTAAACTTTAAATTAGTAGAAATAAATATTTGTTGTGATACTCCATTGGTATATTGATGCATATCGATATTTTATACGACTGGAGTTTAATTGTCTGTGATATTCCATTGGTGTATTGATACCCTATCGGTGTCATATAGTTGGAGCTCTTATTTTAAGTAATAGAACGACTAAGAGAAAATTATTGAAGTCACAAAATTATTTATTAAACTCTAAATAGAAAGTATATTCATGTGATACTTCGTCGGTATATTGATACCATATCTGTATTATATAATTTTGAGCTCTTCTTTTAATAAATAAAATAATTAAGAAAAAAATATTAAAATCACAAGCTTATTTATTAAATTTTAAATTAATAAAAATTTATATTTTTATACTACTTTATCGATATATTGATACCATATTGCAAGGCTTTTTCAAAATAAAGATCGGACTATGACGATAGACACTAATCGTGATATATTGAGAGATTTTGGAATTCTAATTCAAATGAAATTAGTATAGGAACCTGAAATAAGAGGTGGACCCAAAGAGGCAAACATAGAGATGATACGCACAGGCAGCTCTATAGGTGGAGGCACACGAAGATGACATTATTTTTAATGAAATTGAGGAACTTGTGACCCTCCTTATCAAATATTATACTTTGTTCATCTTTGATTGAAACAAAAAATTCCCAAAAGCCATTTCATTGAGATAAACGAATATTTTAAAATTAAAAATGTCATCAAATATTAAATATAAAAACGTGTTAGTATTTTTTTAATTCATAAAAAAAGAAACAAATGAAATATCAAGAAAAAAGATTTTTATAGCAATAATAGCATATTGGAATATCATTAAGTGAGATGTGAATAGAGTATACATCAATCTAAAAAAAAATATGGTGTATGCACAAATTTTAGCTATATATTATAGTATTAAAAATTATTTTTAAAATATATGAGGCAAGTAAAATAAATCAAAATAATAATAAAAATAAAAGTAATATGATAACTAATAAAAAATTTATAAATAACAAGACACAGAAAACAACGCGAGACAGAAATGCAACTACGTTCAATTCATTCATAAACTTGTATTATTAGTATCTTGCTTTGGCACATGCTGCCTTATTGTTGAATTTCCATCACAACTTTAATCAAGATTAAGAATGACAAATCGCATGATTAATCCTAGGACTGATTAAGGAAAGATGCTAATTTATTCAGCATGGCCATGGCATTTTAGGCTTCTGGATCAAAAAGGTGGAGCACATGTGGCTCATCTTTAACCTCCACAAGCTCCACCGTCCCCGGCTACCCACTCTTCCCTAACGCCTCCTTATAGTAAAACCCCCTGAAACTCAATACATCTTTTCCGGCGACATAAACAAGTACTCTCTCACACCCTAAGCTACACAAATTCGGATCGCTTTCCGGGTTTAGCAGCGGGTCATCTAATCAGGAGCTGCTGGATGAGCGAAAAGCCATAGCTTCTCAAAAAGATCCTTGGCGCCTAAGTTTTCTCCGCCCTCACCGTCAATCGGATCCTTTTTCGGATCATCTAATCCGGAGCTATTGGGATTCGCACTCAACCATAGGTCCTCAACGAAATCATTGTCAAGCAAGTTTTCTTCTGCACCGTCAATTGGATCCTTCCCCCAGAAATATGGACAAGCAAGGAAAATGCCATCAAGTTTCACACCACCCTCCAACTTTTCCAACCCGACCCGAATTGCTACATGGTGTGCGATGTTACCACCCGCGCTATCGCCTCCCAAATAGACGCGATTGAAATCGGCATGGTCTTTCAGCCATGGCTCATGACCATCACCGTTGGCATGTGAAATGACCCATTTCAGAGCTAGCCATGAATCTTCATAAGCTATGGGTAACGGGTACTCGGGAGCTAACCTGTAGTTAACAGAGACGATGACGACTTTTGCTTCAGCTGCTACCATGCTAAGATGCTTGTTATATGAAGGTGAAAAAGCAGATTCGATTACAAAACCGCCGCCGTGAAAGTAGACGAAGAGGGGAATTTTCTGAACAGGGTCGACATTTTTGGGCAAGTAAAGTCTTGCTGACAGGTTAATTTGTGGATCGATTTCAACGTCTTTGATTTGTAGTCCTGTTTCAGGATCCGATTGAGGTGGGACAAAACCTTGGCCGATCAGCCGCTCGATTCTACCATCTTTGTAAACTCTCAGCAATGGGAAGAAGTTATGTACTATTTCCGCCATTGCTAAAAGCTATAAAGATGCATACACGTGCTGTGACAATTGCTTTTATAATCAAGAATTTTTAGAAATTATTTAAATTTGTGGTTTTTGCATTGAATTGCCCAATCTTTTTGTTGAATTGCACAAATGTGATGCTTTAATCACGTATCTGGAAGGTGCATTTAGTAAGAGAGCATTATAATAACTCCTTTGCTTATATACTTGTGTGGCTGGGTTTCGAGCACGCAACTTTCAGCCTAAAATGTAAGGCCAAAACCACTGGCCAAACCAGTTCTTATGTAAAAAGCCTAAAAGTTTAATTTAAATTTTTTATTGCTATGCAAAAATAGCAGGGAAAAATTAAATGTTGTGGTTGGGATTCAAGCCCACGACTCAACCTGAAATGTAAGGCTGAAATCATTGGTTCAAACTAGAGCTAAGGAGGCTTCAATCCTTAATCTTTATCTCCATCTTTGCCCAGACTTAACAGGGCCTTACTTATTTGGGAGAGGGAGAGAGTAGAGCCTCGAAAAGCACTGTTGAGAGGAAGATCCTTGGCCCCTCTTCAATGACACGAAAAAGGGATATTAGATCCCACATGATGCCTTGTACCATCACCCAACCTTGTGTCTCGCCTGTCGACTTGAGTCAAGTAACTTTCGATCGAGGACTATCGGTGAAAGCGAACCGAGCGAGAGCAAAGCAAGCTCTAGTGCTGGACTGTCTTCGTGGTCCCATTTTAGACATAGTAAGAAGAGTAGCAATGTTGGGTAAAGCCATAAGCATTGAGCTTACGCGGACCAAGCTGCGAAAAAAACTTTTTGAGTAGCCGTCCTTCCATGCCAAGCCAGCACGATGAGGTTCCCCTTCCTCGGACCAAGAGGCTAGATGGCGAGTGCCTGATCGAATTGATTAGGTCATGACAGAGCCAACCTCAGTGAAAAAGTTGAAGTCATTTTTAGAAAAAGCTTCCTACTTGAGAAGGTTCTTACAAAGCACAATATTATAGAAGAAATTAAATGAAGTACTCCAGATACAAAGTATGGAAATGTGTCTATAACTTCTCTCCCACGGCCTACCCCCAATCTAGCATAGCTACGTGGAGAGTCCTTGCTTGTTCTGAATGAAAGTGAATACAGATGCACCTATTTTTAGTGCAGAGCCGAGTTCATGATTGCGGATTGCGCAGATTGACTTCTCCTAATGCCATATAGAAACGTGGTAGAGAAGGTTAGCTCAGGGAAGAAAGTTAAGTAAGGACGAGCTAGCCTACCTATCAGGCGCCAACAAAAGATAAAGTTTTCACATGGGCTCATCATCTGATGCAGAATCGATGCGCGAGGACATGGGAGCAAAAAAAAGAAAGAGAGGGATAGGGTTTTTCTTGCTTTTGGCATAGCGGCCCCCCAGTGGAGGTTCGCGCGACGGGCTATTAGCTCAGTAGTAGAGCGCGCCCCTGATAATAGCAACGTTGTGCCTGGGCTGTGAGGGCTCTTAGCCACATGGATAGTTCAATATGATTCCGAAGGATGAACCGGATATGGACAACAACCCTAGTCGCTATCTTTATATCTGGTTTACTTATAATAATATAATATATAATAAAATAAATATACAATATAGACTAATGTCAGTTAGTATTATTTTGCCCCCTTTCTAAAGAGTTTTAAAATATACAGTAAAAGAAAAATCTATGATAAAAATCTTTAAAAATTAATAATTAATAAATTTTGAAATACATGATAAACTATACTAGTATAATTAACAATCAATGATTTTGAATATATATGTAATGAAATAATAATATATTTTTATAGTTTGTCATTTTTATTTTTAAAATTATTTTGAAAATATTATTTTTTGTTAGTGTTTTTCATGCAGAGTTATTATTAACGCTAGTCAAATCGGACAAAATTAAATCTATATTAAGTATGTCAATTTATATATAGTACAAATAATGTAAAGCCTCCTCTTGGTAGATTACTTTCAATTTTCTTCCATCACAACTTTACGTTGTCATCTTCTATTTTACGATAATCCTTTTTAATAATTATTATATTGATAAAATTAATTTTGTATAAGTTCTGAAAAACATTCTAAATGTATAAAAATTTATATATACTTACTTTTTTTCTTTAGATTGACAAAGAAAGATAGCATAGTAAATGACTTTATTTGCTTTACTAGTATATTGACAAATTATATAAACGTATTTATATATTAATAATAAATTATGCAAATAAAAATATTTTTAATAAATAAAGTTATAATTATAAAATATAATTAGATAAACTAAGAAGTATAAAATAATTTTTTATGATTATATGCGAAAATTTGTGGTACAAGTTTTTCTCCACCTAGGACTGGTGGTTAAGGAAAGACACCAATTTTTTCAGCATAGCCATGGCATTTTCGGCTTCTGGAGCAAAAAGATGAAACACATGTTCCTCATCTTTAACCTCCACAATCTCCACCGTTCCCGGCCACCCACTCTTCTCCAACGCCTCCTTATAGTAAAATCCTCTGAATCTCAACGGATCTTTTCCGGCAACATACACAAGTACTTTCTCACACCCTAAGCTACACAACTTCGGATCCTTTTCCGGGTTTATCAGCGGGTCATCTAATCCGGAGCTATTAGGATTAGCGAAAAGCCATAGCTTCTCAACGTAATCCTTGGCACCCAGGTTTTCTTCCTCACCGTCAATCAGATCCTTCCCCCAGAAATATGGACAGGCGAGGAAAATCCCAACAAGTTTCACACCCTCCAATTTTTCCAACCCGAGCCGAATTGCTATATGATGTGCGATGTTACCACCCGCGCTATCTCCCCCCAAATAGACGCGATTGAAATCGGCATGGTCTTTTAGCCATGGCTCATGACCGTCTCCATTAGCATGGGAAGTGACCCATTTGAAATCTAGCCATGAATCTTCATAAGCTATGGGTAACGGGTACTCGGGAGCTAACCTGTAGTTAACAGAGACGATGACGACTTTTGCTTCAGCTGCTACCATGCTAAGATGCTTGTGATATGTAGGTGAAGAAGCAGATTCGATGACAAAGCCACCGCCATGAAAGTAGATGAAAAGGGGGATTTTCTGAACCGGGTCGACTTTTTGGGGCAGGTAAAGTCTTGCTGATAGGTTAATTTGTGGATCAATTTCGACATCTTTGATTTGTACTCCGGTTTCGGGATCCGATTGAGCTGGGACAGAACCTTGGCCCATCAGTCTCTCGATTCTACCATCTTTGTTAACTCTCATCAGTGGGAAGAAGTCATGTAGTATTTCCGCCATTCCTATAAAGGCTAAGTTGCAGGAGGAGGTTAGTACACTGTACACAAATGCTGTGACAACTCCTTTTATAACCAAGAATTTGCCCAATTATTTGTCTGCAACTTAATTCCACGAATTAAAAACGATAAAATATATAAAGATTTTATCACTAATTTAAATAATATTAAATAAAAATATTATGAAAATAAAGACAATTATAATAAAACGTGACATATAGTTTGACAAATAATCCTAAGCGATAGGCATAACAGGTGGCCAATCAATAGTTCAAAACGTCGAAATCAATTAACAGGAATAGTTTGATTAGCAAGTGATCAAATGAATGCCAACACATACAAAGTTGTCTCTCAACAATGCTTATTATACTATCTTTATTTTAAAAATAAACTCTGAACATTTAGAATTAATACAGGAGTTAAAAAATGAGAACGTCACTTTCTTTTAACTCAGCATCTATAAAAATCAATAATGTTTCTGAAGGACTGAGACTATTTTCGTCCTCATTGATTTTCTCCTTATATTCTATTCATACGTTCACATTTTGATATTTTTGTCCTCAGGATCCATCACCATATATACAAACAATTCAAGTGAGCGTAGCTCATACGTCACGACCAAGGCAAGTTCTACGTGTCAACATTTTAAGCCTTTAAAAAATCAGAATTTGAAATTTATAAATTAAATTATTTTTAAAAGTATAAAATTTAGATTAGAATTACTGAATTTGATTCAACTTTTCAATTATACACGGAAACGTACGCTGGTGGTATTCCTTTTCATCATTTAAGAAGTTTGTTCCGTCTTAGAAATAAGTACTAGATTCTCTGCTCCATTTTAATTAAATAAGTAATGCATACCTATTAAAAAAATATTTATAAATAAAATTTATATTATAATGGATATATAAATAATTTATCTCTTAAAAAATATAAAAATTTTAATAAAAAAAATATTCACTTTAATTTTTGAATAATTCAAATGTTTTAAACTTAAAAAAAATTATAAAAATTTAATTCATTACGGGGGGGAGTAATAGGATAGGAACAACGACCATCCAAAAATTGGGATGATTGGACAATGCTTGGTTAAAGAAAAGTAAATCGTATTTGATTTATTTTAGGACATGAATTTCAGTCAATCAGATTTGAGATTTTATTTGGACCGACAATTTGAATATGCAAAAGTTATGGATTCAGACCATTTCTCAATGAGAAAAACCTTACCTCCAGCTTATTCCTAAAAATACTACTCAATTCCACGATTAGACGTTGGACTGATTAAGGAAAGAGACCAATTTTTTCAGCATGGCCATGGCATTTTGAGCTTCTGGAGAAAATAGGTGAAACACATGTGGCTCATCTTTAATCTCCACAAGCTCCACCGTCCCCGGCCATCCACTCTTCTCCAACGTCTCTTTATAGTAAAACCCCCTGAATCTCAATGCGTCCTTTCCGGTCACATACATAAGTACTTTCTCACAACCTAAGCTACACAATTTCGGATCCTTTTCCGGGTTAATCAACGGGTCATCTAATCCGGATCCGTTGGGATTCGCAAACAACCATAGCTTGTCAATGGTATTCTTGACACCCGAGTTTTCTCCTTCACTGCCAATCAGATCCTTCCCCCAGAAATATGGACAAGCAAGGAAAATCCCATCGAGTTTCACACCTTCTAACCTTTCCAACCCGACCCGAATTGCCATATGGTGTGCGATGTTACCACCCGCACTATCTCCCCCAAAATAGACGCGATTGAAGTCGGCATGGTCTTTTAGCCATGGCTCATGATCACCATCTTTGGCATGGGAACTGACCCATTTGAGAGCTACCCATGAATCTTCATAAGCTATGGGTAATGGGTACTCTGGAGCTAACCTGTAGTTAACAGAGATGACGACGACTTTTGCTTCAGCTGCTACCATGCTAAGATGCTTGTGATATGTTGGTGAAAAAGCAGATTCGATTACAAAGGCGCCGCCGTGGAAATAGACCAAAAGGGGAATTTTCTCTACCGGGTAGACATTTTTGGGTAGGTAAAGTCTTGCTGATAGGTTAATTTGTGGATCAATTTCAACGTCTTTGATTTGTACTCCGGATTCAGGATCCGATTCAGGTGGAACATAACCTTCACCCATCAGCCGCTCAATTCGACCATCTTTGTAAACTCTTATGAGTGGGAAAAGATCATGTACTATTTCCGCCATTGCTAAAAGCTAAAGATGTAAGAGAAGGCTGGTGTTACTATTCGCAAGAACTGTGGGATCTAACCAAACTTTTTAAATATTTTACTTGGATTTTAGATTTTATTATGACAGCTTGATTTGCATGAATTTTAGGAAAAATAAAAAAAAATTTAATTTTGTGATTGTAAAGTAAAATTATTTTTCAATGTATTATATCTTAAACATGTCATATTAAAAATTAAAATTAAAATGTTACAAAAAAAAAAGAAAAAAATTACTCTTTTTTTAAATATACTAACATAGTAAATAGATCATTATTTTCCAAACAAATAGAATATTTCTATATTAAAATATTAAAAAAGAACCTAACGTTTGGTGTCATTCATGACTACTATATTTCTGACATTTATTTATTTATTTATTTATTTTCCTATACGGTAAATTTGCTTGTGTGATTGAATATGTGCTTGTTTCTTCAATGCAAAGTAGCCAACATAATATAGATGTTTGGGTTTGGATAATTAGAAAAAAATCATCGCCTAACATTATTTTCTTGTTACATTTTTTCAAAAAAAGGAATCAATATTCATTTTCAGTTTAAATTATTTGTTAAAATTTTTCAAAGCATGTATATCAATTTTATTACAAAAATTAATTTTTTAGTGCGTTTGTACAAAAGAAAACTGTTTTAAACAAATGGCTACCTTTTAGTATTTTTTCGTTGAAATATTAGATAGTTAAAGTGTTCACTTACCTACTATGTAAGTTAAAAGGTCAAAATTAAAATTAGAACCAAATGTATGTATTATGCCTAATAATTAAATTAAGCAGAAATTATAGTAGAATAAATTCTACTATATTATAAGAGATGAGAATAAATGGAGAAATTGTTATCTCTCCTTTTTTCTTTTTTTCCCAATTTCCTGATGCTCCATAAATGGAGAGTCCAGTTAATGAGTCTGATAGTGAAAATGTTCTCCTGCCGCAATGGCAAGTCCAAACAAAATTTTATTTCAATTATTTTAAATTCAAGTCCAAACAAGTGAAATAGTACTTTAACTTGTTCACAACAAAAATTCATGTTGATTGTTGAAAGAAATCAGCCAGCCATTTCATCAAAGCCTTAGCTTTCTCACAAGTTGGCTTAATCAAATGGAAAACATGTTCTTCCCCTTCTGTTTCCTTTATTTCCACTTCACCTTTCCATCCACATTTCTTCAGTACCTCATAGTATGTCCACCCTCTGTCCCTTATAAAATCATTTCCCCCAGTGCATACCAGAATCTTGGAGCAAACAAGCTTCGATAGCAAATTTGGATGTGCTGCTGGATTGAATCTTGGGTCATCGGTTTTTGGATTTTCTGGGCAGCAATACGACCAAATTTCATCTGGCTCATTGTTCCCAAAATAGGGATGAACTAATGCCATTCCGACAAGCTTGAAGCCGTCTCCAAGTTTATCTTCATCTAGGCTTGCTCGCACCATCATGTTATGAGCAATATTGGCTCCTGCGCTATCGCCTGAGGTGACAAAAATAAATATATTTTCAATAACTCGTTCAATCTGCCCAAGTTTTAATAGGTTGAGTCATTGCCCTTTTACAAAATTGAAACAGTCAAACAAAACCAAATATGAAGATTTAAACTGATAATTTCAGAAAAAGGGAAAATACACTAGCTGTTTCTGTCAAATGGCATAAAAATGTAGGAAGATTGCATCAATTTGGGTGGGTGGCTAATTATACCCCTTCAATTACCCCAATTCCTTTCTTATTACCTAGTTTATCGAAAAAAGCTGGGAAGGGGATTACAATGTTGAGAACCAAAGCCTCAACAACAAAGTGAGAGTTAAACGATTTTCCTCTATTTTCTATTTTTACTCTGTTCAATTTGATCCAACCCATTTACCTGACAAGAAAACTCTGGAGAAATCTGCATGACTCGTCAGCCATGGTTCAGTTCCCTGTTCACCACTGGCCTGCTGAGAGACCCATTTCATGACAGCCCACGAATCATCATAACAGGCAGGAATTTTGTGTTCTGGGGCCAATCGGTACTCGACGGACAGGACAAGCACATTAGTTTCTGCGGCTAGAGAATGTAGATAACTATCATAGTAAGTAGAAAACGCCGATTCGATAACAAATCCTCCCCCATGAAAGTACACAAGGAGTGGAAATTTCTGATGATCGATTTTAGGAAGGTAAAGCCGTACCGTTACATTGTTCTCCGGTACGACAACAATATCTTTGGATCGAACACCTGTGATAGGATTATCGGAAGGAGGGACAAAATCATGTTGTCGATACTTTTCGACACGACCATCTTTGTAGACCTTAAAAAACCACGGGACATCATAAATGACTTCGTTTGAACCATCCATTCTTTGATTCAAGTTACAGTGATGACGGAGATGAAATAATGCAGGGTGATGCTGAGATTTGAAAGGGACATAATCTGGAAGGTGAATTTTTGTGTTTGTGGCTATGGTTTGAAGAGAAGATAATTGGATTAGGTTACCTGCACAATGTAACCTCCGCATTATCTTTCTTATTGGGGCAAAGCCCATAACTTTTCTAGAATTTAGCATGATAAGGATCAATGTAAGACCATCTGACCTCTCTCTATGCTTAAAAATCATATATAATTTGGCACACATTTAATAAAGTTGAAGTGTAGTTATGGTATATAAAATTTATTAGTTATTTAAAAATAATTAAAGAAATGGTTCCCTATATTATGGGCTATGGTCTGACTTGAGATTGTTTGGTTGGCCACGTAAGAAAAATAAAATCGCCTCGCATTATTTACAGCCCTTTGTTAGTCGGCCCTAGTTTTAGCGTTAGGAAATGAAGAAATCTTCTAACACTAGAATGGTTTGGCAGTACTGGTTTCGTCGCCGATGACATTTATTATTAAATTTGGTTCATTATTATTCTCAATTAACCTATCGTTTTCTATAAACTTAAAAATAGCCTAAACTATAACAAAAACACACACATATATATCCTTTCTTCTTCTTTCAAGAAACAAGAAATAATATTCACATGAATGGACAAGGTAATCACTAATCACGTTCCTCCTCTTTTTTAATTTTGGATTTTTCTAATTTTTGTGTTTTTCTTTTAATTTTTTGATAAAATATTCATACAAACATATAATTAATCTGTATTTAAAATATTTCTCTATTCCAACAAAAATAAAATTATTTTAGGTATTTCATAAGAAAATAACACAAAATATAATATGAGTGATGACACAAAAAATTGATAATGAAATCTCATTAACGTATAAATAATTGCAAATAATGTGATCATCATTCATAAGTACTAAATCATGTTAAAATAAGTCTAATAAATATTAATTTTATGTCTAAACACTGAAAAAAAGAAAAGAAAATTTGATTACGTTAAAAACAAATATTCAACCTATCGTTATTCTTAGTATTGAATTAATTCCTTTTTGTTAGCATTAGTATAGATTTGATTTCAATTTTATTAGAGTTGTTAATATTTACAGACGATAACTTTTATTGAACCATTCAATAATTTTAAGTTAAACTTAAAATAATATGTGTAAAATAAAAATTATGAACAAATAAAAAAATATTTATAAGTCTTATTGAATTAAATATATAAATTTGAATATTAAAATTATTTTAAAGTAATCTGATGTCAAATTAATTTCTTGGAATTACAATTAAAGCAATTCAAATATAATCGAATTTTATTTTTTTAATACTAAATTAAATCAAGTCATTAATCAAACTATTTTACCAATTTGACTCTAACTTATAAATTTTTGGTTCGATTCCGTTCACTTTTAAAATGTATAAAATAATGAATAACCTGCTTCTTATCGTCACTTTGTCTCGAGATAACTAAAATTTATATTTATAATTTATAAAGGAGCAAGAAAGGACATGTGTATTGCAAATCATTAAGAAGATTTGACAAGTTTCGCCATGTGCATGTGGCACTTATCTTCAACCTTTCGTCAATTTTTGTCCAAATAATTTTTTGAAATACAAAATTTTTATCACCACAGTTTTCTAAGAAAGGCGAATATTTGAGCCCAAATGATTTGATCCCAAAATAAATTTAAGTCGATCATAATTCAATTCAATTTTCATTTAATCCGTTTGTTGTGAAGATATTCACAACAGTAGTTTACTGATAATAAGATGATGGCAGGAAGAAAGAGTTGTGGAAAGAATAAGAAGAAGAAAATTTAAACGAGGCGAAGCTGGTTGAAACGAAAATGATTAATATGCAGCGGAACGAGTTGAAACTTTCTACTTCCTTCGACTTCCATTACATAAATATATATATGCAGAAAAGAAAATTTATAAAATATAATCATAACTCACTGACACTAGATAACGAAGAATCATCATAGCACTATACTAAGAAGTGGACTATGGATTTCATCAATACCTTGGCTTTTTCAGAAGTTTGGTTATATAAATGGAAGACATGTCCCTCCCCTTCAATCTCCTTTATCCCCAATTCACCTTTCCATCCATTTTTCTTCAAAGTCTCATAATAAGTCCAAGCCCTGTCTCTCAAAAAATCATTACCAGCAGTACAAACTAAAATCTTCGAGCATTTCAACTCCGAGAGCATCTTGGGATAAGCTGCCGGATTCAATCTCTGATCGTTAATCCCATTACTTGTTGGGCATAAATACGACCAGAGCTCATCAGGTTTACCGTTACCAAAATAGGGATCAATCAACGCCATTCCTACTAATGACAGCCCACTTTCCTCACTTGCACGAACCATTAAATTGTGAGCGATGTTAGCCCCAGCGCTATCGCCAGCTAAGAAAACACGCGAAAAATTGGCGTGTTCTCTTAGCCAGGGCTCTGTTCCTTGTGCAGCCCAATTCAGGACAGCGAATGAGTCATCGTAACAGGCGGGGATTGGATGCTCTGGAGCTAATCTGTAGTCGATCGATACCGCGACTACATTAGCCTCAGCGGTTAGCTTGTGGAGGTAACTATCGTACACGGAAGAAAATGCTGATTGAATGCAGAAGCCGCCGCCGTGGATGTAAAAAAGTAGAGGAAATTTTTGCTTCTTCTGACTGATTTTTGGAAGGTATAGTCGTGCTGATACGTTTTTTTGGGGGCAAAATTGTAACGTCCTTGGACTGGACCCCTGTTTTGGGATCGTTTGATGGAGGTACAAACTTGATGATTTGATATCTGTGAACACTTCCATCAGAATCAACTTTGAAAAATGGATAAAAATTCTGGGCTTTTCCTGCAAAGGTTGAGTTCATACATGAGCTGATAGTGATTATTAGAACTAATATAGGAAAATGGAGATAGGTGAAATGCAGTGCCATTGAGTTATGGTAGGTGGTGAATAAATCAATGGGTAGTACATTTTTATATATAGTACTTATCAGTAATACTTGCCAGTTGTATGGCTTAGATGACCAAGGGCTTGTGTGGGCACTAAAACGTGGAAGATTGTATGCCGTAATTGACTCGCGAGTTTCTTTCATTGACCTACACAAATTACAAGGTAAATTGAATTTGATCGACATATATTCAACGGCTAAGATTTAATTAATTAAATATATAGCTAAGACTTAATTGATTAAATATATTTTTTTGGGATTGTTTGGTCTGAGGTAAAGTTATAATAATCTCGAAATGAAATATAGAATTATTTTATTTCGTATTTGATTGGAGGTATAAGGTAATTTTTGAATTATTTATTTCACAATTTTTATCTTATTATGGGATAAATTATCTTATATATATATATATAGTAAAATAATTTATTTCAGACTAACTTATCCTGACATAACATGATGTCAATCAAATGATGACTAACATAATTTGATTAAATCTTATTTATTAAATATTATTTTTATTATGTGTCAGGATCCTTCTCCCTCAAGGTGGTCCTCATTGAAGAAATTATTTCTACATAGTCAAGACGTTAGTGTTTCTTTTTTCTTTCTCTCTTAGACTTATGTGTCATATAATGACATCTTAATTTTGTTTGTTTCTTTTTCTATCATAGACAATTCTCTCCAAAATTAATTAATCAAAGCGTTCAGTTCAATTCAATTAACATGAAAGAGTTGAGTTTAAGTATTCAAATTTGTGCAAGTTGAGGAATCCACTATCCAGCTATATATATGACGGTGAAATGACGGATGGGTTGGGAAGCCAAACGTGGCATATGCTTCGGGTGTTTATAATAACTCAATTCAAGTTATTATGGTTACGTGGACGTTTAATATAGTAAAAATATATGTATAAATATTATCATGTTTAGGTGATAGAAATAAATGAATCTATAAATACGTATTTATTGATTTGATGTAAGTAGGAATGACAAAATGAAATCTAGTTCATATATATTGTGTAATTAGAACAAATCATAGTTCTATGTCACATAAATAATATTAATATAAATATTGTATACTAATAATGAATTAAGAATGACTACTCTTGCTTCAAGAAGTCAATTAGTTTATTCACGAGAGCAGCAGTTTTCTCTGATACAGGATTAGAGAAATGGAAACAATGGCCTTCTCCTTTCGTCTCCATTATGTCTATTTCTCCACTCCACTCACTCTTCTTCAACCCCTCATAGTAATTCATCGCTCCTTCTTTCAGAGGATCCTTCTCCGCTACCAAAAACAGAGCCTTCTTACATGCCATCGATTTCAACCTCGGATCTATCAAAGGATTTACCCTCGGATCTTCGAAGCATCTGCCGGTATTTGTCGGATTCAAAGCATTGTACAGTGAATCATTTTGAATCCCAAAATAAGGATGAATCAGAAAAAGACCCAAAATGTTGATTTTCGAATCGAGATGAGTTACCCCTGCTCTAACAGCAACGTCATTAGCAATGTTTGCTCCAGCACTTTCTCCACCAATGAACACTTTAGT